>OW569403.1:107356869-107716869 GCA_937654795.1 Cistogaster globosa | reverse complement strand
ACCAAAATGTTCCACATGCTTTAGGCGTGTGGCAAGCATCGAGAAAGATTCAGATCAACACAAACAGCAACAATACGAACCAGACCACAAATTGCGCCAAAAATTTTGGACAACTGTTTTCTATCAAAGAACTATCTAATCTTAGGAACTGTAGAAGTAAGTTAGATCAATTCGAGGTAATAACAAACCTCGCCACAAAATTCCTCTCATAATGACTAATGACGAACTAAATATAATCAGTTGGAACACACAGGGCGTGCAAGACAAAAGTATTGAACTGTTTTAGTTCTTATTAAATTATAATATTCATATATGAAAGTTGGCTTAAACCGAATGTAGGACTTTGTCACCAAGATTTTGTCATACATAGAAATGATAGAGAAATAAAAAGAGGTGGAGGCGTTGCCATAATAGTTAAGAAAACCATTTCACATTCGACAATTCCTATTGTAAATACCACTCTCGTAGAAAATATTGGTATTAAAATTTCAACTATTAACGGTAATATAATTATATATGCTTGCTATTTTCCAGGTGGTCGTGCGGGCGCTGATAATTCTAAAAACAAATTTTTGACTCTGACATCTACAAGCTCAGTAGGGGTTATAAAAGCATAATTGCTGGTGATCTTAACTTCCGACATCAATCATGGGGTTGTGTAAGAGCCAACTGTTGGGGCAATGTTTTGTATGAAAAACAATACTCTTACAATTTCAATATATTGTTTTCTGATGAAAGTACTTATACACCATATCAGTTAAACCGTCAAAATTCAACACTTGACTTTTTCTTAACCAATTTTACAAAAAATGTGTTTTCTCCCGAAGTCGTCATCGATCTAAGCTCTGATCATCTTATTTATTTTGATTTCAAAAAGGCAAATTGGAAAAGTTTTTCAAAGTACATATACAGAAATATTTCCTTTTCTAATAACAATTTATATTCAAGTAAAGAGATGATCGATTCAGCTCTTAGAAACTTTATTGATATCTTAAATGATGCAATTTCGTATAGTGTACCTTTAAAACAAAAGTTCTCTTTGCGAAATAATATTAAATTGTATTGGCTTCGTTACAGGGATGATCATGACTTTTATGAATTTAAAACATTTAATTCAAAAATATTCCAATATTAAAGCATAATAATTCACGCTTTTCTTCGACAGAGGAAATATGTGAATTATTAGCTCGTACTTTTTGTGAAAATCACTTATATTCTTCTAATATAAGTGATGTTGACAATGAAAATTTGGTTCAGAACAGAATTAAAAAATTTAACTCAAACTCTGTATCTAGCGAAAATTGTGATATAACATATAAAAAAGTTTTTGATTCGATCAAAGTTTTGAAAAACAAGAGGTCTCTCGGTGCGGATGGCATTAATAATACCATTCTCAAAGCTCTTCATAAACAGCTGCCTTAAGTTGTGTTATTTCCCAAATGAGTTTAAAGAGGCAAACGTCATTGCAATCATAGAGCCTAATAAGCGGATCACCTATCCTCTTATTGCCCAATCATTCTCTTATCGTCTATAAGTAAAGTCTTAGAAAGAATTATAAAAGACAGGATTGTTAATTTTTTAGATTCTAGAAATATTTTACCTCCACAACAATTTGGTTTTAGCAAAGTCCACAACACTGCGCATCCACTAGTTCGGATAAGTAACATCGTTAAGCCCAACCTTGACCAACAAAATTCTACTGGAATGATATTGATGGACATAAGGCAGCATTTGATAATGTATGGCACGATGGCTTAATATATAAGTTAAGTCAGTTTGATTTCCCGCCAAATATTATTAGAATAATTCAAAGTTATTTATCATCAAGGTCATTTAGAGTACACATGGCCTCCAAATGTTCAAACGTTTTTCAAATAAATGCAGGGTGTCCTCAGGGATCTTGTTTATTCCCAATTTTTAATAATATATACACAGCGGATATACCTTCTATAAATGACTGTGTCGTATCCATGTTTGCAGATGATACTGCAATCCTATGCTCAGGTATTTTATCTTCAGAAATATTAGCAAACCTACAATGGACCATGGAAATACTAATTAAATATTTTACAAAATGGAAAATAGCATTGAATTTTAATAAAACCCAAGCAATATATTTTACTAGAAAAAGAAAAGCATGCTTAATTCCTCAAAACAATATAAAAGTAAATAATACCAAAATCAAACGGGATAAAAACGATAAGTATTTAGGTATATATATATATATATATAATATTATATTCTACTGGATAGTTTGTAGCTTAATCTTGGTCCATAACACGGTTGATAGAAGTGTACTCTACAAATTCAAAAAATGTGCTGTTGTTTTCTGTATAACAAAAAGGTAACTTAAAAAATGCATGATCGGCTTTTAAAAATCACGTCTATTTTTCAAGTTTATTTTCAATTTTAAGACGTTGCTATTCTGCATCTTAAATTTTTATCAATTCAAAAAACTTTTGAAAAAAGCGTGGACCCTGATGGCTCATTTGGTGTCTATGGAAAATACTTCTTTTCATTAATTCTATTTAATATTTTAATTATGAATTGTCAAAAATCCAATACGAATTCGCTGGCTGCTTTTATTAAGTTATGTTGAAGGACTTTTTCTGGATTCTAATTTTAATAAGATGAAAAATAAGAAGCAATACGAACGATGAAAATTTTATATGTTCATTCATAGAGAAGATAAGATAAATAGATCTAGTTAAAACGAAATGTATCCTAGAACGAATACTAAAACAAAAGTAAGATTTAAATTTACGGGTATAAACGTTATAAATAAATAACTGATATATGTTCCTAATTATTAATTACAGAAGTAAGTTAAAACGTATACATCGTCCTTACATATTTCTAAATTTAGAGTAGCGTATATTTGGAGTCTGCTACTACGCTAAAAATAAACAGGTTTTCTTTTTTTGTTGGAAAAAAACAAATTTAATCTATATATTGCCTTTTTTGCATTAGTGCTAGTGGATAAACAATATTTTAATTTTTTTCGGCGGGTGTGTAAATGTAAAAATTTTTCAAAGTTCTAGTTTTAGAGAAAACAATATACAACAGCCGGCATATTTCTTTATATATTTTATTTTTTATTGTGTTTATGATTAAACAAAAGGCTACCCGGACCAAAAACTGTAACTTCTTAAAACTGAAAGCAAATCCATTGACGCAATTAGAATTCGTGATATAGTACAGCTTTCACTTTATATTTTACACTATGATTGTTGCTTCAATAACGGCTTGTTTCACAGCTACAGCTGTGTTAATCGATTTTTTGGTGCAGATTTCACCACGTAGCTTCAGTTGAATTTGATGAGTAATTTTGATGACATTATTATTCTATAGATTGTTTCTTATTAAACTAACATACTATTGATAAAAGAGAGTGTCTTAAAATAAATAAAATTTTCAAACAGTGTCAAAATTTCATGCGATTCTCACAAAGGGAGAAATTATTTATACAAGTGGGCTGTGGCAACACGACGGTCTGCTAAACCTAAACCATTCGATTCCCAAACAAATTTTTTAATTAATTTTTCAA
The DNA here is from genome assembly GCA_937654795.1 of Cistogaster globosa. NCBI lineage: Eukaryota > Metazoa > Arthropoda > Insecta > Diptera > Tachinidae > Cistogaster > Cistogaster globosa. Next base: position 107,713,322 of record OW569403.1, on the reverse strand, counting down.
ATCCCGATATCAGTTTTGTTAAAAGGGTAAAAAATTTAATTCTTTAAATAGTAAAAGTAAGGTTTGAAACTATCAAGAAATTTGTTTGAGACAGCTGACCTAAGTAGGCAAAAACATACGTAGACGACATTTTAGCGGTGATCATCTTGGATAACAAAGAAGAGATTTTGAATGCTCTTATTGGAAAAATTGCATATCTTGACACAAAACTTCATTGAGTAGACGATAAAATTTCTTTTGATTAGTACTCAGAAACCACTTTAACAAGCAGAATTACAAATTTTACCACAACTCATCCCAAAACTCAAACAATAAATACCACGAAAAATCTTACAACTAGAGTCCTTGACATCAGTGTTCAACCAAAACTCAAACAATAAATGCCACGAAAAATCTTACAAGTAGAGTCCTTGACATCAGTGTTAAACAATTCCATACTAAAAATATACTAAAATGTTAACAGACAGCAGTTTTTCCTTATATCTTAACAAAAGCTTAATAAAATCCTAAAACCAATCCCACATCTCCAATGTCAGAATTAAACGAGAAGAAAAATAATTTTACAGTTTTAAGTATACATCAGTTCTTAAAAAAAACATTTTTATAAAAAATACAATGGACAAAAAAATTATATATTTTGGCTTAAAAACCTCTAAGCCCTATATTTACAAGCACAAAAACACCAATTGACAATCTTCAAAAAATAACGTCGCCCCTATGCATTGGTACAACAAAAAGAAGTTTAATAACAAGAATTTGCGAGCATAAAGCAGACATACATATATAAAAACATAGAAACGAAGCGTTTCAGTGAGAAGTATGACAACAGTATAATATTTACTGACGAAACAAATCCTCTTGACTAAACCAAATAGATGATGTTTACAATGTACACTTTTAGATAGATAGATGCTAAGAATTTAATGGAACAGTGAACCTCAGCCGAAAAACGTAAATATTAATTCATTTAAAATATCCACGGTTTACACGCTGATTGGGAAAAAATTAAAAAACATTTCTTCAACTAAAACATTTGTAGGATTAAACAATGTCTATAATTTTTTTAAACAATTTTCTTTTTTTTAATAAATTATTGCTTGGGCTTGTTCAGTGGCAATGAATGTAAAATTCATTTTCGCTTTACATAAAAAGTGAGTATTTTTGAGGCAACCCTTAGACTTGGAGTTTCGGACCTTGTAGTTTTTACGTATAATATGGCATATATCGCGTATTTTACAGCGCAATATGGGTATCATAGAAGAGGAAATTGCAGTATCTATTTAAATAAATTAAGTAAAAGGCAAAAAAAAATGAGAACAAAAGAATGCAAGGATTTCTATACTCTTGTATGGCTAACATGGCGGGCCTTGTTTACTAAAATGTTGCTGCTCCTAATTGTCAGTTTTATTTCAATGACTGGACTAATTACAAAGTAAACGTATATGTATATGAAAAATTAAAAACTATTATACTCAATGAAAGTTAAGTCCTGTTGTCATACCTTTCGGTGAAGACCGTCGTCACTGGCTGTTTATTTGATACGATTGGCGAGCGCTTTCGATGTAAAGACATCATTTTCAAGCCGCGTTTTGATTAGTACTGGTTAAATAGTATAAGGTGTTTGTTGCATAGATAGTGGTGGGTTCAGGTAGTTTTGTCGGTTAGGATGGTGTCTATTTAAAAATGGTATTATGCAGGTAGATTGCCTGACATCTGTCATGTTTATTGAAGGTATATAATTTTAATATTTCAGTCTTTTATTATTGGGTAGGTAAGTGTGACCATCTGTGGGTGTTTTGCGTTTGTAAGTTTATTTTAATAGTTTTAGTGGTGTAAAAATTGTGTCGGAGGTTGTATTTACCTGTTCGTTAATAATATCTCCGTGACGACAGTCTTTATTGAAAGGTATGACAACAGTATTTTATTTACTGGCGGAATAAATCCAATTAACTTAATACGAAAGTTAAGTCATTGCTCAAGAAAAAAAAATATGATATTAGATTTGATAAGGTATTTTCATTTCTAACACTTCCCCTTAAATCTGAATTCTTATTAAAAAGTTTTAATAAAAAAATTAAATATATTTTAATTCAAGAAATTCTATGCACATTTTGTGTTTTGGAATCACTAAGCCCTTAGTTAAAAGATTGGCTGGTGTATGATCTGTTTTAAAGTATTTTACTTCGATTTTTTAATTTTCACAGTAGTTACGTATAAAGTGGTGACGGATATCAACATGCTTCGTTCTATTGTTAAATATCGGATTATGACATTGTTTCTCTGATTATATTATAGGTATGAATTGAGTTGTGGGTTTCAATATTTCATTTCAAAATTTTTTTATGTAAACAGCTTCTTTTACGGAATCAGAAAGCGCTATGTATTCACCACTCGCGAATGTAAAAACATATCCGGTGTATGATTTTCTATCGACTACGTTTAAGCCCCAGTCTGCATTTGCATATCCTTCTATTGGTTTTTTGTTGGCTCTGTACACAAGTCCAATATTTTGGGCATGCATCAAGTAACGAAGTACTCTTTTAGCTGCTATCCAGTGTTTTGTTCCGAAATTCGTGTTAAATTGGCTTCAAATGCTTACGACATGTGCTATGTCAGGTCTGGTGAAAACAGCAAGACACTTAACAGACCCGATCAAATTCTGGCATGGATACTTTTCTGCTTAACTTCTTTCATTTTCTTTCTTGGGACACATTTCTTTACAAAGTTTTCTTACTCACATTGATTGGGTCTTTCGCAGGTTTGCATTCTTTCAGTTCTAAAACAAAGTTTATTTGGTGCTAAGTCTTTCATATCTAAAGATTTTGCCAATTCTTCTTTGATATTTTTCATCATATTTTGTTTATTTAATGCTATAACTATATCAAATACATATCGGGGCTAAGTGTACAAATGGATCACATTGTGACGCAACCGCATTCATTTCTCTAAGTTTTCTGCTTAAGGTACGGTTAGATTAGTCAAATATTTGACCAAAAAGACGTAACCACCAAATACTTATTGAGAAATATAAGACCCTCCGCGATATAAAAGATTTTTAAATCGTCATTCGTCATAATAGGCATCAGGAAAGGTTGAATAAGCATTTTTAAAATAGAGGTTACTCTTTTTTGGTCAAATAGTTGATTAATCTGAGCGCACCTTTAGTTTTTTATACCATAATCTTCCAGATAGCTTCAGGCCATATATAGCCTTTTTTAAAGGACATACTTTGTTTTTATATTTTAAGGCTTCCCCTATGTGTAAGACTCAGTGCAGCTCGCAAGGCATTTCCATATAGATTTCTTTTTCTATAACACCGTTTAAATAAGCTCTCACAAAATTGAGCTGGTGAACTTCTTAGCCTATTTTAGCGGCGATTGCTATCAGAACACGTATGGAAACGTATGGTTGTTGGGTAAAGCATTTTGCGACAAAACTAGCTTTTCTACAATTAATTGAAACATCTGTTATGTATTTTGTTCATAATGTCCACCTGGATTCAACAATTTTTCTTCCTACTGATCTATCAACTATTTCAGAAGATTCGGTGCTGAAATTCGGATCATGAAGTATAATAAGTGTTAAATTAATAAAACGTACGAGCATAACTTCCCGCTTGAGTACTTGTAGGATACTGAATTTTATTTACAAAATTATTCTTAAGTACCAACATTGAAAACCCTAAACATAACTATAACTGATAAGCTACGATTGTACACATGCACACATGCGACCATTAATTTATTACTCGTTAAGTGATTTATGATCATGTTTAGACACATGCGTATTTCAGTGATAAAAACAAAAGGTTTCATTATCTGTGTTATTGCTTGTCAAAATAACCAATTACACGGAATTACATACATATGGAATCTAAATTATCTCTTACTCTAATGACCTTTTTCATCTTTTATTCTTAGAACTAATGAATATTATCTCTTAATAATAAACATGTTCAATTCTGAACAATCTGTTTTAGTGTTTGTCAAAATAACCAATTACACGGAATTACTAAATTATCTCTTGCTCTAATGACCTTTTTTAGCTTTTATTCTTAGAACTAATTAATATTATCTTTTAATAATAAACATGTTCAATTCTAAACATTCTGCCGGGTCTCTAGAGGAGCTGGAGCCGAGAAATCTAATTTAACTTCAGTATTATTACTGCGGCAATACTGATATTTAATATACATACAAAACAATATTAGAATAACAATTATAATTAATATCAAAGATGCGTGTCCTGATACAGTATGGAGTTGAATTCTTTTTAATTCAACGTGGGATGTCTTCATTTTTTCGACTGAATTTGTTAAATAGTTCATCTCCTTTGTGTTGTTGATAATTGTCACGTCTAAAGGTTTCACCAGCCTTGCTTCTACCTGCGGAAGTTCTAGACCCCATGACGATGTCTGGATAGGTGACTGCATACGTGAAGTAAATCGTTGTGAGGCTGTTAATTTCACTCCTTCATATGTTGCAATACATCCTGGTGATAACGTAAAAATTCCTTTAAAAGGCAAAGTTGTCCAGCTGCGCTTTCCTTGACCACAATCCAATGTAATCATAAAGTTGCTAAACACGGCGAATATCCAATGGTTTTCAGTGGATGTTTGCTTCCAAAAGCTTGTAGTTGAAATTTCCTCGAATTCGCAATTAGCGTGCTTAGATTGTTTTAAGGCTGACACTTCACAAGAGCGTTCAGTTGCTGGCTTCCATGGCATATTACCAATACAATTAAACTGACCTTGTAAATTTTTCTCACATGCGTTCAATTGCACTAGTGACATCAAAGAGTACATGTTGGAAGCAAAGTTCTATGCAATCAATTCATTTCAATTCTTGGCATCATCGTATGGTTTTTATTGCCAACTGGTACCTTTATTATTTCGTAAACTTCAGAACTGTGCTAATACAATAAAGGTATCTTCAACTGAATTACTTACCGTGACTCCATTATGATCCCTTTAGAAGTCATTGAATGGTAGACCTCTTTCAGCTCTGTTCCCGTAGCTTCTTCAGGTAGAACTAAATTATTTGGCAACATCTTTTTGATTTCTGACAGTTGTTTATGGAGCTGTGATGGCTTCAATAAATCAAGATTCACATGCCCGTGATTAATATCTATCAATAAGCTTATAATTGAGGATTGAATCCTGCTGTAGTCATCAATCATTAGGTTTAATTGTGTGGACATAACTTGGAATAATATAATCAAGCGCTCGGTGTTTCTAGTACTTTGAACTTCTTCGTTGAACAGCTTCAGCTGGTTATACATTTCATTGAAGTTCGCGTTAACATCGTCTGTAGTCTTTTTCCGTATATTTACAGTTGAGTTGAATGGACGTTTGTTTTTGGATTAAGTTGTTCAATTCCTGTTAATTTTCAAACACATTTCTCATATTTTCCTCCATTTTATCTCCGTCATCAGCATCCATCATCCCGAAAAGCATCTGATACAAAGACCCCCCAAATTCGAAGGGAGCTCTTTTCTTTCGGGATTTGGTTAAAAAACGATCGTTATTTTTATTAAGTAATTTGATTCTTCTATCCACTGTTGAAATTACCATTTCACATGCTTCTTTTTAATATCCAAGATTTGGACACTCCTTTTTAACCTTTTTCATCAACGTCTGTATACGTTCAATCTCTTTTTGATATGTTGAAAGATCGAAATATATTACTAAGCTCCATTTCGAATTGATTATATTTAATTGGCCTATGGTGTCTAGATATAATGCTGTATTTGAAGAAATCTCCTTGATTGAAAATGGTTTATTGGCTTCTAACGGCGCAGTCCTTACTTGCTTCATTATCACAATCAGCAATAGCAGGAACCCTAACATTCTTAACATCTTATTTTCTTTTGGTTGCTTTCTTGATGTACAAAAACTTGTAACTGAAGAACCATTTTCTTCACCGTCAATGCGCATACTTTATGTATTGGACGCTTTAGAAGTTTTACAGTCACAACCCTTACCATGCCATCTTTACCTTCATGTACCTCTGTCACCCTTCCCAAAGACCACTTCGCAGGGTAAGTTGGTTCATCCACTGTACCACTGAACCTTTTTTTAAGTTCTCCCTAGGCTGCCTCCACTTTGCTCTTTGTTGCAATGTCACCAGGTATTTCTCCTTCCACCGATTCCAAAAATCTTTTTTTAATTTTTGGATAAGCTTCCATCTATTAAGTGAACTAAGATACTCATCAATGTGCTCCGGACAGTCGACTAGGGGTCGACCAATCAGAAAATGACCTGGTGACAATGTATCTATAATATCGCTGCTCTGACTATCCACTTCTACCAGAGGTCTGGAATTCAGAACTGCTTCTATTTGCGTCAGCAGCGTACACATTTCTTCAAAAGTCAGCTTTGTATCTCCAATTATTCTTTTTAGATGGTATTTTGTAGATTTCACACCCGCTTCCCAAATCCGTCCAAAGTGAGGGGCTGCGGGGAAATGAAATGCCATTTTATTTTTTGTGACGCTAAAATTGGTATATTGGATTCATTGCTTTTTATTGCCTTTTTGAACTCTGTATCTAATTTTTTATTTGCGCCAACGAAGTTAGTGCCATTATCCGAATATATATGACTACAAAGGCCTCTTCGTGCAAAAAATCTTTTCAGCGCTGCCAAAAATGCATCAGTGGTTAGATCGTTGACAGCTTCTAAATGAATTGCTTTAGTTACCATGCAGACAAACACTACAATATATCCTTTAAATGATTTTAAAACTCTCCCTTTTGAACATTTTATCTGAATTGGCCCTGCATAATCTACACCTGTATGCATGAATGGGGAAGATGGCGTAACACGTACTTCGGGCAGGTTCCCCATGAGCTGTTTGGCTGAGTCTTGTCTAAAGCTCACGCATTTGTACAAATTAAATGTGTTTCTTCACAGCTGCTTTTGCCCCTATCCAATATTATCTTTTTATTTATAATGATTATAGTTGGCCAATAATTTAATTTGTATTTATAGATTCAATTATTCTCGAGCTATTAAGGCCTACAGTTGTCAAGTAATTAAAAATCCAGTTTAATTACTGTTTTTCCCGACGTTTCGTCGATTATTTGTCGACTTTATCAAGGGCGTCTATTTTTTTATTTAAATAAATCATAACATAAAATTACAATTACATTATAATTGAAAACAAAAACTTCAGAAATACATACTTACAAAATAAAACGTTATTACATTAATTTAAAACAAAAATAAACACATCAAACATTAACACAAAACATCTGAACAATTTCAACAATAAACACATCTTAGCTTAAATGCAAATTAGCTAATAGCGACTCTATAGCTGCCATTAATGTTGTCAGTGTCCTCTTTCAGGTTCATTGTGATCCCTATTTTCTTCTGTATATGTAGACTTTCCTTTGTATATCTCTTTTTTATAATTTTTTCTTTGTCCAATATTTTGATATTATTAAAGTCAGCTGTGTGACCTGTTTTTAATATGTGTTGTGATAATGCAGTTGTCTCCTTTCTTTTATTAATGTCCATTTTATGCTCAGCTATTCTTGTCGCTAAGCTTCTCTTTGTTGTTCCAATGTATATTTTATTACATTTTGTTTCTTTATTCCCCATGCATGGTATTTCGTAAACAACATTGTTTTGTTGTTGCTTTTGAATAGGCGCTTTAATTTTTGTAAATATTGTGTTTAATGTATTAGTTGGTTTGTAAGCAAAGCCTATCTTGTTGTTGTTTTTTATTATTTTCCGTATATTTCTGTTGTCTGTTAGGCCAGGAATGTATTGTACACTGTGAAAAATACGATTTACCTTGTCGTCTGCATTGTCATTAGGTTTTTTAGTTTTTAAACGGTGTTTTACTGCTTCTATTAAAGTTTTAGTAACACTTCTTGGAAAACTATTGTTGCTAAGTGTGTTATATATTTTTTGTGTATTAATGTTGTGGAAACGTTCATCGCTAATATTTAAGACTCTCTCGATAAAGTTCTTTGCTGTATTTAAAATCTGATTTCTAGGTTGTGTTGCGTTGTAGTTCATTAATCTTCCGGATGCAGTTTCTTTAGAATACCAGTCAAAAATAATTTTTTCTGAAGACCTAATTAACTTTGCATCTAAGTATGTAATTGTATTGTCCTGTTCAATTTCCATTGTGAATTTTAATTTTGGGTGTTGGGTGTTGAATGTTTTCAAGATTTCATCTTTATCGTCGGATTTTATAATAGCAAAAATGTCATCTACATATTTAGCTATGTATTTAATTTTTATGTTCTTGTTTTTTAATTCTATTGTAACATGTATTGTAATATGTAGATGACATTTTTGCTATTATAAAATCCGACGATAAAGATGAAATCTTGAAAACATTCAACACCCAACACCCAAAATTAAAATTCACAATGGAAATTGAACAGGACAATACAATTACATACTTAGATGCAAAGTTAATTAGGTCTTCAGAAAAAATTATTTTTGACTGGTATTCTAAAGAAACTGCATCCGGAAGATTAATGAACTACAACGCAACACAACCTAGAAATCAGATTTTAAATACAGCAAAGAACTTTATCGAGAGAGTCTTAAATATTAGCGATGAACGTTTCCACAACATTAATACACAAAAAATATATAACACACTTAGCAACAATAGTTTTCCAAGAAGTGTTACTAAAACTTTAATAGAAGCAGTAAAACACCGTTTAAAAACTAAAAAACCTAATGACAATGCAGACGACAAGGTAAATCGTATTTTTCACAGTGTACAATACATTCCTGGCCTAACAGACAACAGAAATATACGGAAAATAATAAAAAACAACAACAAGATAGGCTTTGCTTACAAACCAACTAATACATTAAACACAATATTTACAAAAATTAAAGCGCCTATTCAAAAGCAACAACAAAACAATGTTGTTTACGAAATACCATGCATGGGGAATAAAGAAACAAAATGTAATAAAATATACATTGGAACAACAAAGAGAAGCTTAGCGACAAGAATAGCTGAGCATAAAATGGACATTAATAAAAGAAAGGAGACAACTGCATTATCACAACACATATTAAAAACAGGTCACACAGCTGACTTTAATAATATCAAAATATTGGACAAAGAAAAAATTATAAAAAAGAGATATACAAAGGAAAGTCTACATATACAGAAGAAAATAGGGATCACAATGAACCTGAAAGAGGACACTGACAACATTAATGGCAGCTATAGAGTCGCTATTAGCTAATTTGCATTTAAGCTAAGATGTGTTTATTGTTGAAATTGTTCAGATGTTTTGTGTTAATGTTTGATGTGTTTATTTTTGTTTTAAATTAATGTAATAACGTTTTATTTTGTAAGTATGTATTTCTGAAGTTTTTGTTTTCAATTATAATGTAATTGTAATTTTATGTTATGATTTATTTAAATAAAAAAATAGACGCCCTTGATAAAGTCGACAAATAATCGACGAAACGTCGGGAAAAACAGTAATTAAACTGGATTTTTAATTACTTGACAACTGTAGGCCTTAATAGCTCGAGAATAATTGAATCTATAAATACATATTATCTTTTTATATTTGCCTCTACTAGTCGATTGCCTCCATGAAGTGTTGAAGTATGTATATTATCTATTATCAACGATGCCAAATATGAATTTTGTAAAATTATTGGATGTTTTTGGTTGTAAGGCAGACTTGAATTATTCAACCTTCCGCCCATCCGAAGAATGTTGTCGCTGTGTATAAATGGGTATAGACTTTTAATTTTACTAGTAGAGCTGACTATGCGGTCTTTCTTTAAACTTATAATTTCATTTTTAAATTCATATTGCTGATGGTGAAAGATAATCAATTTTTCTGCCGCTTCTAATTCCGCAACGGTCAAGTATTCTTAATTACTGCGTTTGCCTTTGATTATGTTCGTGAATCGCAAAACATAGGCCACAACCCTAATTAGCTTATTTAACTTTGAATACTTGCCTATAAGTTCATTCAAAAAATTTAATTTTGTTGCAGGGTTTGCCATGAAACATGATATTATTGGCTGTTCTTTTTGATGTATTGGCCAATGTTCTGTTGGTTCCGATAGCCAATTGGGACCATTCCACCATAATAAATAGTCCTTGAATTTGTCGGCGTGTATTCCTCTAGACGCAATATCTGCTGGGTTATCTTTGCTGCTATCATGCTGCCATAATGCTGTAGGCACTAGCGTGTTGATTTCGTTTACTCTGTTTCTTATGAATTTATCCTTATTTCTGTTGTTCTGAATCCAACCCAATGTAATCGTTGAATCACTCCAAGCGTATATTTTTTGTTGGCGTTTAAAGATGTCTGCTACTTTACGCAATAGCCTCGCTAAAAGACGTGCTGCGCTAAGCTCCAGTTTCGGAAGAGTTTTTCTATTCTTAATCGGATTAACCTTGCTTTTAGCTATCAGTAATGTCACGAACGACTTGACCTTTATATACTACTACTGCTGCATACGCTTTTGCAGAAGCATCGGCGAACCCGTGCATCTCTAATTCCATATCGTTTTCCGATTTAATCCATCTTGGGATAATAATTTGTTGAAGACTCATTATGTTTTTCGTAAATCCATCCCATTCTTCTTTTAGCTCACTAGAAAACACTTCATCCCATGTTGATTGTTGTAACCACAATTTCTGTATAAAAAGCTTGGCTACCAATGTAACTGGTGACAACCAGCCTAATGGATCAAAGATTCTGGTAACATCTGAAAGTGCTTGCCTCTTTGTTATTTTTTTTTTTTTTTTTTTTTGAATAAAATTATTATTGAACATAAATTCATCCTTTACTGGATCCCATTGAAGGCCCAGTGTCTTCACTGATTCGTCATCCTCAGTTTCAGTGACTACATTTTTCTGAATGCTTTTAACATCTTCGATCACTTGTTTATCGTTTGATAACCACTTCCTTAAATTAAACCCGAATTTCTTCAGCTGATATTCAATTTTACGCTGAATTCTCTTGCATTGTTGAATTGTATCTGCTCCAGTCATCAAATCGTCCATGTAAAAGACTTCTTTTATTATGTTGCGAATATAAATGGTGCAGACGCTGTGCCATACGTAACAGTATTTAATTTGTTTTCCTTTATGGGATCATTTTTTTCTCTCCATAACACATGTTGAAAAGATTGATCTTCTTCAACAATCTTAATATGACGGTACATTTTTTCCACATCCGATGTCAGTACATATCTCCACAACCTCCACTTTATGATGATGTCAAAGATATCCTTTTGAAGTTTTGGACACGTAAATATTATATCCTTTAAGCTATTGCCGTTTGATGTTTTAGCGGACGCATCGAATAATACACGTAATTTTGTTTTTAGGCTGTTTTCTCATATTACTGGTTGATGCGGTAGGTAGTACTTTCCACTATGGCTCTTATTTACCTCTGTCATGTGACCCAGCTCTAAGTATTCTTGCATAAATTTGACGTAGTCCTTTTTTAGCTTTATGTTACGATCTAGTCTTCTTTCTAATGATAGAAACCTGGCTAACGCTTGTTTTCTGGATTGGCCCAAATTGATGTCATCTCTAATTCGCAATTTTACTACAATTTTGCCATATTGGTTAATCATTGTAGTTTTTTCGAATATTTCTAGGCAGTGTTTATCTTCAGAATTTTCTTCAACATTTGGAAGCTCCTCAAGCTCCCAAAACCTCTCTAGATTGGTCACGGCTGACAATAATTTGTTATTATTGCTGTTATTACTATAGACTCCTGTTAAAATCCAACCCCATTTTGTAGATTGAGCCTCTAAGCCATTCTTTTTGTAAACCCCTTCTTCTAGAATATCGGCAAATACGTCAGCTCCAATCAGGATATCAACTCTATCTGACTTATTATATATTGGATCAGCTAGAAGGTAGTTGTCCCACTGACTGAGATCAATTTTAAATGATTTATCAGGTTGTGGTCCTGAAATTGAAGGTAAAACTACCGCATCAGTACTTATAACTTGGTCACTAAAGAAGCGTGGTTGAATTAATAGTTTCACCATTGCCTTTGATGTGGCTACTTTTGTACTTCCAAGTCCTTGTATGTTAGTTTTGCACTTAATTCTTGGAAGTCCTAATATTTGTGCAGCTTCTTCTGAAAGCGCTGTAATTTGTGATACCTGATCAATTAATGCTCTTAGCATAATTAATTCTCCACTTGCTGCAGGAACTTTTACCTGTGAGGTAGCTAGCAGTGTTGTAGTTGTGTTTGGTTTTTTATCATCATTGATTTTGACGTACTAGATTTTGGTTTATGGTGTCCTTTTCCGCAAAGACTGCATTTAGTTTTATTAGAACATTTTCTATCGAATTTGTGGTTAATGCATGTAAAGCATAATTTATTTTTATAAGCGATTCTTCTGCGGTCAGCCATTGGTAATGTTAGAAACTTTCTGCATACACTTGTTAAATGGCCATTCATGTTACAGTAAATGCACGCTTGTTGTGCCGTGAAAAGTGTGTTGGAAACTTTTGTATTGTCACCCATTTTTTTCTGGTACTAATATCCTTGGCGCTTCGTAACTGCTTCCAAGGCTTGAACTTGTTGCTTCAAAAATTTCAAAACGTCATCAAGACTTTGAATTTCTTTTGTTTTCTTAACATTTTGTTCATAATACCGGAGACCATCATTGTCTAGTTTTCTGATTACAATGCGAGCAATAAACGGTTCAGCATCCGTTATCTTCACATCCATTCCTTTAAGCGCATAAATGCAACTGTTTGTTGTGTCCAATAGCTGCTTTACACTTGCGGATGACTCGCTGTTGACCATTGGTTGATCTAGTAGTTTGTCGACTTGATTGGTAAACAACAGCCTTCGATTCTCGTATCTTTGTTTGAGAATTTCAAAAGCCGCCACATAGTTTATATCCGTCACTTTCAGGTGTTGAACTAGTTTCTTAGCTTCACCTTTTAGTGCTGTCACCAATCGATACATTTTCTCCACATTAGAGAGATAATTGCAGTCATGCACAAGGCTCTAAAACATATCATGAAATGGAGCCCAATCATTTATGTCTCCATGAAACTCAGGTATTTCTATTTTACCTAAGTTTGAAATGCCACTAACATCAATTCTTGGCTCATTGGCCTGTTCCCTTGAAGGATTTTTTACGTTTTTTGAACGTAATGCAAGAGCCATGTAATACTCGTCTTCAATATTTTCCTTGAGGATACGCACTTCTTTAGTGCTATTAAACTCCCATAGTTTTGTATAAACGTCTTCCAATGCTAAAAGTCGTTTTTTTATTTGCGGCGTCCTTATGGCCAGTAGCTTGTTGGATGCATCAGATACTATTGTATGTAGTTCTGATATCCTTTCGCGCATCCATTCTACCTTTTCGATAAATTCTTCCAGCAGTTCTTCGGCTTTTCCTTGGACACTGATAAAGTCCTTGTTTTCTTTTTTTACCGGCTATTGATTGCGTCCATTGGCTTTCTGATGATGACGTACTGGCTTTTATTAACTGCTTCTTTTGCTGGTGAACAATTTCCTGATGTTTATCTAGCTCCTCTTCATTCATTACTTGTTGAATTAATTCAATATTTTCTGCTATTACATCCTCTATTGATTCGAAATACTTTTGTTCAAAGTAATCTTCAGACGTTCTTCCTGTTGTCAAAAGTGCTGTATTATTTGCCTCAAATTCAGCTCGAATCTGGTCAATACGTTTAGATATCTCAGGAATTGTTGTAGCGCGAATTATTTTCAAGCTTAGTTTTGTCCGAATTGTAACTAGCTCGTCGCCCAACTCTTTTTGGCGTTCAAATAATTTTGCTTTTTTGGATACTATTTTATAAATTTTATTTTTCAATAATATCTAATGCTTGTTAAATTTATTATTCTTTAATTTTTATTTTCTCTCGAAGGAACAAATGTTAAATTAATAAAACATACGAGCATAACTACCCGCTTGAGTACGTGTAGGATACTGAATATTATTTACAAAATTATTCTTAAGTACTAACATTGAAAATCTTAAACCTAACTAGAACTGATAAGATACGATTGTACACATGCGACCATTAATTTATTACTCGTTAAGTGTTTTATGATCATGTTTAGGCACATGCGTATTTTAGTGATAAAAACAAAAGGTTTCATTATCTGTGTTAGCGTTTGTCAAAATAACCAATTACACAGAATTACATACATATGGAAACTAAATTATCTCTTACTCTAATGACCTTTTTTATCTCTTATTTTTAAAACTAATGAATATTATCTTTTAATAATAAACATGTTCAATTCTGAACAATCTGTTTTAGTGTTTGTAAAATAACCAATTACACGGAATTACTAAATTATGTCTTACTCTAATGACCTTTTTTATCTTTTATTCTTAGAACTAATGTATATTATCTTTTAATAATAAACATGTTCAATTTTGAACAATAAGTATTGCTGAATGATATTCTTCGTCATTTGTTTTAATAGTAGGGATAGAATGATACCACTAGGGTATCGATATTTTTAATCGCTACAGTAACGATCGAAAAATATCGATACGTACTTAGTATCAAACACAAAGTATCCATACCTACTCGTATCGGTCGACTATTTCATAGAATTAAAGCCAATAAAAATATGCACATATCGCTAGACTCATGTAGAAACGCCCTAACTTGAATTTTTACGAAATTTACATTTCACAGAGATACAACTCGTCACAAAATTTCAATGCAATAGTATCAAGAATAACGGTTTTACAAGCATTTCCATTTCATATATTACATTGTGATAAACACAGCTTCTATTATGTTTTTACCTCCTCCTGTGAAATCACGATTATGCGAGTTACGGCCTTTCTATATGAGATCAGCGATATGCAGTTCCAAGAACGTTATTACAGTTAGTGTGTAATAGTTTGTTTTACCTTTTCAGTTTACAAACGAAATACCTTTTTGCAAAATAAAGACAAATATATGTATATAATTTTAATTCAATTTATTATAAGAAAATTAACAAAACATAACAATATATCTTTAACAAAATGCGTGTAAATATTTACATACAAATATAAAAAACAATTGCTTAATTCACAAAACCCCTTGTATCCGTGTATTGTTCAATTAAAATACAATTGTGTATGCTTGTTGCTGAAAATTTTTATATAAAATTTCAATACACCAATAAACTTTTATTTTGCATGTTTTTGAAAAGTTGTATTGGTAATCGTGTTATCAACTACATGTGAATTCCATATCACATTGAGAAGATGAAATTAAACAAAAGACGTTTGTATTGTTTAGCATATTGTTACGTTTATTTAAATTTATAAACGTTTATTTTACTGAGTTCTTTTATTGCAAAATAAATAAACACAATTTATTTACTACTTTATTAAATCACACTTTTATTAAACGATTATTCACTTATTCGCGATTAGTACAAAAAAATACGCGATGGCAACTTCACCACTGTTTTACCACAAGATCTTTACTGGTTGACGTTTTCACTAAGAATGATTCAGCATGTATGGCCGTTGCTTTTATATACCCAATGTTAAGGCTCTTGAATATACTAGAATTTTGCTCCATCTGTTGGTAGAATATTTCTCTACTACGCATTTATCATTTGAGACACATGATGATTGTTATTTGATTCCAGAACCTGCCATTATTACTTTGAATTTATTTATACATGCTGTCTATTTTTATTAGTCGTTATGTAGGTGTTTGTGTAGTTGTGGTTGCGTTTATTTTTATTGCTTCATGTTAGTTGTTTTTGTTTTATGATTAAGAAGTTTTTGTAGAAACTTCTGGCGTTGTAAACATACACAATAGGTCATTTCGTTTTACTTTGTTGGTGGCAATTATTTTTATTTCTTTTTGTGACCAAAATAAAGCATCTTCGCAACACTGCCGCCCACTTAAACCTTTTCGTCCCGAGTAGGCTCAACATTACCTTTGCCATATTTGGCCAGCCGTTCCAGGTGAACAACTTTCATTTTTGACCTCGGATTATGGTATCTCTGTATCCGGTAAACCACATCATTCAATTTCTTAATCACTTTGTATGGTCCCTCCCAGTGAGTTTGTAGTTTAGGAGACAGTCCTTTCTTGCGTTGTGGGTTATATAGTAGAACCATTTGTCCTTCAGCAAATCCCTCCGTGTTTGCTGCTCGATCATATCTGGCTTTTATTTTATCGCTGACATTTTAATGCTTGATGATTACGGACAAACTCATGCAGGTCTTCTTGTGCTTGATGAACATTTTCATTGTCTTCGTTTGCAGGTCCCGGTTTAATACCAAATTCTAAATCTGCTGGCAGTTTTAGTTCTGTCCCGAACAAGATTTTTGCTGGACTACGTGAGGTTGAATCATGTACAGCTGACCGATAAGCTAGTAAGAACTTTGGTATATGCTCATCCCAATCTTTCTGGTGTGCACTGACCACTTTTGAGATATCCCTTTAGGGTACGATTAAATCTTTCTACCATGCCATCAGACTGTGGATGCAACGGTGTCGTTCTCGTCTTTTTTGATACCATATACGTCACACATCTCTTTGAATATGGCCGATTCAAAGTTTCCTCCCTGGTCTGAAGCAGTTCTAGTGAAACACCGTATCGACACACCCAATTGTTAACAAGAGCGTCCACTATTGTTTTGGACTTTTGGTTTGGAATGGCATACACTTCAGGCCACTTGCTAAAATAATCTATAACCACTAGTACATATCGGTTTCCAGCATTACTAACAGGAAATGGACCTGCTATATCAATAGCTATCCGCTCAAAGGGTTCACCTGCGTTGTATTGCTGAAGCTTGCCACGACTCTTTCTTGTAGAACCCTTGGCCGCAATGCACTGTTCGCAATTTGCTATCCAATCAGCTACGAATTGTCGGCAGCCTACCCAGTAAAATCGTTGCTTTTTCTTTTCCAGCGTTTTTGTTATCCCCATATGACCCCCGCTGGAACCATTATGAAACTGCCTCATTACCTCACTCCTTTTAGAAGTGGCACGACAATTAAGTCTGTTGTGGTTTTGCCATCTGTGCTTTCCCAAGATCGGTACAAGCAGCATCTACCACTTTCAGGCTATTCCACTCAGCCCGGTACGATTTTGCTAGGCGGCTTTCTGCCGATATTTCATTATGGTTCGGTCTTCTGTTATTTTGTTTAGCCAATATAATTTTTGCCAAAATTGGGTCCTCATTCTGTGCCTTCGACCAGTCTTCGCTTGAACCAATTTAGGTAAGCCGCACGTCAATGATGCACTCCTTTTTTTCGACATTTGTGCAGTGCTTGCACTCTACATTGCATGGCCGTCTTGAAAGGGCATCAGCGTTGTTGTGTTTTCCGACTTTTCTATGTACAATACTTAAGTCATAGCTTTGCAAACGTTCAACCCAGCGTGCGAGCTGCCCTTCGGGGTTCTTAAATTGCATCAACCAACGTAGTACGGAGTGGTCCGTCCTTAAGATGAAATGTTGACCATAGAAGTACTTGTGGTAATGTTTAACACACTCCAGCACTGCCAAAAGCTCCCGTCGTGTAACGCAGTAATTTCTTTCGGGCTTCGAGAGTACCCTGCTGTAGTAGCCAATGACCTTTTTTGTTCCATCAATCTCCTGAGAAAGTACTCCTCCTATTCCATAGCCGCTTGCATCCGTGTCCAATATAAATTTCTGTCCAGCTATTGGATAGGCGAGGACTGGTGCCGTACACAAAAGTTTCTTGAGCTTCTGGAATGCTTCCTCCGCTGCCTCACTCCAGTGGTACGTTTGTGACTTTCTGGTCAATTCATGCAAGCTAGCAGCCACTTGAGCAAAGTTCGGCACAAATCTCCTATAGTATGTGCAAAGCCCCAGGAAACTACGCAGCTCTTGAAGATTTTGTGGGCGAGGCCAGGTCTTTACTGCCAGTACTTTGTCTTCATCAGTTGATATGCCCTCAGCTGTTAGACAATGCCTCAGGTATGTTACCTCCTTTTGAAACAAGGAACATTTTTTAACACTTAATTTTAATCCTGCAGCTGTTATACGCTTAAATACTTCATCCAGGTTTTTGAGGTGTTCGTCAAAAGTTTTCCCCATCACGATTATGTCATCCAGATACACTAAGCACGTTTTCCGATTGAGACCCTCAAGAACACGTTCCATTAAACGCTCGAAAGAAGCTGGAGCGTTGCAGAGCCCAAATGGCATTACCTTGACCTGCCATAAACCACCACTCGCGCTAAAGGCAGTTTTCTCCTTATCTTTATCGGCTATCTCTACTTGCCAATAGCCGCTCTGCAAGTCCAAGGTAGAGAACCATTTTGTTCCGGCCAACGTGTCTAAGGTATCGTCAATTCTAGGCAACGGATAACTGTCTTTCTTGGTGACGTCATTGAGCTTCCTGTAGCCAACGCAAAACCTGGTACTGCCGTCTTTTTTCTTTACTAAAACTACTGGCGAACTCCACGGACTCGAAGATGGCTCAATGACACCGTTTCGCTCCATTTCGCTGACAAGTTCCTTGACCTCGTTTCGCTTTGCTAGGGGAACACTTCTCAGTCCTTGTTTTATAGGCCTCGCTTCACCAGTATTAATTTCATGTTTCACAACTGCCGTTCTACCTTTGCTTTTATTCTTTAGGGCGAAGACGAAGGCATGTTTTCTCAACAACTGCTTTGCTTTGTTTCTGTCAGAAGATGTTAGTTCTGCCACCCATTTTTGCACCTGTTCTCTTTCACTGGCTTGTAATTTGGGGCATATTGTATTCACCGCACAATTGACTATGGCTTCAGCTGGCTCACATCGACCTATCTCAAAATTTCTGTTTATGGTCTTTCCGCTATTGGACAGATTGAGTACTCTCACAGGAACTCTTCCATCGTCGCAGATTTTTACAAGGGCTTTAGCTGTTAAAATGTCGTCTTTTACTTCTGTTGGTTCTACCACCCACAACCGGTTATCCACACAATCTGCCTCCACACGTGTCCATACTATAGTTTCCGCCTGAGGTGGTAATTTCTGGCGTTCAGCGGCAAATAGCTTCCTTACTGTGGTCCACTCTCATAACCAATATCCAGGGGTATCTCCACATTATGCCAGATCATTATTTGCTCGCTCATGTGCAGATTAATACCGTTGGTTATCATAAAGTCTGCACCAATAATAACTTCATCCACTATATCGGCGACAACAAATACATGGTCAACGCTGATTTCCGCTATAGTCAGTCTTACCCTGGCTCGTCCATAGACAGTGGCTAAGTCCCCAGTAGCCGTGCGCAGTCGTACATTATTTAACGGTTCCACAGCGCCTAAATCGGGCCTTATTATCGACTGAAACGCTCCTGTGTCAATGGTGAGGACTTGTTTTCTTCCGTTGATAAGACCACAAGCAGTTAGGTTGCTATTCTTCTGTTGCACAATTGAAATCGAGATTGTGGGGCCATCGGTTGTGGGAGCTAGCACTTGCCCCTTAGCGCTAGCTCGATTTAGTTTAACGATGACTCGAGCGATTTGGTGTTATTCGCCCGCTTGTTGTCCCTCGTTGGCAAAGCAGATCTTGATCTTTTCTTTATAGATCTGCAGTTGCACTGGAAGTGGCCAACTTTTCCGCAGTTGAAGCATTTGGCGCGAGACTTACCTCTTTTCTCCTCCATTATTTGTTTGACAATATCTTTTATCTCGCTCCTTTTATCACCGTGGCTATAATCATCAGTCTCAAGACATCGCACCTTGTACACCTGTGGCTTCGAGATGACTTTTGTGGTCTCCTGTTCTAGCGCGTACGAGATAGTTTCTGCAGAGGTTGATTTTTGCATAGCACAAACCACATATTTAACATCTGGATCTCGTATACCATTCACAAATGCTTCAATTTTAAACTGATCGAGAAAAGGATGATGTTCGCCTGGGTAAGTCAGCTGCACCAAACGTTCAATTTCCATGGCGAAGTCTTGAAGCGTCTCTTTCGCCTTTTGAACCCTGCCTCGTAACTCCATTCTATAAAGCTCTCTTTTATGCTCACCTCCGTACTTACGTTGTAAGGCATCCATTATGTCCTCATAATTATTTCTACATCCGGCTGGTAAGCTTTCGAGTATCTCTGCTGCTGCTCCCTTTAAGGCCAAAATAAGCTCTATAGCTTTTTCATCATTGTCCCATCTATTCTTGTTGGCCACTGTTTCGAACTGAAACTTAAAAACATTAAAAGGTGCGCTAGCGTCAAAGCTCGGACTATTTATCCTGCTTGCATGCTCAGAGATAACTCTCACCGGTCCCTCTCGAATTTGAAGTTCGCCCATTTGCACTTCTAATTTATGTAATTCCTCGTTCACTTTTTTTCTAGGCCACTGACTCTCAGCTTCACGACGTCTACTCGTTTACTGAAGGCTTCTAAAATTTCTTGAAATTTCTCATTTACCTTTGCTAAAAGCCTTTCTCCGTTGACACTAGAGGTTTCTTGTATTGCTCTTAGGCTGTCTTTAAATGATTCTTGAAGCTTCTGGTTGTTTTCTTCTATCTTCTTCATTTGGCTGTCCTACTTCTGGTTGTTTTCTTCTATTTTCTTCATTTGTCTGTCTTGCTTCTGGTTGTTTTCTTCTATTTTCTTCATCATTGCTGCAAACATAGAATTCAAGTCCATAACGCTGATTGTTGCTAGGGCACATACTTCAATCTCTTCTTAGTCTTCTTTTTCTCCGAATTCGTATGTCCCAATATCAAATCCTCGCTGCTTGAATTCGTCTATCAAGCGCTTTTGTAATTTCGCTTTGTTGCCCCCTGTTGGCAGATCCAATTTACTCAGCTCCATTTTTAGCTGCTCAACTTTAAGCTCGTCAAATTTCATCGTGATTTATTTATTATTTGCAATTTCACTTCTGACACCAATTGTTACGTTTATTTAAATTTATAAACGTTTATTTTACTGAGTTCTTTTATTGCTAAATAAATAAACACAATTTATTTACTACTTTAATAAAATTACACTTTTATTAAACGATTATTCACTTATTCGCGATTAGTACAAAAAAATACACGATGGCAACTTCACCACTGTTTTATCTGTTTTACCACAAGATCTTTACTGGTTGACGTTTTCACTAAGAATGATTCAGCATGTATGGCCGTTGCTTTTATATACCCAATGTTAAGGCTCTTGAATATACTAGAATTTTGCTCCATCTGTTGGTAGAATATTTCTCTACTACGCATTTATCATTTGAGACACATGATGATTGTTATTTGATTCCAGAACCTTCCATTATTACTTTGAATTTATTTATACATGCTGTTTTTTTTATTAGTCGTTATGTACGTGTTTGTGTAGTTGTGGTTGCGTTTATTTTTATTGCTTTATATTAGTTGTTTTTGTTTTATGATTAAGAAATTTTTGTAGAAACTTCTGGCGTTGTAAACATATACAATAGGTCATTTCGTTTTACTTTGTTGGTGACAATTATTTTTATTTATTTTTATGACCTAAATAAAGCATCTTCGCAACAATATCAAAAGTATACTTTTCGCATAAAAATTTAAAATTTTGCTTTTTTCAGTCCTATTGTCCATTTTACTTCCTGGAAACCTTCTTCTGAATACTTATTTTCTTCTTCTTATTTGCTTTTTTAAGTTTAATATAAAAAACAAATTGAAACAGTACTACACTGCGTGTTCTCAAGTATATAAACAGAAAGTGTATTCAATACAAAATACACCATACAAGATTTTGTGAATTAAGCAAATATAAATAAATTTTGTCTTGTTGCACTCTACAAGCAGAATAAAAAATAGTAGGTCCAATAATTTTTTTTTTTATAAATATGAAATGAATGAGTTCAATAAAAAAAAATTAGCTTAAAAAAATATGTATCTATTAATAATTTTCTTAAAATTATTTTAATAGAAAATTATGAACAATTGTGAGTTAAAGCTTGATTGAGAATTACATTTACTTTGCAGAATTAAAAAAAAATTGGCTATGTACATTTCATAAAGACTGCAATGGCGTCACGTTTAACATAAACTTCAAGTCAATATTCAACGAGCATTTTTGACCGATACGAGTACTCTTTTTCCGATACCTAATTGGTACTCGGTGGTAAAGTATCGATGCTAAAAGTACTTGCTATTGAGAGGAACGTATCGAATATGTACTTGTATTTACTCGTATTGTTTCATCCCTATTTAACAGATTTGTCCTTGTAAGCATCGATAGGAATTAATTGTATATGCTCATTCAAAGAGAAGATAAGTTAAATAGATCTAGTTAAAACAAAATGTATCCTAGAAACAATACTAAAACAATAGTAAGATTTAAATTTACGGGTATAAACGTTATAAATAAATATCTGATCTATGTTCCTAATTAATAATTACAGAAGTTAAAACGTATACATCGTCCTTACATATTTCTAAATTTAGAGTAGCATATATTTGGCGTCTGCTACTACGCTAAAAATAAACAGGTTTTCTTTATCTGTTCAAAAAACCAAATTTTATCTATATATTGCCTTTTTTGCATTAGTGCTAGTGAATAAACAATATTTTAATTTTTTTCGACGGGTGTGTAAATGTAAAATTTTTCAAAGTTCTAGTTTTAGAGAAAACAATATACAACAGCCGGCATTTTTCTTTATATATTTTATTTTTTATTTTGTATATGATTAAACAAAAAGCTACCCGGAACAAAAACTGTAACTTCTTAAAACTGAAAGCAAATCCATTGATGCAATTAGAATTCTTGATATAGTACAGCTTTCACTTTATATTTTACACTATGATTGTTGCTTCGATAACGGTTTGTTTCACAGCTTCAGCTGTGTTAATCGATTTTTTGGTGCAGATTTCACCACGTAGCTTCAGTTGAATTTGATGAGTAATTTTGATGACATTATTATTCTATAGCTTGTTTCTTATTAAACTAACATACTATTGATAAAAGAGAGTGTCTTAAAATAAATAAAATTTTCAAACAGTGTCAAAATTTCATGCGATTCTCACAAAGGGAGAAATTATTTATACAAGTGGGCTGTGGCAACACGACGGTCTGCTAAATCGATTCCCAAACAAATTTTTTAATTAATTTTTCAAATCCCGATGTCAGTTTTGTAAAAATGGTAAAAAATTAAATTCTTTAAATAGTAAAAGTAAGGTTTGAAACTATCAAGAAATTTGTTTGAGACAGCTAACCAAAGTAGGCAACAGCATACGTAGATGACATTTTAGCGGTGATCAACTTTGATGACAAAGAAGTGATTTTGAATGCTCTTGACACAACACTCCATTGAGTAGACGATAAAATTTCTTTTGATTAGTACTCAGAAACCACTTCAACAAGCAGAATTAAAAATTTTATCACAAGTCATCCCAAAACTCAAACAATAAACACCACAAAAAATCTTACAAGTAGAGTCCTTGACATCAGTAATAAATAATTCCATACTAAACATATACTAAAATGTTAACGGACAGCAGTTTTTCCTCATATCTTAACAAAAGCTTAATAAAATCCTATAACCCATCCCACATATCCAATGTCAGAATTAAACGAAAAGAAAAACAATTTTACAGTTTTAAATATACACCAGTTCTTAAAAAAACATTTTTATAAAAAAATACAATGGACAAAAAAATTATATATTCTGACTTACAAACCTCTAGGCCCTATATTTACAAGAACAAAAACACTAATTGACAATCTTCAAAAAAATAACGCCGCCCTCGAAATCCTATGCATTGGTACAACGAAAAGAAGTTTAATAACAAGAATTTGCGAGCATAAAGCAGACATATATAAAAACATAGAAACGAAGCGTTTCACCGAAAGGTATGACAACAGTATAATGTTTACTGACGGAACAAATCCTATTAACTTAACCAAATAGATGATGTTACAATGTACACCTTAAGATAGATAGATAATAGAAATTAAATTCAACAGTGAACCTCAGCCGAAAAACGTAAATATTAATTTATTTATAATATCCACGATTTAAACCCTGATTGGGAAAAAATTAAAACACATTTCTTTAACTAAAACATTTGTAGGATTAAACAATGTCCATAAATTTTTTTAAACAATTTTCTTTTTTTTTAACAAATTATTGCTTAGACTTGTTCAGTGGCAATGAATGTAAAATTCATTTTCGCTTAACATAAAAAGTGAGTATTTTTGAGCTAACCCTTAGACTTGGAGTTTCGGACCTCGAAAGTTTTTACGTATAATATGGCATATATCGAGTATTTTACAGCGCACAATGGGTATCTTAGAAGAGGAAATTGCAGTATCTATTTAAATAAATTAAGTAAAAAACGAAAAAAATGAGAACAAAAGAATGCAAGGATTTATATACTCTTGTATGACTAACACGGCGGGCTTTGCTTACTAAAAGTATCTGTAGAACAGGTCCCTAAAATTCTGCTGCTCTTAATTGCCAGTTTTATTTCAATGACTGGACTAATTACAAAGTAAACATATATATGAAAAATGAAAGTTAAGTCATTGCTTAAAAAGAAATTAAAATATGATATTAGATTTGATAAAGTATTTTCATTTCTAACACTTCCCCTTAAATCTGAATTCTTACTAAAAAAGTTTAAATAAACATATTAAATATGTTTTAATCCAAGAAATTCTACGCACTTATTGTATTTTGGAATCACTAAGTCCTTAGTTAAAAGATTGGCTGGTGTATGATCTGTTTTCAAGTATTTTACTTCGATTTTTTAATTTTCAATGTAGCTACGTATAAAGTGGTGACAGAAATCAACGTGCTTCGTTCTATTGTTAAATATCGGATTATGACATTGTTTCTCTTATTATTATTATAGGTATGAATTGGGTTGTGGGTTTCAATATTTCATTTCAAAATTGTTTGATGTAAACAGCTTCTTTACGGAATCAGAAAGCGGAATCAGTGTATTCACCACTCGCGAGTGTAAAAACATATCCGGTGTATGATTTTCTATCGACTACGTTTAAGCCCCAGTCTGTATTTGCATATCCTTCTATTGGTTTTTTGTTGGCTCTGTACACAAGTCCAATATTTTGGGCATGCATCAATTAACGAAGTACTCTTTTAGCTGCTATCCAGTGTTTTGTTCCGAAATTCGTGTTAAATTGGCTTCAAATGCTTACGACATGTGCTATGTCAGGTCTGGTGAAAACAGCAAGACACTTAAGTAAGCATCAATAGGAATTAATTGTATATGCTCATTCAAAGAGAAGATAAGTTAAATAGATCTAGTTTAAATAAAATGTATCCTGGAACGAATACTAAAACAATAGTAAGATTTAAATTTACGGGTATGAACGTTATAAATAAATAACTGATATATGTTCCTAATTAATAATTACAAAAGTTAAAACGTATACATCGTCCTTACATATTTCTAAAGTTAGAGTAGCATATATTTGGCGTCTGCTACTACGCTAAAAATAAACAGGTTTTCTTTATCTGTTGAAAAAGCCAAATTTTATCTATATATTGCCTTTTTTGCATTAGTACTAGTGAATAAACAATATTTTAATTTTTTTCGACGGGTGTGCAAATGTAAAAATTTTTCAAAGTTCTAGTTTTAGAGAAAGCAATATACAACAGCCGGCATTTTTCTTTATATATTTTATTTTTTATTGTGTTTATGATTAAACAAAAAGCTACCCGGACCAAAAACTGTAACTTCTTAAAACTGAAAGCAAATCCATTGATGCAATTAGAATTCGTGATATAGTACAGCTTTCACTTTATATTTTACACTATGATTGTTGCTTCGATAACGGCTTGTTTCACAGCTACAGCTGTGTTAATCGATTTTTTGGTGCAGATTTCACCACGTAGCATCAGTTGAATTTGATGAGTAATTTTGATGACATTATTATTCTATAGCTTGTTTCTTATTAAACTAACATACTATTGATAAAAGAGAGTGTCTTAAAATAAATAAAATTTTCAAACAGTGTCAAAATTTCATGCGATTCTCACAAAGGGAGAAATTATTTATACAAGTGGGCTGTGGCAACACGACGGTCTGCTAAACCTAAACTATTCGATTCCCAAACAAATTTTTTAATTAATCTTTCAAATCCCGATGTCAGTTTTGTTTGAGACAGCTAACCTAAGTAGGCAACAGCCTACGTAGATGACATTTTAGCGGTGATCAACTTTGATGACAAAGAAGAGATTTTGAATGCTCTTATTGAAAAAATTGCATATCTTGACACAACACTCCATTGAGTAGACGATAAAATTTCTTTTGATTAGTACTCAGAAACCACTTCAACAAGCAGAATTACAAATTTTACCACAACTCATCCCAAAACTCAAACAGTAAATACCACGAAAAATCTTACAAGTAGAGTCCTTGACATCAGTAATAAACAATTCCATACTAAACATATACTAAAATGTTAACAGCAGTTTTTTCTGATATCTTAACAAAAGCTTAATAAAATCCTATAACCCATCCCACATATCCAATGTCAGAATTAAACGAGAAGAAAAACAATTTTACAGTTTTAAATATACATCAGTTCTTAAAAAAACATTTTTATAAAAAAATACAATGGACAAAAAAATTATATATTTTGGCTTACAAACCTCTAAGCCCTATATTTACAAGCACAAAAACACCAATTGACAATCTTCAAAAAAATAACGTCGCCCCTATGCATTGGTACAACAAAAAGAAGTTTAATAACAAGAATTTGCGAGCATAAAGCAGACATATATAAAAACATAGAAACGAAGCGTTTCACTGAGAGGTATGACAACAGTATAATATTTACTGACGGAACAAATCCTATTAACTTAACCAAATAGATGATGTTTACAATGTACACTTTAAGATAGATAGATACTAACAATTTAATGGAACAGTGAACCTCAGCCGAAAAACGTAAATATTAATTCATTTAAAATATCCACGGTTTAAACGCTCATTGGGAAAAATTAAAAAACATTTCTTCAACTAAAACATTTGTAGGATTAAACAATGTCTATAATTTTTTTTAAACAATTTTCTTTTTTTTAAATAAATTATTGCTTGGACTTGTTCAGTGGCAATGAATGTAAAATTCATTTTCGCTTAACATAAAAAGTAAGTATTTTTGAGGCAACCCTTAGACTTGGAGTTTCGGACTTCATAGTTTTTACGTATAATATGGCATATATCGCGTATTTTACAGCGCAATATGGGTATCATAGAAGAGGAAATTGCAGTATCTATTTAAATAAATTAAGTAAAAGATGAAAAAAATTGAGAACAAAAGAATTCAAGGATTTCTATACTCTTGTATGACTAACATGGCGGGCCTTGCTTACTAAAAGTATCTGTAGAACAGGTCACTAAAATTCTGCTGCTCCTAATTGCCAGTTTTATTTCAATGACTGGACTAATTACAAAGTAAACGTATATATGAAAAATTAAAAACTTAGTATAATAGTTTGAATGAAAGTTAAGTCATTGCTTAAAAAGAAATTAAAATATGATATAAGATTTGATAAAGTATTTTCATTTCTAAAACTTCCCCTTAAATCTAAATTCTTATTAAAAAAGTTTAAATAAACAAATTAAATATGTTTTAATCCAAGAAATTCTATGCACTTGTTGTATTTTGGAATCACTAAGCCCTTAGTTAAAAGATTGGCTGGTGTATGATCTGTTTTCAAGTATTTTACTTCGATTTTTTAATTTTCAATGTAGTTACGTATAAAGTGGTGACGGATATCAACATGCTTCGTTCCATTGTTAAATATCGGATTATGTCTTGTCTCTCTGATTATTATTATAGGTATGAATTGGGTTGTGGGTTTCAATATTTCATTTCAAAATTGTTTGATGTAAACAGCTTCATTTACGGAATCAGAAAGCGCCATGTATTCACCACTCGCGAATGTAAAAACATATCCGGTGTATGATTTTATATCGACTATGTTTAAGCGCCAGTCTGCTTTTGCATATCCTTCTATTGGTTTTTTGTTGGCCCTGTACACAAGTCCAATATTATAGGCATGCATCAAGTAACGAAGTACTCTTTTAGCTGCTATCCAGTGTTTTGTTTTGAAATTCGTGTTAAATTGGCTTCAAATGCTTACGACATGTGCTATGTCAGGTCTGGTGAAAACAGCAAGACACTTAACAGACCCGATCAAATTCTGGCATGGATACTTTTCTGCTTAACTTTTTTAATTTTCTTTTTTAGGGACACATTTCTTTACAAAGTTTTTTACTCACATTGATTGGTTTTTTCGCAGGCTTGCATTCTTTCAGTTCGTTGTCTGAGTCTGACGTGTTTTTGACTGTCTCTGTGAAATTAATTAAAATTCGTTCAAACGTTACAGAAATAGTTATTAAAGTGAAGTCCCTAAATCAGAAATCTATTTTGTGGACGATTAAAAATATTGCAAAAATTTTTCAGCAATTTTTTAACGCAGAAACAACATAAAAGTTACAAAAATACAAAATGAACATACCAAAACAAAAATATCGAAAACATCACTACTTAAAACTTTTTTTTTCATAACAATAACAAAACAAGACAAACGGATAAAAAGCTATACTCTCCCATATCAAAAAAAAAAAAAAAAAAAAAAAAAAAAACACTTCTCTCAATTATCTCATGTACAATTTAAGAAAGAAAAAAAAAAAAACAGCCACCAAAATTATCAAAATCATCAAAAAGAAAAAACAAAAACAAACAGTACCCTAAAGAGGCATGAATATACAAACAAAATATACAGCAATGCCAATAAATTTAAATTAAATCATGTACAATTTAAGAAAGAAAAATAAAACAACCACCAAAATTATCAAAATCATCAAAAAGAAAAAATAAAAACAAACAATACCCTAAAGAGGCATGAATATACAACAATGCCAATAAATTTAAATTAAAATTGCATACAACTCATATTAAGTATATATACATAAAATATAAAAGTTTTCAAAGACAGTAGCTTTCATATATATTTATTGTGGATCATTTTTGTCATAGCTCTGAAGCACTAAACTCATAGATGACAGCAGACTTCACAACTTCACGGCTTCAAATCACAGATGAATAACCAGATAACTCACTAGTGACGTTTAAAAAAGTGTGTTATCATATTTTCTTCCACCTTTCGTTAAAGTGAATAAAAAAATATTCAAAAACGCTGAAAGCAATGAGTTGGAAGAAACCGCTACACATACCTATTGCAAACATATGTTTTTATTTAATCAAACAAAAAATGTATAACAAAGTTGTGGTAAAAATTTAGTTTTTTAAGAAAAATTAAAAAAATTATAAATATCAGTGAAAGAAATTTAAAAAAAATTATTATAAAATGTTTTTATAATGTTACAGTGTATAAGAACAACTAAAAAAATAATGTTTTCCCTTATAATTTCAGGTTGTACTACAATTTCATTGGAGGCTCCGCAAACAAAAGTCAAAACAGCTTGCGTGGTTTTATTGGTAAGTAAAAAAAATTGGCCATTAAACGTTATTATACCAAATTTATTGTATTTTAGGATTTGGGTTTTGCCGAAGTACAGCAACAAAAAATATAATGTATATTTCTATGGAACCGGTGAGACTGCCAATATTAAGGTGGAAGACCTCTTTCTGTTGAAAACAAAGAAACATTCGCCACAGACAAAAATATGAAACGGAATAATTTTCGAGAGGCCATTGATCAAATAGATGCTGCAGCCAATGGCGAAGATTCAGCGCCTATTGATTTGCCAAATGTAGCGTCTGAAGGTATAGATATTTCTTAAGCTGAAGAAGCTTTGGAATGTACTGTGGATGAAAGTGTATCAATAATACTACGGTTTACGTACCGCAGGTAATGGATATAAAGATAGAAAGTGTTAAAAAGGTTAACGAAGCTATTGGGGAAAGATAAAAACAGATGTCGTCTCGTCTGTCCCACTTGGTACAGATCTAACAGAACCTGTTAGTCGAAGTGGACGGAAAATAAAAGTGAAACGTTACATTGATGATGTTGGTGATTCGTCAAACTCGATAAATGCCCCACCAGCAAAGAAAAAAGTTACGCCAGAAGGTAAGTTAGTTATAATATTCTAGGTTACTGCAGCAAAACTAATATTTGTGTTTTTATATTTTTTAAGGTATATGAACTCCAGAACCTAAAGCAAAAACGGCCAAGAAAATCTAGAACAATGCCAATATAAAACCGATGGCGACCGTTACACCCACTGTGACCCACTGATCTATTAAACTTGATTCAAAATACAACAATTTTTTGTGAGAAATCAATTTCAAACCATACTTTCTCCGACAACATATACATATGCTTTAGCCACTAAATTTACAGATTCCAAAGATGTGAATAAAAGTGAAAGTTTTAATCAATAATAATAATACTTACTTTTGTATTTCAAAAATCTTATATAAAGAAAAAACATACAATTTCTGTTATAATATTTTTTAACTATAATGATAACTTTTACGGTTTTTATTTAAGTATATAATAAAAAAAGAAACAATTTATAATAAGCAAAATTTTATGTTTTATTTCAGCAGTTTTAAAATAATTTCAGCAATTATTGATTTCCATCTCAGGGCAATTAGCAATGCATCGCTACAATCTGTGTTAAAATATAAAAAAGAAAATTTTAATTTACCTTTATTTTAATAAACAGAATTTCATCGATCTACTTCCAGTTTTCAGTAATTAAAAACAAAAAATATTTGAAGACTGGAAGAGTGCGATCTTATTTCTCTTTTAGACTACTAAATTTGCTGCACTAATTCTGCTTGTAAATATATTGGAGCTTTTATATTCTTGTACAACAATTAATATTCTTTCTGTATTTTCAATTAAATTTATACTTTCACTATTTTATTAAATCTTTTTTAGTCATTTTGCACTTGTTTTCTTATATGTTTAAAACACTAATTAACACACGCACTTTTTTATTTTAAAATCCCTTAAATTAAATTAAGATAAAATCTCATCAAACATACAATTCCAATTATCTAGGAATCAAACTAAATTAAATAAGATTTTGTACATTGAAAAGGAACACAGTTCCTCTAATGTACAAAACCTGCCGCAAGCATGTCACTAATAAAACTTATATACAAACTTACTTGGCCGGATTTTTCGGGAACTGGTGCAGCTTCTCTCCTTCGGCACAACCCATTATGCAGCGACGACTCCTGAAAGAAACCAGATAATTTCATTAAAATCTAATTTACATTAAAAACAACTTTGTTAAACTTACATCTTTTGTTAGATTTTTTGCTTTGTTGTGGTTGATTTTTAAACCCTTATTTGCTGTGATTTTGAGACAAAAAAAACACACAAAAATATTCAAATAAAATTAATAACCTTAATTTAACATTAAAATGATTTAATCACTTATTTATTGATAAATAATAACACTTTAGACAAACTCACAATATCTTGACCACAGAATCTTGACAATTTTTGTAAATAAATAAAATGTCAAATTCCAGCTATAATCAGAAAGAGGTAGCAATATTAAAAAAGCAAGAACTGTTACTATCCCTCTCTAACGAAAGCTGGAATCTGGCCACACTGAATTTTTCGTTTCGGATCTGGTTAGTTATCTGTGCTTCAAATGCTGCCAACTTCAAATGCTGCTTTGAAGTCAGCTTCATAATTATTTTGAAGACAGCAACAACATAATAATCAGCTAATGTGTCCATACTATTCCTCTGCAAAATTTTACAAACGCATTTAAAATAACAACAGAAAATCAAACAAATAGGTACTTTACCATTATCTTTAAACGAAAAATGAAATAAAATATGACAAAAATTAACTGAAACGAAAAACACAATACTATGAAATTAAAAATGAACAGCTGTGTATTTTAGCAATTAAAATTTCGGGGATGCCGCATGTATGTTTTATAATGAATAAAATTAAAGTTTTTGAAAAAAAAATGTAATAATATTACGAAAAACTATAAAAACACATAAATTTATTTCCTTATTGTATTTTTGTAATGTTCTTTTATGTTTAGTATGAAAACAAAGTTTTTGTTCTTATTTTTCCAATTTATATGTATAATGGCAATACTATATTTGTTTATTGCTGCCCGTCAAAATAGAAAATAGCCTAAAGGCCGGGGCACATAGAATCCGTCATACGTTAAACTTTGACAAATTCAACTGACAAGTAAGTTAAAATACATGTTTTCTTATGAGCGTTATCACAATCAATACGTGTCCGTCAACACAAAGTACGAAAGTTGGTCAACTTTTAACTTTTGAATACTTTGACAACTATCAACTGCTTCTTCTTCTCTGTTTTCTTTTAACTCTTGCTGTGTTTCAATTGTGTTTTGTGATTTTAATAAAACAATTTTGGTGGCAAACAATAAAATACAAATTTAATTAATTTAAAAAGTGAATAAAATACAAATTAAATTTAAAAGTGAATAAAAATAGAGAACAAGCTTTGGTTTAACATCCGTCAGCAAAGTATTCATTGTGCCAACCTCATCCGTCGTTACTTTGACTTTAGTTGAATCTTTAAAAGTTTAACGTTTGACGGATTCTATGTGCCCCGGCCTTAAGTTGGCAGCAGCAGCAAATGCTGTTGTGAAGTCTTGCTGCTGTGAAGTCGTCAAAATAATCGTTTTCATTTAAACACATGTATTTTATTTTTGATAGTTTGCTGTCGTCTATGTGCTTAGAGCTTGAGTAAACAAAGTAAAGCTTTTGTAAAGCTCTCGTGATTATTGTCTTCAGGACCATACCAAAATTCAATAATATCAATAATAACTATTGCATACCTTAGGGGAGCAATAAAACCAAACACTACAACCGTAAATTAATAAATACAGTCAATCGCAAAAATAAATAAACAGTTGCTACAATTTTTGTATAACATATTTTTTATAATTTCAAAACCTCCAAAACAAATATGGAAACCAGAGGCGAATCGAAATCAAAAAGAGCTAGGGAATTACATCAAGATTCAAATCAAAACTCCTTGACTGAAAAGTACCCTAAAATTCCGCGATTAACTAGTGGTGATAAGGCTTTTTTCAAAGAGTTGATTAAAGAAAGCGAATACATGACTACTGAAAAAAGTAAGCATTCTATAGAGAAAGTGAAGAGAATCATTAAGAAGTTATTACAAGAAAGTGAAGAAAGAATACTCTCTGTACTTGAAATTAAAATATCTGATATTTAAAATCCAATGAACTCTATTATTGAAAGAATCGAACAATAAGAAACAAAGAGTATTCAAGTTAATGAAATAGAAAAAGAATTGACAGAGCTAAAAAGAAAAATTAGCAAGCAAGAAAACTCGGTCGTTGCCAGTAGTATTCGAATTACTGGCATACCTCACTACGAAAATGAAAATCTGGAAACTGTTCTTAATAATATATGTAATAATATAAAAATAAATACATCCCGACTGAAAAAATTTGTAAAAATAATAAAGCATACAATCCGAAGGAAGAGACAATCGTGTTAGGTTGCACTCACCGTTTGAAAAAAACTTTTTGTTAAAATCTATTGCCAAATTCCGAAAGGAAAATCGTGCTAACCTAAACCTCAGCCATGCTGGATATCAAAGCAATGTGAATATCTACATAAATGCAGACCTAACCCCCCACAACTATAAAATATTTAAAGCAGCTTTGAGTATGAAAAAACAAACCAAAACATTCAATCTACGTTCACTCTGCGTGGCCTTGTCTACGTAAAAATGATAGATTCCGAAGCGCCTATCCTCGTGGAATTTCTGGAAGATTTAAATAAGCTTTTTCGCCAATAAAAAATTTAAATATTTGTTCGATGTTTTTACTAAAAATTATGTATTTAAGAATTTATTAATTAAAATAGCTACAAACTTCTTTTTGAAAACTATCATGTTAACAATTTTTAAGATTATCTCAATTTATAAAGTTTTAAAATTTTCTTTGTATAATCGATTTGATTCCAGAGAAAGTAACTTTACCATGATTAGAATATTGGCAAATGATTCTAACTCATTTAGTATATTTCATATAAATGCGTAGAGTTTGCTACCAAAAATAGACGAGTTTCGTTTCCTATTTGAAAACTCTGATATTGATGCCATATGTATATCGGAAACATGGTTTAGTAAGAAAGTAGATGATGGAGTGCTTTATGTGGAAGGCTATCGTCTTTTCAGAGCTCATAGGTCAGGTAATGGAGGTGGTGTTGCTATATATATAAAAAGTCACATTCGTAGTAAGCTTGTAATGAGTTCTTGTGAAAAAAATCATTATTGAATTACTGAATTGAAGTGCCTTGATAACAAAATGCTGCTGGGATGTGTGTTCAGGCAAAATAAAAATATCAAGTCAGACAATCTTACTGAAAAACTAGAAGTTTTGCTGGTAGAATATTCTGAGGTCACTATAGCAGGCGATTTCAATAGTAATCTACTTGTTACGAATGAACTAACTGACAATATGTCAACTTTCGGCTTATCGCCCGTCAATAACATCAGGCCTACTCATTTTACAACTACTTCATCCACTCTTTTAGATGTATTCTTTGTTAGTCAAATACTTAATGTAACGCACTATGAACAGCTATCTGCAACTTATTTTTCGAAACACGATGCCATTTTTATTTCATTTAACTTTATAGTTGAAAAACCATCTCAAAACTTTACTTATCGTAATTTCAAAAATATTGACTACCAATGCCTATATCTTCATATTGAACATACTGATTGGGACACGATATACTATATACCTGATGTGAATGAAAAGTTAATATATTTTAATGACACTATTTTGAAAATATACAATGACAGGGTTCCTATAGCCAAGAAAATACTACGTAAAGACGGTAGATCATGGTTTACCAATGAGGCTAAAGTATTGATATTTCAACGGGATCGAATTTATCATTTGTGGAAACGTTACAAAACTCCCGAATACTATTCTGAATTTCGCGTTCATTGCCTGTAACTAGAGGAGTACATCAAGGCTCCATCCTTGGACCTTTATTGTACTCACTGTACGCAAATGATCTGCCACAACAACTGAGCTTTTCAAATATACAAATGTATGCCGATGATATCCAGCTATATCTCAATAGTACGAAAGACTCAATATTTTCTAAGATAAATAAACTAAACACCAATTTAGAAAATAATTTTATCTGTGCTTCCGCCAATGGATTAAAAATTAACCCTAAAAAGTCTTGTTTTCTTATCATTTGTAAAAACTGTATTAGACCAGAAAATGATATCAATATTTCTATTGGTGGTACGAAAATTGAGCAAGTAAACACAGCCATAAACCTAGGTGTGACATTTAACAGGACCCTAACCATATAAGTCAGGCCTATGGTAGGGTATACAGTAAGCTACGAAGTTTGTGGCCAACACAACATTTTACACCTCTTAGTATAAGAACTCTTTTAGCTAAAACATATCTACTTCCAACATTATCATATGGGTCCGAAATTTTTTCAGGCTGCTCTTCCCGCGATATAAATAAACGAAATACAACTTATAATAATATCTTCCGTTATGTTTACGGTTTAAAAAACGTGACAGAATATCACCATTTTCAAGTCATTTTATGCAATTATCCTTCAACAACTTTTTAAAATTTAAGTGCTTGATTTTCATCCACAAAATCATTGTAACAAATGAGCCAGAATACCTATATGATCGCTTAAAATTTGCTAAATCCCAAAGAGGCAGATACATTATACAGATGCGCCATCGAAACCATGCGTCCGAATGCCAGTTTTTCATCCTGAGCATACGTCTCTGAAATCAACTTCCTAATTATATTCAACGCACCGACAACGCAATAAATTTAGAAAATTAATTAACGATTATTTTATTTTAATTTAATTAATATTTTCTAAACAACATTATCAAGATTTATCTCTGTCTTAATTAAATTTGACTAATCTGATTCTAATACTTTAAATTATAAGATATAAGTCCTGTTGTATTAGAAAATCAATCATAATAAATAAAATAAATAAATAAATAAAAGTAAGGTTTGAAACTATCAAGAAATTTGTTTGAGACAGCTGACCTAAGTAGGCAACAGCACACGTAGATGACATTTTAGCGGTGATCAACTTCGATGACAAAAAGGAGATTTTGAATACTCTTATTGGAAAAATTGCATATCTTGACACAACACTCTATTAAGTAGACGATAAAATTTCTTTTGATTGGTACTAAGAAACCACTTCAACAAGCAGAATTACAAATTTTACCACAACTCATCCCAAAACTCAAACAATTATTACCACGAAAAATCTTATAAGTAGAGTTCTTAACATTAGTGATAAACAATTCCATACTAAATATATACTAAAATGTTAACATACAGCAGTTTTTCCTTATATCTTAACAATAGCTTAATAAAACTCTATAACCCATCCCACATCTCCAATGTCAGAATTAAACGAGAAGAAAAACAATTTTACAGTTTTAAATATACACCAGTTCTTAAAGAAAACATTATTATAAAAAAATACAATGGACAAAAAAATTATAAATTCTGGTTTACAAACCTCTAGGTCCTATATTTACAAGCACAAAAACACTAATTGACAATCTTCGAAAAAATAACGCCGCCCTGGAAATCCTATGCATTGGTACAAAGAAAAGAAGTTTAATAACAAGAATTTGCGAGCATAAAGCAGACATATATAAAAACATAGAAACGAAGCGTTTCACCGAAAGGTATGACAACAGTATAATGTTTACTGACGGAACAAATCCTATTAACTTAACCAATTAGATGCTGTTAACAATGTACACCTTAAGATAGATAGATAATAGAAATTAAATTGAACAGTGAACCTCAGCCGAAAAACGTAAATATTAATTCATTTATAATA
Source organism: Cistogaster globosa (assembly GCA_937654795.1). Taxonomy (NCBI): domain Eukaryota; kingdom Metazoa; phylum Arthropoda; class Insecta; order Diptera; family Tachinidae; genus Cistogaster; species Cistogaster globosa. Next base: position 107,676,517 of record OW569403.1, on the reverse strand, counting down.
TCCACGATTTAAACCCTGATTGGGAAAAAATTAAAAAACATTTCTTTAACTAAAACATTTGTAGGATTAAACAATGTCCATAAATTTTTTTAAGCAATTTTCTTTTTTTTAACAAATTATTGCTTGGACTTGTTCAGTGGCAATGAATGTAAAATTCATTTTCGCTTAACATAAAAAGTGAGTATTTTTGAGCCAACCCTTAGACTTGGAGTTTCGGACCTCGAAAGTTTTTACGTATAATATGGCATATATCGAGTATTTTACAGCGCAAAATGGGTATCATAGAACAGGAAATTGCAGTAAAAGACGAAAAAAATGAGAACAAAAGAATGCAAGGATTTATATACTCTTGTATGACTAACACGGCGGGCCTTGCTTACTAAAAGTATCTGTAGAACAGGTCACTAAAATTTTGCTGCTCCTAATTGCCAGTTTTATTTCAATGACTGGACTAATTACACAGTAAACGTATATATGAAAAATGAAAGTTAAGTCATTGCTTAAAAAGAAATTAAAATATGATATTAGATTTGATAGAGTATTTTCATTTCTAACACTTCCCCTTAAATCTGAATTCTTATTAAAAAAGTTTAAATAAACAGGTTCTTTTACTGAATCAGAAAGCGCCATGTATTCACCACTCGCGAATGTAAAAACATATCCGGTGTATGATTTTCTATCGACTACGTTTAAGCTCCAGTCTGCATTTGCATATCCTTCTATTGGTTTTTTGTTGGCTCTGTACACAAGTCCAACATTTTGGGCATGCATCTAGTAACGAAGTACTCTTTTAGCTGCTTTCCAGTGTTTTGTTCCGAAATTCGTGTTAAATTGGCTTCAAATGCTTACGACATGTGCTATGTCAGGTCTGGTGAAAACAGCAAGACACTTAACAGACCCGATCAAATTCTGGCATGGATACTTTTCTGCTTAGCTTCTTTCATTTTCTTTCTTGGGACACATTTCTTTACAAAGTTTTTTACTCACATTGATTGGTTTTTTCGCAGGTTTGCATTCTTCCAGTTTTAAAACAAAGTTTAATTGGTGCTTAGTCTTTCATATCCAAAGATTTTGCCAATTCTTCTTTGATACTTTTCATCATATTTTGTTTATTTAATGCTATAACTATATCAAATACATAAATTGCGATTAGTTCAATATCGGGGCCAAGTGTACAAATGGATCACATTGTGACGCAACCGTATTCATTTCTCTAAGTTTTCTGCTTAAGGTACGGTTAGATTAGTCAAATATTTGACCAAAAAGACGTAACCACCAAATACTTATTAAGAAATATATGACCCTCCGCGATATAAAAGATTTTTAAATCGTCATTCGTCATAATAGGCATCAGGAAAGCTTGAATAAACATTTTTAAAATAGAGTTTACTCTTTTTTGGTCAAATAGTTGACTAATCTGAGCGCACCTTTAGTTTTTCATAACATAATCTTCCAGATTTCTTCAGGCCATAAATAGCCTTTTTTAAAAGACATATATAGATTTCTTTTTCTATAATACCGTTTAAGTAAGCTCCCACAAAATCGAGCTAGTGAACTTCTAATCCTATTTTAGCGGCGATTGCTATCAAAACACGTATGGAAACGTATGGTTGTTGGGTAAAGCCCTTTGCGACAAAACTAGCTTTTCTACAATTAATTGAAACATCTATTATGTATTTTGTTCGTAATGTTTACCTGGATTCAACAATTTTTCTTCCTACTGACCTATCAACTATTTCAGAAGCTTCGGTGCTGAAATTCGGATCATGAAGTATAATAAGTATTGCTGAATGATATTCTTCGTTATTTATTTAAATAGTAGGGATAGAACGATACCACTAGGGTATCGATATTTTTACTCGATACAGTATCGATCGAAAAATATCCATACGTACTCAGTATCGAACAAAAAGTATCCATACCTACTCGTATCGGTCGACTATTTCATAGAATTAAAGCAAATAAAAATATGTACATATCGCTAGTCTCATGTAGAAAATCCCTAACATGAATTTTTGCGCAATTTACATTTCACAGAGATACAACTCGTCACAAAATTTCAACGCAATAGTATCAAGAATAACAGTTTTACAAGCATTTACATTTCATATATTACATTATGATAAATAACGTTTCTTCTATGTTTTTACCTCCTCCTGTAAAATCACGATTATGCGAGTTACGGCCTTTCTACATGCGACCAGCGATATGCAGTTCCAAGTACGTTATTATGGTTAGTGTGTAATAGTTTGTTTTACTTTTTCAGTTTAAAAACGAAATACCCTTTTGCAAAATAAAGACAAATATATGTATATAATTTTAATCCAATTTATAAAAAAATTAACAAAACATAACAATATATCTTTAAAAAATGCGTGTAAATATTTACTTGCAAATATAAAAAACAATTGCTTAATTAACAAATCGAAATCATTTATTATCTATATTATTAAGTTTAGAATATATTGTATTAAGTTTATTTTTGATATTATTTATTTATTTAATAATAATAAATTATGAATTATAAGATACACCTTGTATGCTTGTTGTTGAAAATTTTCATATAAAATTTCAATACACCAATAAACTTATTTTGAATGTTTTTGAAAAGTTGTATTGGTAATCGTGTTATCAACTACATGTGAATTCCATACCACATTGAGAAGAAGAAATTAAACAAAAGACGTTTGTATTTTTTAGGATATCAAAAGTATAATTTTCGCATAAAAATTTAAAATTTTGTTTTTTCAGTCCTATTGTCCATTTTACTTCCTGAAAACATTCTTCTGATACTTATTTTCTTCTTCTTCTTATTTGCTTTTTGACGTGTTCACAAGCATATAAACAGTAAGTGTATTCAATACAAAATACACTATACAAGATTTTATGAATTAAGCAAATATAAAAACATTTTGTCTTGTTGCACTCTACAAGCAGAATAAAAAATAGTAAAGTCCAATGAATTTTTTTTACATATATAAAATAAATGAGTTGAATAAACAAAAAATTTGCTTAGAAAAATATGTATCTATTAATAAAATTTTTTAAATTATTTTAATAGAAAATTATGAACAATTTTGAGTTGAAGCTTGATTGAGAATTAGATTTACTTTGCAGTTTAAAAAAAATGGCTATGCACATTTCGTAAAGACTGCAATGGCGTCACGTTTAACATAAACTTCAAGTCAATATACAACGAGTATTTTTGACCGATACGAGTACTGTTTTTCCGATACCTACTTGGTACTCGGTGGAAAAGTTAAATACTAAAAGTACTTGGTATCGAGAAGAAAGTATCGAATATGTACTTGTATTTACTCGTATCGTTTTATCCCTATTCAACGGATTTGTCCCTGTAAGCATCGATAGGAATTAACAAATGCTTAGCCTTTCCAGGTCTGCGTCTCTTATGAGTTACAATTTTCTTGTGGCGACCTCCATCAACTTGCTTAACTAAATCTACCTCTTTCGGTCTTTTTCGGTTTCAATTTTTTTCGCTATCGTCCTCCCTTGCTTTTCTCTTGCTTCTTCGTATTGCGTTGAGAGGCATCATTAAAATTTTGTTTAAATTGCAATTCTATATCATATAAAGTGAATTCTTTGAATTGGTACTTAAATTATATCACGGCTACGACGTATTTTTCTGGCTTTATTGTCCCATAATCAGGAGGCTTTGGATGTCTCCGTACATTTAATAAACCCAGGTTCGAATTATCTCTTACCTTGTGTTTTATCCAGCATGTATGCTAAGGAACCAAATTTCTGAAAATGGATGACGTTCGGAGTTTTACCTGTCAAAATTTTAAGCGGATTAACCGTTTTAGCCTAGAGATGGGCAATGATTATTTATTCAGTTTGCCGTAAAAACTGCTTAAGCCAAAAAGTTAGAGGTAATCCTAACTGGATTAGCATACACTTTGCCATGTCTAATAAAGTTCTGGTTTTACTTTCTGAAACACCATTTTGCTTCGGTGTATATTCAATACAATTCATATCGTATAGACACAGGAACTTTGTTTTCATCCCAGTCTTTTCTATAACGTTTTTGTGTTTAATAAAATATATTTCTTACCATTAATTTCTACCATCTTTAAAAGTGACAAAATATTTGTTACTCGCATTTGTCCACAAACGTCGCTATGAACCAATTCTAGGTTTTTCACTCCTTCTAGTGGATGACTTAAATTGTGTTTGGGATTGACTCCTCTAAATACAAATATTGAGAAATATGTGTTGCCTTTTGTCCGCATGCCGATGACCTTTTTTTCTCAACATTTCTTTTAAATCTCTTTTGTTGAGGTGATCAAATACCTCATGCCAATTTTAAAAAGATTTTTCCTTTATTTGTAAAATACGAGGTGTTTTAAAACTTTCGTTTACATAATATAAATTTTAATCACGCTTTGCCACAAATAACTTTTCGTTATTTTTAGGATTTCGAACTATGGCTTAGTGTTCCTTAAAAGTTACTTCCAAAACATTCTGACTGATTTTAGAAACAGTTAACATATTTGTTCTTAGGTCTGGTACGAACAGCACTTCATTTAAATTTATTTTACAATCGGAGTTAGAGTAACGCTGCCCAAACCTCGAATTTCGGTGGTTTTGTTATTTGCCAATGCTAATGTTTTGGTATTCATGTTAAAATTTCACTGAATAAACTCTCGTCGTAGTACGTATTTAAAAAAGCACCAGAATCTAAACACAACTTACCGTAATAATCTTGTACGTTTACAAAGTTTTTAGATTTACAATCTTGTGCTAAGTGACCAATTTTTCCGCATGTGTGACAGGCGTGTTTAAACTAACTGTTCTCGCTGTAGTTATTTTTGTTGTTGTTTTATCATGTAAATTTTCCTTATTTGGGAAACGCATTGCAACCTCGATTTTTTCATTTCGTTTGGGTGCCTTTAATTCTTCAAAAAGTTTTACTTATAAGACTTCAACAATTTTTCTTGTAATTCGATCGCTATTCGGAAAATCTTATATTCGATTGGAATGCTATAAAACAAAAGTATGGTTATTAATTTATATATTATTACAAACTGCGTTTCTTTACGTTTGTCAACTATTTCGTAAAATTAGAGCACATGATTCCATGGCACAATAATACTAGGTGAATGCATAAGCTTTTACGTGTATTTTACAAAAACAAAATACACGTAAAAGCTAAAACATATGTTGATCGCATGATCTAATACAATCACCTGTTCAATGCGCCTTGCATGATTCCTTACATCAACGCCGCTTTTCAACAAAGTTATTATTAGCGACTTCAACAACATTGCCTAACGAGCGCACGTGTTTGGTAAACGGAATGTAGCTTGTCCAAGATCTCTTTTGATGTTACACAATTTTTTTATTTGTTATAGTTCAGATGGACTAATTGATAATATTAGTCCGACTTGAACTTTTTATACATTTGCACAGACGTATTTCAATGCTTTATTTTTTACCAAATTCCAAATTTTTTTAATTTATTGTTTTACTTTTATTTTTTATTTATTTGAGAGTTTAAAATTCGGCAAATTAGAAGGTTGCTTTGCTCATAATCTGTTACTTTTGTGAAGAGTATATTTTGGGCTATTTTTGGTCAGATTTTTTATTGATGCAAATTAAAACTTATTTCATCATTTTTCTAATGTTTCGTCAGCTTTTTTCCGACTTCTTCAGGGGAGGTTTTGTTTATTAATAATTATTAATTTGTTTTCAAGTAACAACATTTAATAAAGTAATAAGGTTTAATTATTAAATAACATAGCATAATAAATCATTAAAATTATGGATAGCACGGCACGTTACGTTTATTCCTTTTTGGATAAACGTACGGATTCTTTTGATTGCAAATACCACTGTGGCACATTATAAATTCGATATTTTCTTAACTTCTTATGACTATCTGACTACATACTTGATCCTACCCGCCTTTAGGATCCTATGGCCTTTTATGTAATAAACATGCAATTACAAACGCAGCCATCCACGCTTAACTACTGTGTACTCCGGCGAGACATGAACTACTCAATGCCGAACCTAAACCATACACAGATCTCTCCACCTTGCTTTGCACCCAAGCCAGTCATCCCTATTAATCCAATAGTCACAACTGAACAACTGCCGTACACTGTAATCATTTTGCTACTTTCTAGAGCTCTTTCACTTTCTTTTACAGGGCATCTTGACAATTACCTGCTACTTTTGTATTAAATAGACGTCTTCATTTAGTCCAGATTTACAAGTGCGATTATTTCATGCCACTTTTTCAATTCTGTTTAAAAGTTTCAGCGAGTTTAATCGCATCCGTTCGTTTTTAATTTTATATTCGTAGTTGTTTGTGGTATTTTAAATTAAACACAAACAACAACAAATATGCAGCGAACGTACAAAGCAAGTGTAAAAAAATTACCTCAAAATTCAGGCAATGCCATTTTGTCTACCCCGCTTGCGTCTCTACACCTCTTGCCTTCAAACAAAAATTTCATGAAACTAGTTTCATGCAAAATGCCGTGGTGTAAAATAGCTCTTATTTTTTTGGCCATTGCTTCACACAATAATTGTTTTCCTGTTTCCGGGAAGTTGGTACTGCAGTTTCTTAATTTTAATTTGCCTTGCCCAATTATTATTCTTCGTTTGTACGCATATACGAAGATTGGCTCAAACTCAGGACTTTCTGTTTTACAGCACGCACCTCTACCAACGCAGCCATCGAGGTTGCTCAACTTGTGTTAGCTAATTTTCGTATTACTTTATACACACACCCAATGGTGGTGGAAGTAACTTATTCACCTTCTGTTTTTACCACGTACATGCGGACATCCACAGATAACTCACTTGTGACGTTTAGAGATTGTGTTATCATAATTTCTTCCAGCTTTCGTTTAAGCGAATTAAAAAATTCTCAAAAATGCTAAAAGCAATGTGTTAAAAAAAAAAATATAAATAAATTTGGCCAGCAATTGCTTAAATAGATTTAAAATTAAAAAATTTAAATAAGTTCTGCCGGCCATTGCTTAATACTTTCCTTTTAACAAAATAAAGAATTTTAGAAGAAAACTAAGCCGGAGTATGAAAATCTAGAACAAAAATACCCGTTTGCCACCCATGGAAGATATGCAAATTAAATGGTTGTCTGCGGTTTTACAAGCAAGCATAAGTTCGTGTTGCCGGAAAGACGCTGGGAATACGCACATGCTGAACTTTTAAGGGTAGGCTTAATATTTCGGAAGTGCCCTTAATATTTCTCTTCAAAAATTAACTATATAACTTTTGTGTTATAATTTTTTACAGATTGTTATTGGAAGTGTAATGAAACCATAAAATTGTGAAATGGTTCGTAACGCTGTTTATCCGCCATCAGAAACACTTTTCTAATGTAACGGTACCTGCGACCACGTAGAAGCTGCAAGACAAATGATTTCAGGAAAAATTAATATGGAACTGCTTTTGTTATTAACCTTAAATCTTTTAATGGAGGTCCAACAAATCAACAAAGTGGCGGCGGTGGTTGTTATCCCAAAGATCCAAACGCTGCTGCGACTGCATATCAACAACAATGGGCTTCTGGTTATGAACACGCAGGTTGCTGGGTATGGCACTTTGAGCGCCTGGTGCGGGAGCGCAATCTGCAGAATATTCACAACAATGGATTGAGTATTATGTAGGTTTTTGAAGACATTTTCATTAAGGTACATGAAATAGTATAAATTTATTTTAAAAGATCAATGGGCATGCATCGTGAATCTGAAATGATTGAACAAAAGCTAAAAGCAAAACAGGCATCTGCTGCATCGCAGGCTCAACCCACAGCGCAACAACCTACGCAACCAGCCGGTCAGCAATCTCATTGGAGAAATTAAGGAAACTGAAGCAATTGAAAAGCAAATGAAGGTGAAAATTCGGCAACAATACATTTCTATTTACATTAATTATCTAGAGCAGTCAAAAGCAAATACTCAAATTTATTGGGAAGATGATTTTGATATAACACCTATTCTATGTTAAAATTGAACATATATATCAATAATAGTAATGCTTACTTTTACATTTCAATAATCTTATATAAATAAAAAGACCATACAATTTGTTGTAATAAAAATTTTTTAACTTTATTGATTATTATTGTATATCTTTTACAGGTTTTATTAAAAAATTATACAATAAAAATAGAGAAAAAACTTATCATTTAAAATATGCAAAATTTTATGTTTTATTTTAGCAATTTTTAAACAATAATTCCAGTAATTATAGATCTCCAACTCAGGGCAATTATCAATGCATTGCTACAGTCTGTGTTAAAATATAAAAAGAAAGATTTGAATATATCTTTAAATATTATAATTTCATCGATGAACTTCCAGTTTCCAGTAATTCAAAAAAAAAAAAAAAAAAAAAAATACAAATACTTTTAAAGATAGCTTTTTTAAAACTGGAAGAGTACGTTCTTATTTCTATTTTGAACCACTGAATTCCAGTAGTTGATTTTTTACGACCTTATCTGGTCTAGATCTGTCATGTTTTGCTAAAAACAGCATCACCTCGTGAAGGGTGTGGTTCTTCACCACGCCTGACGGTCTTGAGTAAGAGGAAGCTCTAAGTGTTCGCTAAACTTACTCCTGGATTTTTGTTTGACTTTTTCAAACTTTCCTTTATGCTACTATTACTATTTTAATACAAAGTTTTTAGTAATTTTTGACTTCTTTTTTTGTTGTATCCGTTTTTAAAACCTAACACACGCACTTTCTCAAAAATTGAAATCTTATATGTTTGCTAAGACAAAATCTCATCAAACATACAAGTCCAATTGAGTAAATTAAATACATTGAAATATGAAAAACAACATAGTTCCTCTGATGTATAAAACCCGCCGGCAAACATTTCACTACTTAATAAAATTACATACAAATAAAAACTTACTTGGCCGGATTTTTTGGGAACTGGCGCAGTTTCTGTTGTTTCTCTCCTTGGGAACATCCCATTATACAGCAGCGACTCCTAAAAACCAAATAATTACAAACAACTTTGGCTATCTTACATCTTTCCTGTTAGATTTCTTATTATTTTGTTATGGTTGTGGTTTTCAACCCTCATTTTTTTGGAACTGATATTTCCCCACAATCACACATCACTTTTCTATTTAATAATTTATATTTAAGTAAATAATTTTGCGGAAAAATAATTTTTATTTTGTATCTGCATCAAATTTTCTGTGCAAATTTTTGTAAATAAATAAAATGTCGAATTCCTCCAAAAAGAGGAAATAATATAAAAAACGAAAGTACTATTACTATCCCTTTTTATCGATAGCTGGACTCTGGCTACACACAATTTTTCGTGTCAGATCTGGTTAGTTATGTTGTGCAATAGATAACAAATATTTGTTATTTGAGTAGCTTTTTATATTTGTTATTTCCAGGACTATAGTGTAAACCTCTTGCAGATAGCTTCCATCTACAAAAAATCGAAGTGCGCAACATAGCTTGAGAATCGGAGGGATGGCCGAACAACGGCTTAACGGTTTTAAAAAACCATTATATTCAGAAGCAAAGAAAAAAAATTTTTGTTTATACAGAAACATTTTACGAAACATATGTATGTTTACTTATTTAAAAATTTTATTTTCAGAAAATTTACTTACTCTGTATTCGGTAATTCCAAAGGGTTAGAACTGTCTCTAATTTTTTACGGATACGTGACATGTAAGTTTTCTTTCTGCCTTCTTCATCATCGTTGCCATGGAAAAAATAGATCTATGTTTATATTCATATTCCTTACACTTATTATTTTACAACCGTTTTTGAATTAATATTATTTTCCTTTCAACTTGACATTTCTTCTTACGCAGGTATGTATTTTTATGGACAATTCCAATACAATTAAAATGCAACCCTGTGACGTATACAACATCTAGAAGTTCTAATCCATAATCACGAAAAAGATATATGTTGTGTTGTAGCCGAGACAACACAACACATAGATGTTGTAAACCATAATCAGGGCCTAAACCTTGAAGTCATTAATTGCAAATATTTTTCAATTTGCATAGATGAGTGCACAGATGTTATTGATATTGACCAGCTGTTTATCTGTGTGAAACCCATTGATAAGAACTTTAAAATCTGCGAAGAAATGCTAGCGATGGTTGCTCTACATGGGAATGTCAAAGGTGTTTTCTTTTGCAGATAAGAATAAGTTTTGTTCTTTATGCCATAGATAACCGACTAGATTAGACACGGAAGGATAGGTGGCATCACTTAGTTAACCCCTTCGTTTTTACAAGACAGAAAATTTTTATTTTGCATGGTTCTGTCTCTTTTCTTTTAAGGAGTTAATGACGTTTTACTTTGTTTACATTTTGTTGAACAATTTAATACAAATTGGCGCAAAATATAACAAAATTTGAATTTTCTGGTGCTATTTTCCATTTTTTTCCGCCAATTTTATTGTCAAAAACTACGTATACATATAAGTGTGCAGCATTATCAGAAAGACAAAGAAAGATCAACAGTACGAAGCTAAAAATGTAAGTTTTTATTCCTTAAAAATATGTAGGCAGTTTCTAAAAAAAGTTTATTTTTTTAGGAGTCGCAAGTCCATTATGTGATGTCCTGGGCTGCAGATAATTCACCGGTTCTCGAAAGATCCGATAAGGTTAGTTTATTTCACTTACATTAATTTCAATGAAATATAATTGTTTTCCGTTTGGAGCTCCAATTGGTAAATAAATTGTTTCCAATTCGAGTTGAGTTCGTTCTTAGAAACAAGTGAAGTAAAACAAGTGACATTTATTGTGTCCAATATATAATTTTCTTTAAAGAATTTAAAAATACTATGCATGTATGTATGCTTTTATCCAATTGGCATATGGATACGTGTTAATCGTGTGTCTTAAAGTGTGGAAATGAAAAAAGTAGATTAAAATGATAATCCTGTGAAATTTAAAACATTACAATAAAAAAGTAAAAGTTGAATAAGAACTATAAAAAGAACTAAAAGACAAAATGTGTTGTGGATTCTCCAATGCAGATTGTAAAGGATTCAAGACGGAAAGTGGAATTTAAAGAAGAAACCAAAAAGGTGTTATATGCAAAATGTGTTGTGGATTCATTAGAAATTGAGGATGTGAATTAGTTTTTTTATTAACATGTTTTTTTACAGGAACTTGACTGCTAATGAAACATTTTTTTTGACTGGTGGATAATTGGCAGAAGAAAATGTTACAATTGTTCGATGTTGTTAATTTTGTACAACTAGACGGAATATGGTAAATATTATCTGAAAGTAAAATGTGTATTATTGTTTACTTACACGCACTTACATATAAAACTAAAGCCCTTTTCAGGGCTCTAAACTACTTGAAAGAGAGATTAATTAAAACTTTCAAAAGCCCTTTTGAGGGCTACAATGTAGCTTAAAAAAGGAGATAATTTTGTAAGCTGAGCTCCGAAAATGTGTGTAAAATTAAAGGTGGAACAAGGTAAGAATGAAAGTGTTTAGGTTATTATAAATTTTCTATTTTTTCCTTTTTGTTTTTCTTTTTTAAGTATTTTTGAAGCCCTTAAAAGGGATTTTGAAAATTTAATTAACCTCTTTTCAAAGTTTTTCAGAAAAGGGTTTTTTTATGTATTCGCCAGTAAACAAAATGTTAGATATCTTTCTAAAATGTTTTAGAGCCCTCACAAAACATATTGTATTAATAATACACTTATAAATATTTCATTTTCAGCAAATACCAATTTCTGTCAATTACTTACCAGCCAAACAAAAATTTAAATGTATGTAAGTGCCTGTAAAAGAAAAAACCAACTGTTTTATTAAAAAACCAGTAACTACACATTTTATTTTCAGCCAGCACTTACTAATATGTATCCAGTTCTGCTAATTTTTCTGTAGTTAAGTGCTTGTAAAAAAGCAAATTGTGTTAATTAATACATACTTACTAACGCACATTTTATTTTCAGCCAACAGTTACCAATTTATGTCCAGTTCTGCCGATTTTCATTCATAGAAGCTAAATGTTCTCCTTTGTTGGTAAGTGTCTGTGGACAAAACAAAAAAAAAAAAAAAAAAAAAAAAAAAACAAATTGTGCTATTGAAAAAGGGCAACCAAATTATTTCCATTTGAAGGTAAGTTCCTGTAAAAATCAAATTGTGTTTATAAAAAAACTAAATCACTTTTTATTTTCAGCAAAACTTACCATTTTGGGTCCTGTTCTGCCAGCTGTCTGTCCACCGGACAAGCAAATTATTTCCATTTAAAGGTAAGCTGCGGTAAACCTCAAACTGTGTGTATAAAAAAACAAAATCACTTTTTATTTTCAGCAAAACTTACCATTTTGGGTCCTGTTCTGCCAGTTGTCCGTCCACCGGGAAAACAAAATATTTCTATTTGGAGGTAAGTTCCTGTAAAAAAAAAAGAAATTGTATTAATGAAATTAATTATCTATCTATTATGTTGTCAGCTAATTACTTCCAATTTGCCACCAGCCAAATACTTACGAATTTGCCGCGAAATAATCAAATTTTATTTACTTATATATAAATTGTTTTAATTAATGTGTTTTTTTTTGTAATTTTTTTAATAAAGTTTAAGAAAATGTAAAATTGCTCAACCAATGTTTTTGTTTATTTTGTGTGTATCGTCCATGATTTTGTAGCTGTCATTAGTTTTTTGTGTATTTGTTGAGGTAAAGTTTGTATATATAGTTGCTTGTTTTTCGCATTATTTTTGAGGATGCCACTTTTTATTTTCCTTCTTATATTTAGGGGTTAATCGCATATGATAAGTTACTTTTTAAACGTCATGGTTGAGGAGTCTGGCTATGTCTGTGCTGTATGCACCGATGCTGCCAATGTTATGGTAGGTAAGAAAGACGGTTTCATAGGGTTTTTGCATGATTCATCAACAAACTTTATTTACAAAAAACTTAAAACCACCGAAAATTTTAAAGTTCCCTTAAAGAATTACATGCTGAATTCTGCGACTAATTGATGTACACTGAAGTAAGATGGCTTAGTAAAGGCCGTTGTATTGAAAGACTCTTTAACCTTTGCAAAGAGGTTGTTCTATATTTTCAGAAAAATCCTTACAGCCTGTTTATAGAACACGTCATGAGCGATACGAAACCGGATAACATATTGACGAATACATAATAATTAGCGTCCGTGTAACACGTTCCGGTTTTTTCGTTTAACTTACGTTGTGTTTCGTATAAATAAAAATTGTGTCAAATCGAAGTATTGCCAATATATTAATGTTTTTTATTTACTTTTTTCATATAAATTTTTTATTTTTGTCTTAAATGATGGTAAAAGCGTTATGATGGGAAGTTGCCCAACAATGTTAACTCCTTGAATCTTTATTTATGCTTTAGATATAATAAATCAAAATGTTCGGATCAGTTGAGCTTGCGTTTTCTAGTAACTCCAGCGAGAGTGATAAGGAAAACACCCGTTTAACCCGAAGAAATTTGAGAGATGCCTTAAATGAGTTTGAATTGCCAGAAAAAACGTACTTAACCTATTGATATAAAAAGTAATTGATCATTCTTTATTTATTTCCATTATGTAGTTTTGTAGCTAACTTCCGCGTTAGCAAAGTAATTTTTAAGGACCTACTCGATGAGTTGAGCCCTAAATTGAAAGTTTTTCACAGGACCACACACACCTTGACAACAAATGCACTGGTAACCTTCCTGAGGTTTCTTGGGTCTCATCAATGTCTAAGTCACAAGTCTCTAAAATAATCGAGGATTTAGATATTTTTGAAGAAAATCTGTGCTCCAAATGGATTTCTTTAGCAAAAAGCACAAAAGAAGATATATTGCTAAAGAATGTTTCTTTAATAAGGGTGTTGTAGGATACATTGACAGCACTCATATTCGAATTGATTCCCCGGGGAAACGTTTAATGCATTTATATCAAAACTACAAGGGATTTTATAGCAATAATGTTATGGCAGTAAGTACACTTTCTATATTTTAAATGAATGTACTATATTTTTTTTTATCAATATTTTTAACTTGTGTTTAGATGTGATCATATATGATCATAACTTATGTAGACGCCAGATATCCTAGTCGTAATCATGACGCATTCGTATGGGAACAAAGTGAGGCATACGATTATTTCAAATCGGAATATTTAAAAGGAAAAAAAATATTTGGATTCTAGGTATTTCGCCACAAATATTTATTTTCATTATTAATAATAATATTAAACATGTATTTTGGCAGGTGATGGCGGTTATAAAATGCAGCCATAACTGATAAATCCCTTTAGAAATCCAACAGCTGCTCATGAACGAAAGTTTAATGAAAAGCATTGCCGGCTTCGAAATGTAATCGAACGCTGTTTCGGAGTTCTGAAATACGATTTAGGTGCTTAAATGGTTCTAGAGGTCTATATTACGCTCCAGCAAAGGTGACAAAAATGGTAAATGTTTGCTGTGCTTTACACAATATGTATATTTTTTACAAAAATAACTGGCCACCATATGAATCTGCAACCACAAACGAGCTGAATGAACAGAAAGAAACAGAAAAAGATTCCAATGATTCTATAAAGAACCAAATTGCAAGAAGTTTATAAAAAGACAAAAATATTTTTGATAGAAGATGAAAATTTATTAAAACAAAAATAAATAAATATAAAAGTAAATTATATGTTGAGCCAGTATTATATTAATAATAATAATAATAATAACAATAATAATAATAATAATAATAATAATAATAATAATAATAATAATAATAATAATAATAATAGTAAATGAATTTAATAAAACTAAAATAAATAATACTAAAACTAATACTTACCCCTTATACTTACCTTAAAGTCACTGTTATGCATCAGTATACACATTATATATCTTTACTTGCAAAGTAATCTTTAAATCAAACGGTTGTGTTTTTATTGGAAGTTTTAGTTTTTTCACCACAGTGCCCTATTTTTATTTAAATTATAATTTATTTAGTTTAAAGGTTCTTAAAAAATATTAAGAATAAACATTTTGGCGCCCGAGCAGGGACTGGTGAAAAATAAAAAACAATAAAAATAAAGTGAGAATTTATTTCATTTTTTAAAACAATTAAGTTTTCTAACTTAATTAAAACTTAAAAAATAAACAGTGAACAGTTTAACACAAACAAACAATTATATAAAAATTACATACATTAATCAGTGTTACAAGTTTTAAAACATAAAAAATAAATAATAAAACAAAACACAAATTATACTGTTTTCAACAAAACAAACATAAAATATCAACACATAAAACACAATTAAACCATACAAATAAACAAGAAATAGTTAAATTAAATTACACGAAAACAGTGATTAAACAGTTTTTATACAAATTATAAACACGACAAACAGTGCAAAAGTTCTAAACAAACACGAAAACAAAAACGTTAACGTAATTTCATCTTGGAATCATCCTACCCAGAAGTTTGTTCAGATACCCCGTTGCCGCTGTATCATCTGTAGAGCAGAGCGTAATCAGGGGAGTAACTCCGAAACAGAACCAGAGGTAAAAAATATTTTTGTAATAACCTTAAATTTGTAAATTAATCAAATTTAAGAGATTTTTGTAAATTATTCAAAAATTAATTTCGCTTTGCAAGTCGAACACAAAATATATTTTTTACACTTAAATAATTGTGAAACAATTTATTTATTTGTTATATATAAACAAAACCCACCCTTAAAAGTGAAACTTAACGCGAGTGTTAATCATTTTGTTAATATACAAACATACATATATAATGTATTCTCTTTATTATTGAGAGATAAATTAATATTCTTTAATTGCCGTCGGTATTGCAATATTGCCAAAATAATTCTTATTGCTTTAAAAAATACACGAAAATATTCGCGAGTTTTAATTTTATTTATTTTAGATAAATTAATTAATACTATATTTGCATTTTCTTTAATTTTCACATTCGTTGTTATTAAATTATTAAGATCAGTGTTTCATTCCGAGTGTTCCTATACCACTTGTAATATTATTTACTCTCAGCTAATAACAGTTAATAAAAGTTAATTTTCATACAGTTTTAAAATAGTAAGTTGTTTGTGTGTCTACACTAGCGTCGAAAATTTTTATTTTATATTTTTATAAGACAAAATTGCTTAGCGTGTTCACACTAGCATATTATATTTTATCATATTTGGAAAATTAATTTTAAAACGATTTTACTTGGTTAAGTAAATATTTTTAGTATACCAAAGGCTGTTTTTTAAGTGGTTATAGGAAAAAATTATATAAATTACTTTTAATTAAAAAAAAAAACACTGACCAAATTTAATATTTTTTGCGAAAGAAAAAGAGATCTTAAAATTGTAAAAAAAAATCCGAATATCGTGTAACCGACGAGAGAATAATATTTTATAATTCTTGTAGACCAAAACAATTAAAATTTTTTTGTTTTAAATAAAATCTGGCCAATAAATTAATTTGGTAAATTTAAAATTTGTTTTGAGGAATAAGTAGAAGTTATACAATGCCTAGTAGAAAACATCAAGATTCTCCTTCCAGATCGGAAACTTTGGAGAAATTAATGGCAAAGGAAGCAAAGGTTGTACAAAATATAGTTAGAATTCAGCAATCTATAAGAGAAAAGACGATATCTTTTAACCCTTTAGAATTAGAATATCGCTTGGACATTTTAAAAACTTATATTGACCAAGCAATGAAGCTTCAGTCAGAGGTTGATAACTTAGATCCCGATAATGACGATAGAGCTGAGCTTGAGGACATTTGTGTGACAACAAAATCAATGTTTTTGAGTCTACTAGCTAAAAATAGGCAGCCAAACTTGCCTGAAATCTCTTTCAGTGCACAGACACATCAGTCAAGACTCCCAAATATGAAGCTCCCCAATTATAAGAATTTTATGAGCTTATTTGAGAACTTAGTTCACAATGATCCGACGTTGACAGATATTGAAAAGTTTAATCATTTAATATCATGCTTGTCCGATTCAGCTTTAGGCACAGTGAAAGCTTTTCAGATTTCAGAAGAAAATTATCCCAAAGCATTAGCCAGCTTAAAGAAGGTTTACGACAATGAATGCCTAATATTTTTTGATAATATTGCAAAACTTTTTGATTTGCCAGAGATCACAAAACCTTCGGCTTCTGCTTTGCGAAGCATGATTGATACGGTTTCAGCTATTTACGATTCGCTGTTGTCAGTAGGTGACGATAAGAAAATAACGAATGCCATATTGATACATTTAGTGATGTCAAAAGTAGATCCAGTGACCAGATCAAAGTGAGAAGAACAGCTTGATTTCGAAAAGCTCCCTTTGTGGTCACACTGCGAAGCCGCCTTGAACAAACGGTACCAGTATATTTCTGCTGACGAATCTTCTAGTTGAAGACCGAGGTTTAATAGTAAAAATAATACTAATAAAACTGAAAATTCTAAAAGGAAAAATTACAAAACATCATTAGATTGTACAAAATCAAAACCATCTGCTGATAAGTGCTTGTTTTGCAGATCAAATCAGCATATAACAAATAATTGCCCTTCTTTTACTGCTGAGCCCGTAACCAAAGGATTTGATTTCATAAAATCTGTGCCAGCATGTAATAATTGTTTGAGAAAAGGTCATACATTAGCAAGATGTCAATCTTCTAAGTGCAGAATATTTAGTAGTTCTCACAATTCACTATTGCACAAATGTAATGCAAGTTCTAGTAGTTCTAATAATTCGAAAAATTATGCTGAACAGCCATCTACTTCACACGCGTCTGTTATTCATCATCGGATGAAAGAATTATTCTTGACACAGCTGTTGTGAAAGTGAGAAGTAATTCTGGCAAATATATACTGGCCAGAGTACTTTTAGATTCCGGTTCTCAACCAAACTTGATAACTGAGCAACTTGCGCAGCTACTAAGACTGAAAAAAGAAGGAGGCAGATTAAGTTAAAATGGCATAAGTGAAACAAATTCGGTTTCTAAGTCTTGTGTGAATTTAACTGTCATGTCGAGGGTTAACTCTACTAACTTTACTTCAAAGTTTTGGGTATTGAGTCATATAACTAATTTGCAACCTGATCTTAGAATAGATACAACTAGCTTAAATATTCCTAAGAATATAGAAAAAATGGATTTATTGATTAGCGCTGAAATTTTCTTTGAATTGATGTGTGTTGGTCAAATAAAGTCTGGTCCGAGCCTGCCAATTCTTCAAAAGACGTCGCTTGGTTGGATTGTAACTGGAAAATACCAACCAAAGGGCTCGACCAATAACAACGTTTTTCATTTAAGTACTGTTGTAGAAAACGAGAGCAATGTGGATTCAATAGTCAGGAAATTCTGGGAATTAGAAGTTCTTCCAAATGAGTCAACAAAAATATATTCTGAGGAACAGCAACAATGTGAGGACAAATTTAGAAATTCAGTAAGACGCTTAATGTCAGGACGATTTGAAGTCTCACTGCCTTTCAAATCTGATACAAAATTGCTTGGTTTATCTTTTGAAACTGCCAAAGGCGATTTCTCTCTATGGAACGAAGACTTTCCAAAGATGACATCATAAGGCAGATGTATCATGATTTTATGAAAGAGTATTTCGATTTAGGTCATATGTCACTTTTGAATAATATGCCAGATTTTCCTCACTATGTTATTCCACATCAATGTGTTTTGCGACCTCAGAATACAACTAAAAAACTTCGAGTAGTTTTTAATGCCTTATGTAGAACTTTTTCGCGTGTACCGCTTAACAATTTGCTAATGGTTGGTCCGACGATTCAAGAAGAATTATATTCTAAATTAATCCGTTTTCGATTTCATAAATATGCAATCACTGCAGATATTGAAAAGATGTATCGTCAAGTTTTAATTGGCGAAAAAGACAGAAATTTTCAATTAGTCCTTTGGCGAGAAAGTCCATCTGATTCCTTAAAAGTGTTTCGTTTAAACACTGTTACATACGGCCCGGCGTCAGCGCCATTTTTAGCAATCAGATGCTTGATTCATTTTAGCGATTTGTACAAAGAGACTTTACCTATTGGTTCAAAAGTTGTTCGAAGTGATTTCTACGTAGATGATTTATTAACTGGTGCTGATAGCTACCAAGACCTGAGTATAATTGGTAACCAGGTTAATGAAATGGTTTTCAAATCATCCTGAATTTATGAGTTCAATACAGAATGAAAAACTATTACATAGCGATTCCGATTCAGCAAAAGATCTTGGCATACATTGGATTCCGAAGAACGATTCATTTAAGTTTCGTTTTAAAAATAATTTTCAAGAATTAAAAGCTACTAAAAGAAACATATTGTCAGTTTCTTCGCGGTTATTTGATTCTCTCGGACTATTATGCCCTATAGTAACAAAATCCAAAATGTTACTACAAAACTTGACTGGGATGAATCAATTCCCATGGGACTAAATACTTCATGGGAAAATTTCAAATCTAATTTACTGGAAATTGATTTAATAACAATCCCAAGATTCGTTAATACAACTTCTAAAGCAAAAATTCAAATTCACGGATTTGTTGATGCCTCAATTCGAGCATATGGTTGTTGCATCTACATTCGAAGCTCCGAATCAAACAGAATTGTTTCGAGACTACTTACGGCGAAATCTAAAGTTGCTCCTTTTAAGACCAAGTCTCTTCCGAGACTTGAGCTATGTGCTGCACACCTATAAGCTAAGTTGTGGAATCGAATTAAGTTAATGATGAGCTTTTAAATCGAGTGTGTTAATTTCTGGACTGATTCAAAAATTACACTGTATTGGATTAAACCGCATCCATCCTCGCTATCCACTTTTGTTTCAAATCGAGTGGCTGAGTTTCAAGATGGTCAGACCAGGTTTCGTAGCGCCATGTTCCCACCAAGCAAAATCCAGCTGATATTGTTTCAAGAGGATGCGATGTTGAAGAATTAAAAAATTCGATTTGGTTTGAAGAACCTTCGTTTTTACTAAGGCAGTAAAAGTTATAGAAAAATATTCGTCTTTGTTGACGTTTTGAGAAAACGCAAAATAGACAAAGGATCTAGACCTACTGCAATCGAATTGAAATGGTCATTCTTTCGGCTTGTAGAGACAATCCAGAAAAATTACTTTTCAGAGGAGATATCGAAATTGCAAAAATCTCTTGTCTTGCCATCAAACATTCAAAGATTAACACCATTTGTTCATACTTTCACAGAAGAGAAACGAACATCTTCACTTTTAAGGGTAGGTGGGAGATTGCTTAGTGCAAACTTGAAGTATAATACCAAGTTCCCACTTTTATTACCGAAAAGAAATAGCTTTATCATACTGTATTTGCGGAATCTTCATTTTGAAAATTGTCATGCTGGCACAAAAGCACTTGCAGAATATATGGCTTACCAATGCGAAAGAAGAATGCAGCAGAATAGTTCGCCGGTGTGTTCATTGCTTCCGTTATAAACCAAAATTAATCTCCCAAATAATGGGCAACTTACCCACTAGTAGAGTGAGAGCTACCGGACCATTTTTAATTGAGAATACGTGGTAGACCACCAATTAAAATGTATATAGCGGTTTTCGTGTGTTTCACTTCTAAGGCGGTTCATTTAGAATTAGTGTGCTAAGGGCTGCAACAGGTCTTCGCATCATACGCAGCTTCGTCCGGGGTGAGGTTCAGCTTCATATCACATCGGGCGCCACACTTCGGAGGGCTGTGGGAAGCACCCGTGAAGCAGGCGAAGTTCCTACTTCTGCGAGCCGTGGGCAACGCATCGCTCACTCAAGAAGAGATGGGCACAATGCGTGCAGAAGTAGAGGCGGTGCTCAACAGTCGGCCAATCGCATCACTGTCTCCAGACCCCAACGACGGGGAAGCGCTAACTCCAGCGCACCTACCGATAGGCGAGGGTCTGCGTTCGCTGCCGCCAGAATCCGCAGAAGACGTGACAGGCAAAGAAGCGAAATTATGGAAGCGATGGCGTCTGCTTTGCGTTCTCAAGCAGACATTCTGGCAGGCTTGGTCTCGCGACTATATCCTGGGACTTCAGGGCAAAGGCATGTGGTGCGAGGAGATGCCCAGTCTCAAGGTCGGTCAAGTGATTATAATCCACGAAGACAATTGCCCGCCACAGCACTTGCTGAGCGGGAGAGTCGTCAACGTCACCGAAGGAGACGACGGCAAGGTCAGGGTGGCAGAGGTCAAGACCAGAAACGGCGTATTTAAACGCCCAATATGTAAACTGGCTCCTCTACCTGATGATTGAAGACCTCAGCTCCTTCACTGGGGCCGGAATGTTGAGCCAGTATGATATTAATAATAATAATAATAATAATAAATGAGTTTAATAAAACTAAAATAAATAATACTAAAACTAACACTTGCCCCTAATACTTACCTTACTTTTAAGTTTTTGTTGTTAATGTTAAAAGTAACTGTTATGCTGAAAAATATTGAAGCATCAGTATACACAATAAATATCTTTACTTGCAAAGTAATCTTTAAATCAAACGATTGTGTTTTTATTGAAAGTTTTACTTGTTTCACCACAGTGCCCTACTTTTAAAAAGTATTAAGAATAAACATTATATAAATTAATTTTTTCTTTCTCTATGACTATTTTGTACTAAAATGAAAAATATTTATATTATAATTAAATTCATTTTTGTTAAAAATTAAAGATTGAAAAGTATTTAATAGAAAATTAACTAAATTGCTTAAAAAAGTTCACATCTTGTTACTTTTTTTTTTTTTTGTAAAGAGCCTTACAACATCAAACAAGGCGATGATTCATCAGCTATTATTTTCAGCGACACGGACTGCGTTTGTAATGGCTCTGAGCACTCCTTTACAGCTGCTACACACTCTTTTGTCGCTTTGGCTTGCGATTTAATTGCTTCCAGTGTCTCCGCTTGAATTTCGTATTGTTGACGCAGAAGCTCAAGCTTTTCTTGTCCTTCGGTGACATTATCAGAGTGTCTCCGCTTTCTTTTGGTTGTAACGGTTGCTGGTTCCTGTGTTGAGGTTTAAAGGCTTTGTCATGCGGTACGACTCGTACAACCTTTTTTAATGTTGTTGGCGGGCTCAAGTTGTCGACAGCCCACTCTTGCTTTGTTGGTCCATTTGTGATGCAAGTTTTAGGGAAGCATGAAACTTCCGCACTTGGGGCAGCTGCAGCTGAAATATGATATATTCTATCTACATATGTCATCACAGTTACTTAAAATAATGAAAAGGCAGATTCTTAAATACACCTCTTTTAAATAACTTCAATTTCGTGTAATAAATTATAAGAATGATCTATTCATAAACATATATGTCGATATTTCATTAAAGAAATAGCTCTTAATTTAGATAGCAAACTAATGTTTCGATAAGTTCAATCGTTAGCTTCGCATAATAAAAGATTTTGCAGGAAATCGTACTTAAATCATTTTACTTCAACAGTTTCTTTGAAATAGTATAAAGTAACCAAAAATGGGTAATCGTATTTTATAAAAATTAATTTCGCCGCATCCAGTCTACTGCGGTTAAATTAGATATAGAAAAGTGGAAAATTATCCTATATTTTTAGATAGGCAATGTGTCGTTTGAACTCCATTAAGAAGAGTGGTGGCTATACCTGAAAAAGCTACTGCTACTGCAACATGGGAATCATTGCATATTTCTAAATTTATGCTTTGAGTCGGATATTAGCACGTATCTTCGTCTCTGCGTCTTTATAAACTTTGAATTGATTTTCATCAAAGGATTTTATAATAAGTATAATTCTGCTATTAGACCTAAATCAGGACACATATTTTTATTAAAGTATTTAAAAAATCGTATTTTCTTAAGGCAAGTTAGACGCATAAATTTGAGCGTTTGTCCCCTCACCGCTTCCTCCGCTCCTCCAATTCCTTATTTTTTCTAAAAAAGCATTGAATATTCTACCTCTTAATAAATATCTATGCTTAAAGTTTTATTTAAATCGGTACAGCGGTAAATGCACATTTTTCTCTCATCTAGGTCCTAGTTCTGGCATCTGGATCTTCTATATGAGGACTTATCTATATTTGGAATTTTATTAAAAACAATTAGCTTCGATTTTGTTAAAATTGATTGAGGTGCATTAAAGCAACGGTTTCCCCATTCTCTCCCTTCTTGACCGCTATTTTAAAATATAAACATATCAAAATCGGTTTAGCCGTATAAACGTGATTGACGCACCATCAAATAAACAAACAAACTTGCAGAGATTTTTAATATATATTACAAATGATCAAAGTCACTTAAAATTTACTTTTAACAGTTTTCAGAAAAACTTGTTCAAAAACGAAGCAAGAATTATGAATTTTACTTAAATGCAAATATCTTCAAGAATATATTTAGCAAAACTAGCCGTTAAAGGATTTTTAAAATTTAGGTAAAAAACATTATTTTCATTAAAACTTTCAACATTTTTAGGTTTTTTTTTTTTAGTTTTCCGGCAGGCTGTGCTTTCGTATATATATAATTCAACGGATATTTACTATACAAAAGGTAACCAATTTCCCAACATTGAGACAAATAAGCTACGGCGCAGCTGAATTATCCGGCGGCTATCATTAAGCCGGCCCAAGCTTTGAGTCGGCACAACGGTGGCGGCGCAAATTTAAATTACGCGGCGGCGATTTTGAGCCAATCTGCTTGGCTCACTGATCCAAAGTATATCTGTATCAAGTACATTCAAGTATACCACAAAAACAACAACAGGCAATTTGTTTGGGTAAAAAGCTACGTAGGAGAAGATAACAAACTCTGAGAAACGTCAAACCTTTTTTACAGAGTTGTAAAAAAAGGAGTTTTATTGTTGTTCATAACAAAAATGTAAACAAAATTTGACAAAAAAATAAGACCTTTTAGAAACGGTCACAATTCGTCAATTTTTAATAGATTTTAAAATAATTAGAAATAAAAAGCTCTAAGCTTGCAGAATCAGATTTTCAGGTTATCACTTTCGCCATTTTAAAAATGAAGGAGCTACACCACCCAAAACATGTAGTCATTAATTGTGATGGTTTTTTTTAGTTATAAAAACAAAACTAAAAGCCGTGCATCAGAGCGACTGACGCCAATCGATAGAGGCTTAAAATACGAATCGATCGTGGTATATATCGTTTCTTGCAAGACTGTACGAAAAAAGTTATAAGCCAGCAAACTCTTAAATGGTAAAAAAAATCGCTCAAAAATATAAGTTAAGTTTCTCGCTTATATCTCGAAAACTATTCCGCGTGCACATATACTGCTATATACGATCGAAAGAGGATAAAAATACGACTCGATCGTGGTATAGCTTGTTTTCTGAAAGACTGTACAAAAAAGTTATTAAGCGGCAAACTTTCCAAATTTGAGAAAATCGCTGAAATTAATAAGTTTAGTTTTTTGCTTATATCTCGGAAACTATTCCGCGTGCACATATACTGCTATATACGATCGAAAGAGGATAAAAATACGAATCGATCGTGGTATAGTTTATTTCCAAAAGACTGTACGAAAAAAGTTATAATGCGGCAAACTTTTCAAAATTAAAAAAAATCGCTGAAATTAATAAGTTTAGTTTTTTGCTTATATCTCGGAAACTATTCCGCGTGCATATATACTGCTATATACGATCGAAAGAGGATAAAAATACGAATCGATCGTGGTATAGTTTATTTCCAAAAGACTGTACGAAAAAAGTTATAATGCGGCAAACTTTTCAAAATTAAAAAAATCGCTGAAATTAATAAGTTTAGTTTTTTGCTTATATCTCGGAAACTATTCCGCGTGCACATATACTGCTATATACGATCGAAAGAGGATAAAAATACGAATCGATCGTGGTATAGTTTGTTTCGAGCCGAAGTCTTCGATTCTTTTCCGACCTCAGCGGTTTTCTGCGGGGAACTCGGCTTGCATATCCTTGACCACGTAATGCTCTTTGAATAGTCTTTGGATGAACTGTTTTATCCGTACAATTTGCGATGCTTTCCGCCAATTTGGGCGCTGAAATTCTAGGACTTTTGTCGACTTCTCTTAAAATAAGACTGACATCTCGCCTGGAGAGTTTCTTTGGGCGCCCTGATCTTGGCTTGTTTTCTACAGAGCCAGTAGTTTTGAATTTTTTTTTAATATATTAAACCGTAGCAAAAGGTTTGTTAAAAAATTTACTGATAGCACGGTAAGATTTTACTTTTTTGTGTTCTTGAATAATAAGATTTTTTTCATTGATACTAACTTCTTTACGCGGCCCATCTTGTTAATTTGTAAAAATTTATTTGACTGATAAACTGCTAAAACGTAATTCAGCAGTCACGCAAACTACATGAATTGCAAAAAAACTAACGGTATTTGATCTACAACTCTTTTAAATTATAAATAAAGCAGAAGAGAATCTAGTGTATGAGCACTATTGTCTCTTTTTATTTTTATTTTAGTTTTTTTTTCATATTTACCGTTATTTTTAAAGAAAATAAAATTTTTTGCTTTGTAAGAGTATTTAATAGGGAAATGAATATTTTGGTTTAGAAATGTTTTTTCTGGTACTCTTTGATAAGCAAATATATGAAGTTATAGTGATGTATGAAGACTTAAGTCCCTAACTGTATGTACGTAATTACCAATATTATTATTTCTTTAAAACTGTACATCTTTATTTTTTAACAAGATCTGTAGTGCGATTCACTATGCTTTTTAAACCACAATTGTTTCGTTTAAAAATGTTAACCACAAAATTAACCATTTTGCTATTCACTAACACTTTAAACGATATTTATTGGTGTTTAAAGCAAGCTGCTTCAGTCAGCCGTTATTTTTAGCAAAACAAATTGTGGTTTATTAATAGCAGCATTTTTTGTGTGGTTTAATCTGTTTAAAAAAGTGTTTATTTATTATGTATATGTATTGATTTTATAACATTTTATTTATATGCCTCTTTTATTAAATGTAACCCTTTTTAATGATTTTGTGAAACAAAACAACTTTATTCATTTATTTGTTTATTATTGAAAAAAAAGTTGTACACTGGCAGTGGATATCGTTAAGAAATTAAAAATTCAATCAAAAGATAAAGCATTCAATGAAATAAAAAAAAAAAAATAATAAAAATAATAAAGTACAAAGCAAAAAATTCATTAAAAAATATTTAAAATAAAAAAAGCCACTGGTTGACCGCTTTAACCGCCCCAGCAAGACTATTTAGATTTTCGGACAATTCGCTCCACTTCTTGTCGCACTCCAATTTTCCATGGAGATTTTAAAATTTACCGCCAGCAAGTCCCATTCGACTTGAAAATTTAAAAGCATTTACTAAATGAATAAAATAGTAATATATTATAATTTTCTACTTAGTTTGCACAAAACTATTTAAAATTTATTAATCACAAGGTTTTTGTTTTGTTTTTTTTTGTACTCTTCTTTGTTATTTTCTCTTATTTTAACATTTCTCTTGGCAGAGTTGCCGTGTAATATCAATTTGAATAGAGAGAAATATAAAACTGTTTACCATCGTTATAAATAAGTTAGTGAATCACATAGTGGTTAGTGCAAACAATAAAATGTGTGGTTAAAGTTAACACCTTTTAAAGTGTTAAAAGTTAGTGAATCGCACTACTGGAGTCCAATCTTCCAGACCAACATCCAATAAGTTAAAAGCTGAAAGCATAGATTCGCAAGTATTTATTTTCAACCTATTGGATAATTTGTTTTTCATTAGTGCTACCTTTAAAAAAATATGTTCAGCTTATGCACCACTGTGTTGTCAAGTGGAAATATATGTGCAAAAGTTATGCAAGTTTGTAATAAATTCTCGTCACACCTATTTTTTAAACTTCATGCCAAAATTGTTTGGCATCCGAAGTTTTAAATATGTGCTCATGGTTGTTTTCATTCGTTTTACTTTCTAATAGCTTTAGTTCTATAATAAACGCCTCTGGATCAGTTATTACATAGCTAAACTCTGAAACTAGCTCAAAATAAGGTATTTTTTTTATCAGGCTTAATAAATAATGGATCCAAATACGTTAGAACATTTAGCTTTTTATTCTTAATGTCATTCTTGAAACTTTTCTCCATACAATTTTTAATAAAAAAATAATATTTTGCTTTTAATATCAATTATAAAAGTTTAAGAAAGTCCTTCAGCACACATTTCACTTTCAGCTTCATGACTAGTATATAGTTAACAATATCCTTAACGTGCAAAATATTAAGAAAATCTATGTTTGTTTTCTTTTTTGGAGTTATTTACATACTCTTTTTTTTTTTTAGAAAATTTTTAAGTAATTATAATAAAATGTTTTTAGTGGAGGAAACAAGATATATAATCTGATAAGACTCACTTTGAAAATTTATGTTTAACTTGTTTATGCTTTTAAAAATAAACACCAAAAATTTAAAAAAAAATTTCATTTATAGGAGATAAACCTTCTTTAATGATACGTAATTTATTTTAAATTGGAAATATTTTTTTCTTCGAAATGTGCATAATTAAAAAAAGTGTTTTAAAACTGACCAGTCCTCCAATCTTCATCTTGCAAAAGACTCAAAAGACAACCATCTAGTGACGCTAAGTATTTTACTTTGGTACATTAAAAATGCTTTGTAATTCTTTAAATTCTAACAGTCTTTTTGTACTTTTTAAGTATTTAAAAATATTTTTAAGAAGTAGTTCAGCTTCCTCCGGAATACATGATAAAGATAAGATGTTCATTTAATTTATAGAATGGCAAACGCAGCCAATTTGAAATAAGTTTCATAATTTTTTCTTTAGTAGTGCAGCTATACCGCACAGTGGGGCAGAATCAAAATATTTTGGAAATAATTCAGCCATTTGAAAACGATTGATTCAAAATTTGGCACGAGCATAGGGATGGCGCTATGTGGTCTCAAAGTTGGACACCTCGCTCCTGAAAATTTTTCTAACGCTTGGCATTTCTTCAATTTTTGTCTGATTTTTAAATATTTGACATGGTCTTAAAGGTGCTTTAAACTGCATGTTTATGTTTAAAAGTGATCGAGTTATAAGCATTTTAAAATTAAAATTTTTGATTTTTTCCATACCCTGGTCCAGTTTTTTCGAAATATTGGGTACAATTTGCAGCAAATTTGTTTGAGTTTTTTACCGTAGATAGCAAACAAAATTTAAGATTTTCTGAAAAAAATTTAAAAGTAATATCTTTTCTGGCTTAAAAATTATACGATTTTCAATTTAAAAAATCCAAAATTATTGCATTTTTGTGTATTTTAGCCTTAACTGGGACACTAATCTAATTTTTTAGATAGAAAAAAATTTTCTTAAGGAATATATAAAAATTTTTTATTTTTATTAAAGCTAACTATATGTGTGTACGTTTAAACCAAATTTCGTATAAAACTGATCATTCTTGTAGAAAATGTAAGTCTTTCAAGAATACTATAAAAAAGCTATATATACTCCAAATTGTTTCAAAAAGTATTTCGTGAGCCCTAGTCCATATGTGGACTTTATGGGCAAAAGAGTAAAAAATTCCAATTTTGGGATTTTTCGTCTTTATTTTGGGAATTATGGGATTTCCTTTAGCTTAATGTTGCAGATTTTTTTACCGTTTGATTTTAGTTAACAAACTACATATGCACAGAAAATTTTATCTGATTTGCTTAATTAATAAAAGTTTTATAGCATATTTAATATTTTTACTTTTCTCAAATTGGACCGTTTTTACCATAATTTTTCGAAATTTTCGGAGCTCAGCAAAACTATGCGTTCTTAAATATGAGTGTTTCAATATGTATCTCACTTTTATACATTTATGTTACGGAAGTAAAAATTTTCATGCCTGTGTAAAAAATTGTGTAAAAAAACAATTATACCTGAATAGAGCATAACCAAGAGGCATATCTTAAATTAATAATCATTATAAAAAACATCAGATAAAAAATAAAATTTTCTGTTAATTTTTATTTACGAAAAGTCGTTAAAAGTATTTTTTATTTCCTTAAAATTATTATTTATTTTCTATAAAATAATCTGTCATATCATTATGCATGTCTAAAAGATAAAGTAAATCCTTTAATTCTGTTTTGTTAGAAGGTGAAGAAGCCTCATAATTAATCCAACGTTTTCTCATTGATGAGAGTACAGGATCAGAAGATAACAATAGGCTATAGAAAATGTCTTCGTTTTGTGACTGCCTAGAACATTTTCGAGAACTGAATATTTGAATGTACTTGAAATCGCAGTTTCTTGCTTCTTGGGCTTCTTCTGTTAATTCCCCAAGAGGAAGAATATTCGATTCTATAATTGTTTTACCATGACATAATATTTTATGTACTGTGGGCGTCATATCCCTCCCTGGATATAGGGAAACGAGTAGCTGAGATATTTTTGCTGTATATTCTCCAAAGCGAAAAGAATTAATTTGAGTTTTGCTATTAATTGCC
Source organism: Cistogaster globosa (assembly GCA_937654795.1). NCBI lineage: Eukaryota > Metazoa > Arthropoda > Insecta > Diptera > Tachinidae > Cistogaster > Cistogaster globosa. The sequence goes on along the minus strand of OW569403.1, from coordinate 107,647,137 downwards.
ATTAAAACTACGTTAACCATTCTAAGCAACTCTTTGTCAATTCCAGTTATGTTTGAAGTAGTTTCAAAATCCCCAAAAAATTTTCTTGCAGCATTTCCGTCGTTAGTGTTTCCTCCACTACGAAGAGGCTTATCAATTATTAACCCCGTTTGTACTCTAAACTCTTCTTGGATTCTACTTTTCTCAGAAGCTCTTAGAGCTTTTAGTTCATCATTGTTTTTTGTTTTTTTTTTTTTTTTTTGTTATTAAATTTTCTGTCGTACTTCTGTATTTTAAGTCGCATGCAATATGGAGAAAATGCTCCAAAAATCTTATTCTAGCATGAAGGGGGGATATTCCGAAAGATAGAACTTCTTCGTTGACTACGTTGGTTTTTTTTATCTGAGAATTCTGACTTCTTCTGATCACATATGGAACATTTCCAATAAGAAGATGTGTTAGTTATAGCGTTACTAACTTTTCCATCAATCATTGTTAAACTAAGTTGAAAGGATATGTTAACACAGTATTCTTTTATTTTTATTGATATTGGTTCCAATGATCTTATTTCGTCTTTGATATGCTCGACCAATTTTTTTGTCGTAGTATTTGATTCCTTTACATACTCAAAACAAATAGGCCTACAAAAATTTTTGGATCCTGCGGTTGTGTTTTTCCATATATCTTCAAAAGTGTTTGCACGTACTGATGAAGATGCAACCAGTGAGTATGAACGAATTCTTAGCGGTACTAAGGATGCCATGAATATGCTCTTAAAATCTATTGTATGTTTTTGTTTGTACTCAGGAAGGGCTGATATTCCATCACATCCCCACTTACACATTAGTACTACATCGCAGTTTTTAACCTTTTCTAGTTGGTCAGTAGAAAAATCTGAAATAATCCGTGATGCCGTATTTTCTAGCAAAGAAGATAGTCCAATAGAAGCTTTCGTTTCATCAACTGTTATTGGAGATGGCATAATCGCTTTCTTTTTTTCTTGAATAGACTTATATGATGGTAATATTGCATGTCCTTTCTCAAGTAAAGCTTTTCTCAAAATTTGGTACTTATTTCGGCTTATTTTCATTTCCAACATCAGAGCAATAGCTTCTTCCTCCGTAAAATTTGACTGCGATGTCGGAGTAGGTATGCTGTTAACAATTCGTTTCAACCGTTTTGGAGATGCGCTGGGAAGAATATTGGCGATGTGCACTGCCTCGGAAGGCTGATTTTCTTTTTTTAGCAATTCTTTGAACGTATCGCAAACTTCATTTTTTGAAACTGAAGAAAGTTTTTCGGTTAACCTTTTTTTCTTAGACTTCGAACATAAGTCATCATAAGATTTGCAGGGAGCTCCACATAATGCGATGTAGGTTGATAATTTCGCAACAGTATCCATCCAAGTAAGATACTTTACTTTAAACTTATTTTTGTTTCCGCGAACTGATTTCATTTTTTGATCAAATAATTTAAAAAATGTTTTCAGTTTTGCAGTTCCAATGACATCAACTCTGCAGTTGTATGTAGCCTTAATAAATTTTTTCATGGCCTTAATTCTATCAAGTACTTTTGTAGCATCAGTCCACAAAAAAGAACACAATGTCTCAAACTTCAATGTGATCGGCATGATGTTTTTTTTTTTTTTTTTTAATATGATATCTATTGTATTTATGCAAATATTTATATGCGTGTTCAGGTCATCGAACAGTTGGGTACCTAAAGAGGCAAAGCAGCTAGCTAAAAATACAAAAAGGCACTTAGGTAAGACTTAATTAGTCATAGGTCATCCTAAAACGAACACCTGCACCATTATTTTTAACCCTTTTTCCAGGTATAATTGTTTTTTTACACAATTTTTTACACAGGCATGAAAATTTTTACTTCCGTAACATAAATGTATAAAAGTGAGATACATATTGAAACACTCATATTTAAGAACGCATAGTTTTGCACGTAAGAATGATACTGAGGTGAATCTTTTTTTATTTAATAGGAAATTGCGCCATCTTTATTCACATGCATAAAAAAAAAAAAAATAAAAAAAAATGGAACAAAATTTTAATATTCGTTGCTGAGCTCTGAAAATTTCGAAAAATTATGGTAAAAACGGTCCAATTTGAGAAAAGTAAAAATATTAAATATGCTATAAAACTTTTATTAATTAAGCAAATCAGATAAAATTTTTTGTGCATATGTAGTTTGTTAACTAAAATCAAACGGTAAAAAAATCTGCAACATTAAAATAAAGGAAATCCCATAATTCCCAAAATAAAGACGAAAAATCCCAAAATTGGAATTTTTTACTCTTTTGCCCATAAAGTCCACATATGGACTAGGGCTCACGAAATACTTTTTGAAACAATTTGGAGTATATATAGCTTTTTTATAGTATTCTTCTTTTTCCGATCCCAGCTTTGGGATTTTAGAAAATATGGGGTAAAGTCAAAATTTCGATGTAAAATAGGTCAAGTTGAAAGACTTACATCTTCTACAAGAATGATCAGTTTTATACGAAATTTGGTTTAAACGTACACACATATAGTTAGCTTTAATAAAAATAAAAAAATTTTATATATTCCTTAAGAAAATTTTTTTCTATCTAAAAAATTAGATAAGTGTCCCATTTTAGGCTAAAATACACAAAAATGCAATAATTTTGGATTTTTTAAATTGAAAATCGTATAATTTTAAAGCCAGAAAAGATATTACTTTCAAATGTTTTTCAGAAAATCTTAAATTTTGTTTGATATCTACGGTAAAAAACTCAAACAAATTTGCTGCAAATTGTACCCAATATTTCGAAAAAACTAGACCAGGGTATGGAAAAAATAAAAATTTTAATTTTAAAATGCTTATAACTTGATCATTTTTAAACATAAACATGCAAATTAAAGCACCGTTTTGTAGGTATTTACGAGAGCTTTAAGACCATGTTAAATATTTAAAAATCAGACAAAAATTGAAGAAATGCCAAGCGTTAGAAAAATTTTCAGGAGCGAGGTGTCCAACTTTGAGACCACATAGCGCCATCCCTGGAAAGTGGAGGGTAACCACCTTTAAAACTTAAGCTCAAGTACTCCTCTACTATGCTCGAGCCAAATTTTGAATCAATCGGCCTAGCCGTTTTCAAATGGCTGAATTATTTCCAAAATATTTTGATTCTGCCCCACTGTGTACCGTTAAATTTTCCTACCATATTTGAAGCATTGTTCGTTGCAAAACCAATAAAAGTCTTTATTTGTATTTTGTTTTCTTCTAAGCCTGATAAAACGGAACTGCAAATGATTTCGACAGAATCATTGCCAATCGCTTTATGGAAAAAAAATTGACCCTACCTATTGTACAGTGTATATACAAGCAGCAAGTTTTTTAAAAATTGAAAATAAAACAAAAAGTGCCATATAAAAAAAATGGATCAAAAGAGGGCAAAATAAATAAAAAAGTGGCAGATTTAGATCTTTTTAAAAAAGGCGCACTAAAAGAGTCAAGAATTCGAAAAGGTAGCAAGTTTATACTTTAGTAGCACCAACAGTCACGCTGAATGCAGCATTTTCTGGATCGCTATATCCAAATTTTCTTGTTTTTTGGAAAACGTCCGCATAAATTTGTAAATAATTTTTATTTCTAAAAATGCTTAAAAATTAAATTAAAAATGAACCTTAAGCTGAAAAAATAAAAAATACACAAGGCACAGCGCTTATAAATTCATACTAAACTTAACATTTCATGTTGTGAGTAAACAAGACTGACTTAAAATAAAAATTGCATTTGTGACTAACCAATGGTTGATACCAAGCAAAAACAAATGTACAAGACAACTTTCAAAAAAGAAAACAGTGAAGAAATACTTTAGTTTGTGTGTCGACTTCTTCTAACTAAATTAATATTGATAGGAATACTCCTCGCATTCTTATTTATAAAATTAGTTTGTTAAATAGATGATGTTTACAATGTACACAAACTAAGGTAGATAGATACGAAGAATGCTCATAAAGGATGTATGTAGCGATTCATTTCATTCTGCTAGTGCCTTTTCTTGTTTTCTTTGGCAAATGACCGCATATATTTGTAAATGGATTTTTTTGCAAAAAATATTTCTACCAATTTTACTTTTTTGTCTTGATTACCTCTGGGCATGTTCTTTTATTGCTTTTGAAAAATCAAACAAAGAAAATAAAAAAGAAATATAACAAATACGACTGTGTACACGAATGTATAAATTAGACATTTGATGAGTACGAGTAATAACCGCAATTTTTATTCTTTCAATGGCATCATTAAAAGTAGCCCTAAAAAGATAAAGAGTAATCATAAATTTTAAAGCAGGATCAAGTTTATAACAGAGACGAGAATACTGCATATTCACTTTTATTGCTCATTCATATGTTCATTGCTTTTGCCATTCATTGAACTGCCTAAAATGATCAATGCACTTGCTTGTGTTCAACTCTCCATTTGCTTTGACTGTTTTTTTTCGCACTACTTTTATTATGCCAACACAAGTTAATCAACCATTTCATTCATGCCATTTAAAATTTTTGAAAACTGCTCGAGACTTTGGTACCTATTCATTGATAACCATCATATTTCATAGTATTCACCATGGTATTCATAGTATTCATGCATATATAAAGAAAATAAGAAATGAAAAAATCTATGCTTGCACGAAAAAAAACCATAAATTGTGCGTATGTACATACATATATGTATGTATATTGTACGTACACAGAAATATAGACAGTGTTGCGAATTTAACTGATTTGTTTTTAAATACAAGCAAGCCTAATGTAATACGTTGTTTATGTATCTAATTTTTTATTAAACCTTGTTTTTAAACCTATTTTGTATAATCGCACTTATTTTCTGAAATACATTTGACAGTTGACAACACTCATTCTACGTACAATACAAAAATTATCTTTTATGTGTTTAAATTTAGTTTCTAGTACCCTTAATTCATGGTATTCATAAATGATTCATGAATACAGCGCGGTATTCATGAATCTTTGTGAATGTTTCTTGTCATTTAGGTAACACATGCAATACACACATCACATTTCATCATACGATCTCTGTGTGAATGTGTTTTCATTCGCTTCATTAGCCTAGTGTGTAGGAATGTCAACAACATTATTTTTGTGTTAATATATTCAAAGCAATAAAACCAAAGCAATTTCTTTTCTCTGGTTTATAAATGGACATTAGAAAAAAATGTGTGAAAATTTTATTACAAATATGCAAAAAATATTTATATTGAATTCTGAATAATTGATATATAAATTAAAAATGAACGCGGACGTTTTCCAAAGAAAACAAGAAAAATTAGACGCTGGCAGAATGTAATGCTGCATTTTCAGGACCGCCAAATCCATCTTCAGCATTCTTTGCATCCAACACCTTGATTTGCGTATACGGTAAATATCATCCATTTAACCAACTAATCAATATTAATTTGGTTGGACGAAATTCACACACAACTCAAAGCATTTTTTTGTTGTCTTCTCTACAACACGTCTTGTACATTTGTTGCAATTTTGTACTACACCGTCGGTATAGTCACGAAATGCAAATTTTATTTTTAATCATTCATACTTGTTTTTCTCACAACATTATAGATGCTGTTCCAGTATCATATCAACTGTTGATGAGTTAGGTATGAATGTTAATGCGCGGTGCCTTGCGTGTTTTTTTTAAATTATTTTTAATTTTAGTCCCAGCCAGGGGTTGAACCGGTGATTATCATAAATCAATTAAAATTTTACTTTTTCGGCTTTGGTTCATTTTTAATTTAACTTTTATTAAGAAAAATTATTTTTCAAATGTACGCGGACGTTTTCCAAAGAAAACAAGAAAAATTAGAAGCTGGCAGAATGTAATGCCGCATTTTCAGGACCGCCAAATCCATCTTCAGCATTCTTTGCATCCAACACCTTGATTTGCGTATACTGTAAATATCATCCATTTAACCAACTAATCAATATTAATTTGGTTGGACGAAATTCACACACAACTCAAAGCATTTTTTTGTTGTCTTCTCTACAACACGTCTTGTACATTTGTTGCAATTTTGTACTACACCGTCGGTATAGTCACGAAATGCAAATTTTATTTTTAATCATTCATACTTGTTTTTCTCACAACATTATAGATGCTGTTCCAGTATCATATCAACTGTTGATGAGTTAGGTATGAATGTTAATGCGCGGTGCCTTGCGTGTTTTTTTAAAATTATTTTTAATTTTAGTCCCAGCCAGGGGTTGAACCGGTGATTATCATAAATCAATTAAAATTTTACTTTTTCGGCTTTGGTTCATTTTTAATTTAACTTTTATTAAGAAAAATTATTTTTCAAATGTACGCTGACGTTTTCCAAAGAAAACAAGCAAAATTAGACGCTGGCAGAATGTAATGCTGCATTTTCAGGACCGCCAAATCCATCTTCAGCATTCTTTGCATCCAACACCTTGATTTGCGTATACTGTAAATATCATCCATTTAACCAACTAATCAATATTAATTTGGTTAGACGAAATTCACACACAACTCAAAGCATTTTTTTGTTGTCTTCTCTACAACACGTCTTGTACATTTGTTGCAATTTTGTACTACACCGTCGGTATAGTCACGAAATGCAAATTTTATTTTTAATCATTCATACTTGTTTTAATTGATTTATGATAATCACCGGTTCAACCCCTGGCTGGGACTAAAATTAAAAATAATTTTAAAAAAACACGCAAGGCACCGCGCATTAACATTCATACCTAACTCATCAACAGTTGATATGATACTGGAACAGCATCTACAGTTATGTGAAAAATAATAGGGACAGTTGTATTCACCGTCTTTGGTGTTTACGAATTCATGTAAAATGAAAGAATTTGTAATAAAACAGAGTTGTTTTGCAATGCTTGTAAACGACATTAAGAAATCCCGTTACAATTTGTGCTTCTTTTTCTTTCGTTCTGATAACAAATTATTTTCTTTGTAAAGTGCACGATTTCTGCTGTGAAAAATAATAAGGACAGTTTTCCGTTTTGGTAAAAATACATTAATAAAAATTTAAAATACTTTTTTTTTTTAAGTAAGTGAGTAAAACACATTTATAGACTTACATTAATTGCTAAATAAATTACAATTTTGTAACTGTTTAGGCAAATATGGGTAGAAATACACACTGCGACCACGCTACTCGAAATAATATTAAAAATTTATGTGAAAGCGGATATTCGTACAGAAAAATTGCACAAATGCTCGGTATTTCAAAACCCATGGTAGAAAATGCTGTTAAATGGATTCCCAAGGATGAAACCCGTGGAAGAAAACCAAAAATTACACCTACTATAAAGAGAAATATTATTCGATGCGTAAAAAAAGATCCATTTTTCACGTCTAAACAAATAAAAAATGATTTAAACCTTGACTTTGACACATCAACTATTCGAAAAACACTCATCGGTGAGGAATTTAGAGCCCGCAGTGCAAGAAAAGTGCCATTGTTGTCCAAAAAGAATATAAAACAAAGATAAGAGTTTGCTAAAAATCACATCAATTGGCCTAAAGAAAAATGGCGTAAAATTCTGTGGTCCGATGAAACGAAAGTAAACTTGTTTTCTTCTAATAGAGGTGTCCACCATGTAAGAAGACCTATCCGTCAAGAATTCAATCCAAGATATTCTTTAAAGACAGTCAAACATGGTGGTGGTAGCATCATGGTATGGGGGTCATTCTCTTATTATGGTGTGGGTCCTCTATATCGTATCCAGAACATAATGAAATCGGCTGATTACACTGAAATTTTGAAAAATATAATGCTGCCGTGTGTCGAAGAAAATATGCCACTCAAATGGGTCCTCCAGCAGGATAATAATCCAAAGCATACGGCAAAGTACACACAGAAGTGGGTTCAGGACAACAAAATCAATGTTTTAGAATGGCCAGCACAGTCCCCTGATTTGAACCCCATAGAAAATTTGTGGAACGAAGTTAAAAGGGCAATCAGGGGAAAGTGTCCATCAAATTGCGACGAGCTTTGCAATCTTATACAGGATGCGTGGAACGCAATATCGCTACATGCGTGCCAAAATTTGGTCGTCTCACTGCCTAGAAGATGTGCTGCTGTTCTGGATAACAAAGGATCCGCAACAAAGTACTAATGTGGCACTAAGGCTTTATGCCACAATATTCAAAATAAATATCTATTTAGTTTTACCTAAGTTAGTTATAGCTTTAAGATTTCATGAAGTGTCCTTATTTCTTTTCACACGCTAAACTATATAAATTTATACAAAATCATAAAAAATCAAAATATATTATAGGAATAGGAAAAATTTTTTTTGGTAATCTTTTTTCTACCGTTTAGTAAAAAATAAATCGTTTGAACAAGAAATAATTTTCGATTTTTTATTTGACTGTAAATGTAATGTAAGTTTGGGTGGGCACTGTCCCTATTATTTTTCACATAACTGTATAATGTTGTGAGAAAAACAAGTATGAATGAATTAAAATAAAATTTGCATTTCGTGACTATACTGACGGTGTAGTACAAAATTGCAACAAATGTACAAGACGTGTTGTAGAGAAGACAACAAAAAAATGCTTTGAGTTGTGTGTGAATTTCGTCCAACCAAATTAATATTGATTAGTTGGTTAAATGGATGATATTTACAGTATACGCAAATCAAGGTGTTGGATGCAAAGAATGCTGAAGATGGATTTGGCGGTCCTGAAAATGCAGCATTACATTCTGCCAGCGTCTAATTTTTCTTGTTTTCTTTGGAAAACGTCCGCGTACATTTGAAAAATAATTTTTCTTAATAAAAGTTAAATTAAAAATGAACCAAAGCCGAAAAAGTAAAATTTTAATTGATTTATGATAATCACCGGTTCAACCCCTGGCTGGGACTAAAATTAAAAATAATTTTAAATTAAAAATGTTTAAATAGACTAAACAAAATTAATGCTCAATTAAACGGGCAAAAGGATAATCCAAAATGATTCTCGTCGTATGGATAATGGATGCAATTGATTCGCTCAGTATTTATCGCGGGGATGTTATCATATCTGCGAACCTGATGAACGGAAATGATAACCCTTTGCCGCACCTGAGGCTATCCATATATAGTTCTAAATGAGGCTTTCTGTTAGCCAGTTTGTGGTTATTTAATATCATTATGAGTTCCTTCGAATCGTTGTTTTCCCCGTTGAAATTAGTACGTCATGGTTTCGGCGTATAAGATATTCGCAATTGACTTAGTTAAAGCTATACCGGTGTAGTTGATGTCTTTCTTCTTTTGAATTTAATTCGACAAACATCTTTTCTTTCTCATACGCACATGTCTACAAATTCTTTTAATTTCATCTGGAAGACTGTGATTATTTTCTGCACATTTATTTGTACTTACTACACCGTTGTTTTAGATATAAAATTTAACTGCTCTTGTTGTTTTGTTTATATTTACCAAAGTGTTTACAGATATTGACATGCCCGCGAACCATAAGGGACCTGCAACACAGGTATTTGTTTCTCGGGTTTACTTTTTCATCGTACCTTCTTTCATATAGTGAATTGCTTTGTTTTCGTACCTTCGTCGTTATACTACTTCTAATCCTGGCTTGCTTTGGATTTTGAATTTCGTACCTTAGAACCTTACAGTTAGTGTTATTATAAAAAAAACGGCTTTCTTTTCAGTGTAATAGATACTTCGAGTTTAAATTCTACCAGGTGTTTGTTGTGCACTTGAAGACAAGTTTAACAAAACTCGGCCGATTAATTATTTCTAAAGATCCACTGATGTTGAACTGTGGTGATATTTTTAACTTCCAAAACTTTACTAACTAATTCAGATTCCGGTATCGCTTGCTAAGGACTTGAGAATAAGGAATCTAGAAATTAATTATTTGAAAGGCGCTTTTCCCGGTTTCTGTGCCTGAGAGTGCTGCGCATTTTAGCAACTCGGAAAAGTCATCTAAGGAGCTTAATTTATATTTTTTGCTGATGGAGGATTTAGACAAAGACCCTGCAGTATCCATTTAAATCTATAGCTGGCAACATAATTTTTAATGGCAGTGGTCTTTGCTTTCTAACGAATCCGCAAAATAAACTATCGTATCTTCCTATTCTGCATCTTTGTTTGCGTGAAAGACAGCTACAACTTCTTAATCATCTTCATTCTATCCTCCGTGCTTTTCCCTTATTACTGCACATATGGTACTTTTTTATCGACAGTCGTTTCAGGCGGTTTATATTTTAACTGGTTTTCTCCGGTTTACATATAATCTTAAAGATGTGTTCTAGCGGCTTAATCTGCCTTCTTGTTGTCTTACTAGTATCGGTCTACATAGGACCTATAAACGACACTTAGCACTCTCCTTGAGAAGGATATTGGTAAATTACTACCCTATGCTATATCTATTACCGAATTTTTTTATTTGGTTTCAATAAAACCCGTTTTTCTAATCGTTGGTTGCCCAAAAAATCACTTTCCTTTGATGAACACTAAACTTTTCACAGTGCAATTTGAGAGTATATCTTCTTGAGATATCTAGTACCCGCTTCAGATGCAATTGACAATTCTGCATTTTATGCTATACAAGTACACGAAATCGGTAATCAATTAATTATCCCTTTGACTGAACTGGAAATGAAATGATGAAAGTTAAAAGTAAAAAAATATCGGCTGCACCTATGTAAGTAGGTTAATCAATTCCAGCCTCGGGATAGGGAAGACAACAAAGACAAAAAAAAAAGATTGGGGAAAAATAGTTCCAATAAGTAGGAAAATAATAAATAAAACTAATAATTTCAACAGCTAATATAACTTTTATTGTAAAATGAAAGTTGGATACTAGAAACAATTATAAAAAATAAAATAAAAAAATGAAAACATAAGTACATATGTTAACAAACAAGACTTTCTCTGCGCTAAGAAAATGTAATGTTCTATATTTCTTTTGTTTCGCGCTTTAACCACAACAGTGTTTCTTCATCACTTAGATCTTGCAAAATGGGGGAAAGAGTGTTCCAAACATGACGATGATACTCGTTCAGCAACATTATCTGAAATACATTATAAACAACAAAATTAGAAAGCAAACAATTTTAAACTTCAGCGTACTTCATTTTCAAGTAAAAGTTCTTTTTTTATCATTTTAGTTTGTTTGGGACATAATGTGATTGTTTTAAAAGTTAATGCCCCTCGTCCATTAAAACCATTCTGAGCAGCCGGAACTATTTGAACAATGTCTTCAATGCGAATACCAAATTTTCCATCTTCATAATATCCAGGTTCTGTAAAAATATGTTATATAAAACTTATTATTATAAAAAGCATTTAGACAATTTATAACGTCGTTAATATTTGCATAGTTTGGATTTTACTGGCAGCGGCTATAAAACGTTACATATTAAAAAAATTTATGTATTGCCAACAGCTTTCTAGTATTAAGAAAATAAATCTGACAAAAAAATTTCTAAGCCAGAAGTTTTACAAAACTAAAAAAAAAACGCAAACGAAAATAAATCAAGTATGTTTCTAGTCGCTTTTTCATGAAAAAAAAAACTTATTAGAATATTGTGATTCTATTTCGATCCAAGTGAATAAAACCAGACCCAATCAGTCGCCTTCAGATATTTCAACATGTCTTCTGGGCTGCTCACATTGGTCGTCTATCAAGTTTACTGCAGGAATCATGATAATCATTCATATTTTTAATACAGCATTACATTCTGCTGGTGCCTAATTTTTTTTTTTTTTTTTTTTGGAAATGTTAACATACATTTATAAATAATTATTTTTTCTTAAATTTTTTTGAAAAATGAACTTGAGCAAAAAAAATTTAATTTTTTTTGTATAATACCAAACAGTTCAAATAATAATTTAATAAGAAATTAGAAATGCAAGGGACAGTGCATGCGCATCCATGCTTACCTCAAAAAAATCAGTTTTACACTGAAACAGCATCTATAATGTTGTTAAGAAACGAGTATGACTGATGAAATATAAAAGTTGCATTTCGTAGCCATACACAAAACAGCAAAAAATTGATTTGGGTTGTGGTGGACTTCGCACAATCAATCTAATATGGATTATATATGAACACTCCTCAAATTATTATTTTTTACAAAGTTAGTTAAATAGATGACGTTTACAATGTACACAACCTAAGGTAGATAGATGCGAACAGTGCTAATGTAGGATGTAGCGATTCAGAAAATGTAGCATTACGTTCTGCTTGTGTATAATTTTTCCTGTTTCCTGTGGAAAACGTCTGCATACTTTTCTAAATAAATTTTCTTAATTAAAAACTTTTAGAAAGTTAAATAAAAATGAACTTTAGCCAAAAATTAATTCAATTCACTTGTTATATTGAACAGTTCATATAGTCACACATATACATAATATGATACTTATTATTATTAATTAATTTCCGTTCCCACAAACTCTTACGACGCAAACTTTAGCAGCAGTAAATGCGCTTACTATGCACAATGTTCTTTTTCACCAATGGTTAAATTTGTTAATTTTAAGCTTGGTTTGCCATTATGATAATTTTAAGTTTTCAGTTTTAAATAAGGTCTCAAAGACTACGGAAGTAGTCGTTCTAATTGGCGCAGTCGGTAGGTGCAAATGGTATTTAAAATAATACCTCATTTATTGAATAACGAATCAATTAAATTAATTTAATGAATAAATTGACAATCGAATTAAAAAAAAATTAAATAAACTTAAGACGCAAAATATAATAAAACTGTATTTATACGTAAACAAAATAACAAATATTTTGAAAAAACATTGCAAGAACACTAAACAAAAATAAAAGAAAAATTTGTGATTAAAACTCAGAACCTATGAAGAAACAATTTTAAAGACAAAATGAATACACTGCAGAACAAAAATACAAAAAACCAAAGAAGGAAGACATTATTACTCCTCGCCCTCAGCAATCCGTCAACAATAACTAAAGGAACCATACCACAAAATTAAGGCGAATCAGCAAAAAGGAAGGAAGTCTAAACCTTACAGAAGAAATTACAATTACAAAAAAAAAAAAAAAAAAAAAAAAAATAATAATCAAGTAAAGTAATATTATTATAAGTAGTGTCTAAGATACTTATTAAGATGTAGTTTTTTAATAAAACTAAAATAAGAAAAAAAATCAGAATATAGATACATTTGAATTGGCGAGAAAATGCATTTGTGCAATTCAGCCGTTTGATGGCAACACGTCTGATCTGTCTAATTTTATCAAAAGAATTGAAGCGTTATCATCTGTTATGGAACCCTTAACGGTAGAATTAAAGAGAATTTTGTTGGGTTACATTGAGGACCGATTAGTAGGTAAAGATAGGATGGACAGGTGCAGACATGGCTGAAACTGCGAGCAATGCTGATTAGGGGACACGGTGAGCACACACAAAAAGATTTTAGACGAAATTACTTTGTGGCGATGCACAGACGATATTGAAAATTTCTACAATAGACTAAATCAGCTTTTATTTATTTTATTTATTTATTATTGGAAGACAGTTTTACGACTCTACAAGTTAGTAGAAATAAGTATTTTGGTTCTGGAGGTTTTTAAACAAAATTTACCAGAACCAGTTAAAAATATTCTGGAAATAAAAGAAACTTTAAAAATCAAATAAATGAACCTCTATATATATATATAGAAAACTTAGATTTATAATAGATACACGGGCTGAATTTAGTACAATAAATCCAGGAGTATGCTATGAAAAATGGAAGTCCCCAGTAAATATAACATTAAAAGCATGCAACCACGATATTAGAATTAATAAAAAATGCACAATACCAATTTTTAATGAGTTTGCCCTCAAAAATTTATATGTCGAATTTTTAGAAGACAACTTCGCTGATAGATTGATGGACTCATGGGAAATAATATTTTGATCAGCCTTAACGCTAATATTTCCTATAAAGAACGAAGTGTTTTTAAACCGAGCGTAATCAAATTGTTTTTTAGTAGAGAAGAGGAAGAATATTTCATCCATTCAATGAATAATCTAGGTATTTCGAAGTACCAAATATTTTCTGTAATGGGATGACACGAGACTTAATGCAGTACATAAAAATAGAACATCTTAACGATAAAGGAATAAGAGGATTGATAAACTACTTCCACAATATTTTAACACATTTTATAGAGAAGGTGATGACTTGGCTTCCACTGATGAAATCAAACATAAAATTCAAACTAAAAACTACATTCCAATCTATGGAAAATTATACAGGAATTATTAGACCTTTTCGGAGCCCATACACCGCACCTATATGGGTTGTTCCTAAAAAGAAGGACAATTCAGATGTTCAGATATGGCGTATAGTAAAAGATTATAGAAAACTCAATGCTATAACAATAGATGATAAATTCCCCATGCCAAACATGGACAAATTAGACGATGTAATTATTTCACTATGATTGATCTTGCCAAGGGTTTTCACCAAATAGAGGTGGATCCTTTGGATATTCCCAAGACTGCATTCTCTACAGCCACAGGGCATATGAATTTCTAAGGATGCCCTTTGGGGTAAAAAACTCCCCCGCCACCTTTCAGGGAATGATAAATAACGTCCTTACAGATTATATTAACAAGATTTGCGTCGTTTACTTAGACGGCATTTTAATATTTTCGACATCTATTGAAGAACATTTGAATTCTCTTAGGATAATACTACAACGCTTATGTGAGGTTAATCTTAAAATACAACTCGATAAATGCTCATTTTTACAGAGACAAACCGAATTTTTGGGACATTTTGTTATTGATAGTGATATCAAACCTAATCCTCAGAAAGTAAAAGCAATTCAGAAAAGAGCTGCTAAAACAGAAAAGGAAATTAGATCATTTTTGGGAATTACCGGTTACTACCAGAAATTCATTAGAGATTACTCCAAAATTGCCTATCATATGACAAAGTATTTAAAGAAAGGAGTAAAAGTAGATACATCTAACAAAGACTATGCATTTAAGAAACTTAAAGAACTCTTGATGAGTGATCGAATTCTAACCTATCCTGATTATTCTAAAAAATTTATTCTTGTCATAGACGCATCAAACTTTGCGTTCGCTGCTATTTTAATGCAGAACGAAAAAGTTGTTTCATATTATAGAACATTGAATGAGCATGAACAGAGGTACTCAACTATTGAAAAAGAATTGCTCGCTATAGTAGCAGCAACAAAATACTTTAGACAGTACATATGGGTTCGAAAATTTACTATTAAAACCGATTACAAACCCTTGATTTGGCTGGATTAATTAAAGTAGCCAAATCTCAAACTGCAACGATAGAAAATTAAATTGAATAAATTTGATTATGACATTTTCCAGGTATTATTAAAGATAAACACTTAAGAAATAATCATCGCGGCATAAATGAAATATATAGGGAATTGAAATGAAAATATTACATCTCTGAATTAGTGATTAGTGACACAAGATTTGTAAATAATTGCGAGGTTTGTCAATTGGCTAAACTTGATAGAAAACCAGCTAAAATTTCATACCAAGTGAGTGAATCTCCAAGCAATTTTAACGATATCGTTTAAATGGACATATGGTTCCCATTTCGAAATATCATGTTTTCAACAACGATAGATAAATTTTCAAAATACGCAACGGTACACAAACTGCCTGATAGAACATGGTTGTCTGTACTTGCTGCACTCACAGCTGATACAACAGCAAGAGATGAAGATACTGAAGAAGAAATACATAGGATAATTACAATTTACAATAATCGTATACATTCAACGACTAAACTACGACCAATCGATTTTCTCGAGAAAAATTTTGATAGAGAACCAATTCAAGAGGTTTCTGAAAAATTTAGGAAGGAAAAGACTTCAAGAACAAATAGACTAAATAAATATAAAATTGAAGATATTGACCTGACTGATACAATCGTACGCAACAGAAACACACAGAAAAAAGTCTTAAGTATAAAAGACTTTCTCAGTTTAGGAAAGACGGTAGTTATAGATACTAGCAACAGGAGAAATAACAAATACTATAAAACCCAAATGAAACGAAGATTCAAACAACAGATTTATTGACCTTTTGCAAAATGGAATTCTCAACATTCATCACGTTGATGCTGTTGGTAAAACCAAAGCAAATGAAATTGAAACCTATCAAATAAATCCAGATAGTGGATTTGTGGTATACAAAATGGAACCCGAACCAGTTATCGTATTTAAGTCTTTTTGAATATTGCTTAGAAAAAACAGAAGTAAACTAAAGGAAACTTGACCTTGTAGACGATATTGACTCGATTCAACGAGAAATTAACCTAGCAAAAAATGCTATGTCAACATTAGTCCCACAAGCCTATAGAAATAACAGAGCAAAAAGAGTACTGATTAACATTGGTGGATCGTTTTTAAAAATGCTATAGGGAACAATGGACGAAGATGATGCAAAGGAAATTTACAATCATTTGCAAGCATTAGAGAACAATGCAAAACAGATGACTGCCAAACGAACATTCAAGTCGAAATCAGTAATGAACTAATAAAAAATTTAATTACTGTGGTGGATAGCGTCAACCACCAGCAAAATAAATTGAATGATCTTTTGTCAAACATAACAGCATAACAGAAAAATTTAGATTTGTTCTACAGACTTATGCTGATCTTAACATTCTGAACAAACAGATAGAAAAAATATCAGACGTTGTCATATTGAGTAAGCAAAACATATTACCGCATGACATACTGACAGAAAAAGAAAAGGGGGGTTACTGTGTAACACGATACGAAAATTAAAATGTACGTATTCGTACAAATTGTACTATGTAGTACAAATGTTCTTTCTACTATTGATCTTCCTTTGGAATGATTTTCATTAAAATACGCTTCTGCCGAGTTTTCGGGGGCATTCCTATAAGGCGTTAGAATCCACGGCTCTAGAGGGTATTCAGAATCGTCTTAAAATTTTGAAATTTGTTAATTTTACAATTTACTTCTAAACTAAAACGAATATGTATTACCAAGTAACCTTGTAGACTTATCTCCATTAAGAAATCGGGTTTTTAAAACTTGCCTCTCATTGGATAAATTCCAGACATGAGAATCATGACTAGAACCCCCAAATCGACCATCTATAGCCTTTATATACATTTCATGATCACATATCTAAAAAAACACAAGTTAAAACTTTTATAACTACTATTGTGTCATTCTTAATTTACGGCCATTGCGTTTATACTATGCTTCAGCTTCCTGTTAAAATATAAATGCTCGTTTTTTATTGGTCTCATTATTTGTATGTGGGTGCCATCAACAGCTCCAATGATTCCGGGGATTCCACATTTGTTATAGAAATATTTTCTAGTTTATCGTTGATTTTCATCAGAATATTCAAAAGTAATGTGCTTAGGACATAAAATCCTTTCCATGAATTAACACACGTCTGTTAAACATCTAGACACTGACTGCTGAGAGAGGCCTAGGTAACGGTCTTGGCCAATCTGGTGCTGATATCCTTCTTGCGGCAAGAATTTTAAGGCGACGGCTAACTTTAAGGATAGAGATATTGCAGTAGATATTTTGGTGGGTTTAAGATCATCTTTAATACTTTTTAATACATACATAAAAGCTTCTTTGCTCAGACGAAAATTTTTTACGAAACTAAAATAAAAATTATTTGTGAGTTTTGTACATCAAAATTTCTTTCTTACCTCTTGTTGTCAATATTCATAAAATCAGACGTATCTCTTATTATTTTTCTTTGAACCCTCTCTTTTATGGTCTGATCAGATTCCTCAAACCACAGTGCCACACAATCCATAATAAAAAATTTATTTTTGCTTTTATTTATTTGGTAATTTTAGTTCTTAAAATTTAAAGTTAGTAACTTGGCAGAACTAGTACTCACCAAGTGCTGCCAAATTTATTTTTGGTTTTTCCCTTTATACTTTTATTACAACCATGAACATTTTCGAACGATTTACAGAGTACGCTTTAATTTACTTATCGAATAATTTTGCTTTTCGAATCGAGTTACGGAATACAACGTAACCGTGAAAACTCTACCTTACCTTAAAACAAGTATAATGTTTTTCGAAAATAAACTAGTTTTTGTACTTCAGATTCCAAAATTTACAGCAGGAAAATATTTTAGAGCCCTCATTTTACCTTTTCCGAATAATCACTGTGAGGAATTAGACTTGCCGATAGAAGAAGTTGTGATGCAGGGAAAAATCGTATACAGTAATAAGGAAAAAATATTGGTAAAGAAAAACCTTTTGGTTCATGATGATAACTGCATAAGAGATTCCTTTCAACAGAATAATGATTGTAAACTTAAAATAAATAAAATTCAAATAATTAAAGAATTAAACAGACTTGTAATAACAAAATTAATTGAATTTACTAAAATAGATCACAATTGTAATGATCAGCCATATTTTGTCAAAGGTAATACCATAACTAAATTTGCTAATTGTTCAATTAAAATAAAAGAATTTGTTTGATAAATTTGATCATGGAGTTATTATACCATTGAATTATGTAAACTTTACAAAGTTTGTTAATAACATTACTTTAGAAAAACTAAATTTTCAAAATATTAAGAATAGAGAACCATTCAATACATACAATTTAAGAATAATGTAACACAAGGTTCTACTATAAGCTTGATATTTATACTGTTAATAACTATTGGATCCTAACCATAAATGCAAAATGTTGTAAAGGGAGAAAGAACAAAATAAAAATTAAATTAAAAGATTACTCCGATTCATTTGCCCGGAGTACAAACACTAAGGGTGGCGAAGTCACATACATTTAATATGATACTTATTATTATTAATTAATTTCCGTTCTCACAAATTCTTAGACGCAAACTCTTGCACATTCTTTTAATTTTAACTTTAAATCTAAACTTTTAAATAAACAAATTTCTACTGTTGCAATTCGGGGTAACAGCAGTAAATGCGCTTACTATGCACAATGTTCCTTCTCACCACTGATTCAATTTGTTAATTTTAAGCTTGGTTTGCTATTAAGATAGTTTTAAGATTTAAACAGAGTTCAGAATTTTTCATTTATGACCAATTAATTTTAAAAATTTTTGATATTTTTCATAAATGAAATTCTACGATTGATAAAAGATCTTATTGATAAGAGAGCATCAAAAAATTTTCTGCCTGCGATCACACATGAATGTGTCTGTCTCTTTCGTTTTTAAGCATCCATATATGAAAGTGTATAACAAAAAATATCTCTATTATTCGTACATGATAAAGGATGAACAATATAATTCATATTAAAATTATTCTCCTTGAAAAGTTTTCATTTATGAGAATTCAAAAATAAGATTTATGAAATTTATCATTTATTTGTTTTTGACAGTTATTAACGACCAAGAAAAAATTGTCTGCCTACAATCCCACATGAATGTGTGTATTAGCATTGATATAAGTAAGGGTGAAAACCAAAGAAAATCTGTATTATGAAAAACAAATTTATAATATTAAAATTAAAAATTAATAACAAAAAGACATTATATAATGCTTACGATAGATTTCTATATATCGTCACCTAATATGCAAAAGGGCGTAACACTTTTTATTTTTTTATAGGAGAAGCAAAAAACATTGTAGAATTAAAGATATTTTAGACTTAAAAGATATATTTTATTGTCTTGCTTAAAACACGACTACATACTTATTTCTTAAGATTTTTTTATTTTTTGTTAATATTCTTTAAGTTATGGTTGTTACGCCTTTTTGGCATTCGATTTTCTGAAACAAAAGGACGTAAGAACATTAAACATGAGAAATAGTGATTTTGTTTTTAGAATATAAGTATTCTTCCCACTTTATTAAATAATAAACATGTTTTGTAGTAAATTTATTAAAAACAAAAGTTATTAAAATTCATTGTACTTACACAGCACGTAAATATTTTAAAATATCTATTAATTTAATATTTCAAACGATAAAAAACTAAAAAATATTAAATTCATTGAACATTTATGCAATAATTTATTTTAGAAAAAGAAAAAAATACTTCAGTATAGAATGTTAAAAAAATTATATTTAATTTTCAAGTGGAATGTTGTTATAAAAGTAATGACAATCTTGTAGTGTGTTGGTCACACTCATCCACAGATGGTCACATTATTCTAACTATTTAAAATAACAATTGATTCCTCCAAAATAAAAAGTGCGAACATAACATATTTTCTTTTTCCCATACTCAAGAACGTAAACAATCAATTGCACTGACATACATACATATTGTATCGTCAAGAATTTGGAATGAATTAATATGCACAAAATTAAATTTGCTGATTTGAAGTTTTGCGATCACACATTTAATAATAACAAATAATAACTGTATTGTAAGCAAAATTATGCATAAAACGTTAGTATAAATAGCGGTAAGAATTATTGAATAAAATCAGAATCTTTCTTGTAACCAACAGAAGAGTATTCTCATTATTCTAACTGAGCACCTAAAATCAAAACGTGCTGTGGCTAAAACCCTTAGCAGCCCACTTTCACATAAATTCATACATTGTATGGCGATCCTGCCAGTAATCACCATTGATTTGTTTTACCGTTGCAGCCTGAATTTCACTGCAATTTTCTATATTTTTAATCTGCAATTCATTCAATTCAGTTACCAGTTCTAATAATTTCTCATGACAAGTATCCACAGTCATTGTCTTCTGGGTAAATGTGCTTAACAATGTTTGGATCTGAGAAACAGTCCTTTTCGACCTACATATGTCTATTGGTCAAAGATTCTTTCAGTTCTTTGAACGTTTTTGGTTCAGACACGTCTATTGCACTGCGTACTAGGTTTGTTAGTTTAGCATTATAAACAAAAGATATAGAAATTCATGACAAAAATACAAACATTAGTACTTTTAATACAGGAGTTTTAGTATTAATAAAATTAGAATCTAGAAAGAAGAATCAGAGCCCATACGAGGGACCATATAAAATAATAAAAAGATTAGGAGTAAATTCATTACTAAAGGTTGATAACTTAGAAAAAATTTGCCATAATAATATCCTTAAATTGTAAAAACCTAAGAATAAATGTAAGCAATTAAAAGACAATTTATAATAGTTATTACAGCAATTAAAAATAATTTATATTAACTATTTCAAATTTAAATATACATATTGATAAATGCAATATTACATACATTATATGGCATTTTAAAAGAATTAATTCGTTTATTATATTTTAAACATATTTTTAGATTTAATTCATTTCATTTCAATCTTAAGGACGGAGGTGTAGTATGTTGGTCACACTTATCCACAGTTGGTCACATTATTCTAACTATTTAAAATAACAATTGATTCCTCCAAAGTAAAAAGTGCGAACATAACATATTTTCTTTTTCCCATATTCAAGAACGTAACCAATCAATTGCACTGACATACATACATATTGTATCGTCAAGAATTTGGGTGGAATCAAATTGCACAAAATTGAAATTGCTGATTTTAAATTTTGCGATCACACATTTAATAATAACAAATAATAACTGTATTGTAAGCAAAATTATGAATAAAATTTTAGTATAAATAGCGGTAAGAATTATTGAATAAAATCAGAATCTTTCTTGTAACCAACAAAAGAGTATTCTCATTTTTCTAACTGAGCACCTAACAGTGCTTAGAAGAATTAAAACGTTTTGTGGCTAAGCGCATCATTATAAAACCCTTAGCAGCCTGCTTTCACAAAAATTCATACATTATAATCTGCAGGAAGTATAGATTTGAAGTCTTAAAGATGTTCCTATTTCTTCTTCGACATTTTTAGTCTTTGGGTATGTAATCAACAGGGTTCTTTATCAGTGAATTTTTTTGCTGTTCTTTGTGGAAGACCGGCATATTCATCTGCAATATTTGTTTAAAAATAAATAATACCAGTGTTGTCGTATGCGAGGTCACGAATCATGTTTACCGTGGGATCTCCTTTTTTTTCCTATAAATGAATTTAAATTAGTAAAAATTTTTAAT
Organism: Cistogaster globosa; assembly: GCA_937654795.1. Taxonomy (NCBI): domain Eukaryota; kingdom Metazoa; phylum Arthropoda; class Insecta; order Diptera; family Tachinidae; genus Cistogaster; species Cistogaster globosa. The sequence goes on along the minus strand of OW569403.1, from coordinate 107,625,139 downwards.
GCATATGTAGAGCATCAAATAGTTATTCTCTACCTGGTCGAATAGATAGGTATCTCTTTGGAAGCGAATCGTAATCAAAAAAGTATGTATGACCTGAGTGATGTACTTTTAACGGATGTGGATTTCTTCGTGACTCATAAAAGATCGACAAATTGCGAAGGTAAATTAATGAGCTTCTTATTTATTTTACATTGAATAAGAGAATGTGTGGAATTACACTCCATTTGAGTATGCCCAACTATCAAATATTTGTGCTCAATTGTTACGTTTTTTTCAACACAGAAAAAAATTAGAGCATTGGACAACACCACATTTCTATTCTGATAAAAACACCCATAATAGTAAATAACAACATGATGGTTATTTGGCGAAGTAAGTATTAGGTTTCTTAAACGTTTTATTATGCAAGTAGCAAAGGTGGATGCAACCAAATTCCCTTCGGTTTCATCCCAGACATAGTTGTCAGAGTCATGCGTAATAACATTATCAATGGTGAAATTGTGTATTTGCAATTTGATTTTATAGTATGATGCATTTGCATTTGATTGTGGAAGGAGTTTCACAACTTGCATATCAATTTTAAATGTCATTTATTTTCTCTTCTCTCATATTCTCAATTTCTTGTCCATGGCTGTCATACTGTGCCTGGGATACGTTTTTTGCAGCATATGACGTGAATGTCACACATATCATAACTTGGCTTGAATATAGAAACATTTGTTTTTTTAGTTCTGACATAAACATAGTAAAATATATGGAAGCAATTCCGTTTTCTTTATGAGACTCGCAGTCCTTAGAATAAAATTGATATATTTGTGTACATGTTTTATGATCCGACTGCAAATATAATTTAGTCGTATATTTATGTTGATAGTGTGACTCCAGCTTTGGAACATCCTCTAACCATTTTTTGAAAAAGTTTAGACGTTCCTTGTTTTGGTTTCCTTGTGTTGTTACTCTTTTAGCCACAGAACTTAAAGTATTTTTTTCTTCTGGACACATTTGGGTACCATGCAAGCCATTGTTATCTACCCAAAGTCTAAGCATTTTTTCGCTTATACCCAGCGTTGACAGAAACATTTGCTGACATACCTGAACACGAACAGCATTATTTATTAAATAATATAATTTAGTAACAGATCGCCGTGAGTTTTCTACTTAAATACATTTTCTATTTATGCGTTCAATAAGATTACTTGCATACACTTTTTTTGTTTCCATGTCAACTTCCAGAACCGATCAAATATTTCCTTGCGCATGTTTTCTGAAAAAAGGTTGCAATGCCGAACTTTACTTTTATCACAATAAGTTGATGAACATCCCACTTTTAAATCTCTTTTTTTCACATACCTTTTCCATGGAAAATCCTTCGTATGCTTTGTCATTCATCCGTTTTTTTTTATTTTCCACTCTTTTATTTGTTTTTTTTTTTTGCACTAATTTGAGTTTCATTATTTTTATTTTCCATTTTACTTTTTTTTTTTTTTTGCAAATATTTTAATATTTATTTAATTTTTTTACAATACCACACACTCAAAATATTACCGTTGACATTAAACGAAAAATTACAAACACAAATTGACAAAAAAATCATAGGCAACTTAGTTATTTAAAAATAAAAAGTGTCAGTTTTTTCATTCAGGTGTGTTGTTACGCATTTTTGTTTTTGAAATTTATACACTTGTTGTTACGTTTTTTCTTGACGTATAAGTTCAAAATTCTGGAGAGACATGAGAGAGACATGAGAGTTTAGTGCATTATAATCAATCAAAAACTCGATTTTGAATTTTTTTGTTGTTACGCCCTTTTGCATATAAGGTGAAGATATATTTTTTATACAAACATATTAATGTATCTGTGACTTTTTCCTTTTAGACCAAACAAATAAATAAATGCTAATAAACCAATTAAGGAATTGTTTTTTCTTTTAAAATAACTTATTTAGAAAACTTTTTAAAGTTCTAAATGGATCCGAAATAGTAAACTATGATAACTAAGAATTCAAATTTGTTCACCAACATACAAACATACATTTTCCTAACAAATAAGAACAAACACTTTGTTACTGCATACGCCCGCAGTTGCGTGAAAAACAAATCAATTTAAAATGTACATACTCAAACATGAACGCTCAATGAAAACTTTTTTCTACGGTCTTTTCACTTATGAAAAATTATTTATTTTAAATTCTCATATGTGAGCACTAATGAGCACTTTTTTTCTAATTTTTTGCACTTTAAAGAAAAAAAAAAAATAAATAATTCTTCTCATTAATGAAAAAACCTGAATATTTAATATTTTATTATTTATGAAAGGAAGCAAAAAAAAGTAAAAGTGAGACATTTTAGTTTTTGTTGCTTGCTCTCATTTCGGTACTCTGTACATCGTTTCTGTATTTCTCGCATCGTAAAAGTTTTCACATCAAGTGTGAAACAAATGCGAAAACAGACAACACTGATTATGTTTTTACTGGAATAATTCCAGTACTAGTGTCAAAAACAAAACGTCAAAATAAAGAAATAAATTATCAAACAATATAGAAAAATAGTGAAAGTGTAGAAAAAAGTAAATAAATAAAATAAGTTTTAAATAATAAAGCAAAAAAAAATGTATAGTGTGGCCTTAATAACTGCTGAGCAGAATGATCGGCGAAATATGTTGCGGCTTTATCGTCGACAGTTAAGGGATACAACTAACCCTTTCAGTATTCCGGAGCAGCGATTCAGGGATCTGAATCGTTTAAGTAGGGACGCAGCTCTTGTCCTATTCAATGAAATAAGTCAGTACATGTCAAAGGGGGTGAAAAAAACATTTATACCCCAACCCCTCCGAATGTGTACAGCCTTGCATTATTTTGCGACTGGTTCTTTTTACAGAGACATTGGACAGGACTTCACGGAACGAAAACTAATGGCTAAATGGATTAGGTTTCCAGAAGTTTCCGAATATGAATCTATAAAACAAAAGTAAGTAGTTTTTACATACATACATATTGTAAATAAAATATAAACAATTTAAGTCAATCAATTTCCAGATTTTATGAAGAGACTGGCTTTTCCGGAGTGATAGGGGCCATAGACTGTACACATGTGCGTATTAAAAAGCCAAAACAAGAGGTTGCTATTTAAATAGAAAAGGCTATCACTCGAAAAATGTTCAGCTAGTAAGTTTATTGCAGACATTATTATTTCTATAACAATTAAATCATAAAACACACATTTTTAGATTTGCGACTACAATTTAAAAATTCTTGGGGGTTTTGCGAGGTTTGGAGGAGCTTATATTTGGGAAGCTTTGCGCATTAACGTTTTGTTGCAACAGCGGTATGAAAGCGACAGAAGCAATCATTCTTGGCTGCTAGGTACGTACAAATGTACATATGTACATACATATGTAAATATTTTTTGTTATTTCAGTTAAAAATTAAAGTTAATTTTATTGTTTTTATTAAATTTAGGTTTTAATTTTAAAAATGAAGAACAGTTAAAAAGCCTCTAATCCAAATAGCTTCTGAAGCGGCAAGGCTAAGAGCAATAAATTCGTTGTTTTTCACTACTCGAAACTTCAAATAAATAGCCACTTCTAATTTGATGCGCAATCGGCATCTACAAATCCAACGACGTCTCTCTCATCTAAACTACTTGTTTAAATTAAATAAAAATTAGATCGTAGAACCTTTTACATAAGTAACTGTATGTTCTGGACATATACTTGGACAAACACTTAACAGGAGGTACATAAGACACCCCAATATTTCACGATAGTGATTATTTGATGTTTCGGTCAAAGTGTTTTGAAAAAGGTGCAAACCTTATTCTATTGGAGTCTTTGCTGGGTTGCAATCACTTATTAAAAATCTTTTCAATATCCGTTCAATATCATATACAATCCTTGTTACTAAGTAATATTAAAGAAGACCACATTCCGGCATCTCGAAAACCGTAGTAAGATTTCGTTTAATATTTTCTATCTCATCTTTACTATTTCCTGCTATTAACACATCATCGGCATATATAAAGAAGCATAAAACACAGTCATCTTATTATATTGGAGGAATCATGTTTTAATCGATTAAACTTTAATCGAATTAAAAAATCATTAAATTTTGTGTACCAAAATCGTGGGGTTTGCTTAGGTCCATAAATTGATTTATTGATTGCATACTTGAGTAGATGGTATCTTCTTTTAAATTACCATACAAAAACGCAATTTTGACATGAAGTTGATGTAATTAAAAATGTCTTTTAACACTAACTTCCAAAACTATTTGAATTGTAGAAAGGTTAGCTACATGTCAATGAGTTTTCCCATAATCTATTCCAGCCTTTTGCAGAAATCCTTTCGCTACTAACCGAGCTTTATGTCGGATTAGGTTTTTATTTGAATCCTCTTTAATCATTAAAACCCATCTTAAGAATCTTTTCACCCTCCGGACATGGAATGAACCACCATACTTCGTTTTTCTTCATTGATTCTTTTTCGTTATTACTTGCTTCTAACCACTGTAATTTATCTGGTCTATTCTCTGTATCTTCAAAACATTGTGGACCAATGAAAGTGCTATTATATATTGCATAATTAGCGTGACCTGTATTGTATCCCGGAATCCTATTTTTTAATCGTTCACTACTTCTTGGTTCAGCCCTATCTTCATTTTCGCAGTAATCAGATATACATACCTTCGGTTAATGTAGAGTTTTCATTAGTGTGATTACTTTTATCATCTTCTATAAAAACGATTTTGATTTTGCTCGTTTCTTTCTTCTTTTAAATGAAAATGTTGACTCATCAAAGCGAACATCTCTTGAAGGTATTATTATTTTTTATCTTGATTCCATAACCTATAACCAATTGAAGTATTCTCTATTATCACTATTTGGACAGATTTCTTATCAAATTTCTTTCCCTTCTGTTGCGGAACCCATATAAAAGGCTTAGAAACATCTGCCTTATTATTAAACCATATCTCTGAAGGAGTTTTTTGAATTTTAATAGCTTTACTACATCGATTAATTAAGTAGGTTGCTGTTATAGCAGCTTAACCCCACAAAAATTCAGGTGCATAGGATCGGTTGAATCTTCCTGCAACTTCGATCTGCTGCGGAGTAAAAACCATTGAGGTTTGAAATTGCCTCATTGGATGAGTATTATCGACCCAGATCTAATGTAATCATTGAAATATTTACACTATGTAATAAACCGGGTGCCATGACTTCACAATCAGCAAAATGTTCAAAAACCTCTGTTTTATTTTTCATTGGATAATTATACAGGCATGTTCTGACACTCACAAATTTTTAATATACACACCATGTGATTTCAAAAACCCCACTTTTTGCTTTAAATGTTCTGAAACTCACGCGTTTTGTTTGAAATTTGCTTTTTTTTTAAACTTATATTCGAACAACAAAAAAGCATATGATTTGACAGTGCAAAACATAAAAAAGCAAAAGAAATTTAAAAAAATGACAACAGCCTTCTTGCTAATGGCCTTTTCTTTTCTGACAAAAATGTTGCTTATGTTTAACACTTTTTACGCCTTTGTGTTTTTTTTCTAAAAAAAAAAGTTCGAGAGTGTAAATTAAAAGTATGTACTTTTGACAATATGTCGCACGAAAAAGTGTAATATATGTTGCATATTTTATTCTGAATTTTATGTAAGGGTAAGTATGCTACACTTTTTTTTTATAGTTTTTACTGTAGATAAGTGCTGTTTACTTTTTTTCTAATCTTAATTTAATAACTTTTTTGTTCTATGTGGCTGTAAAATGTGTAGTAATTTTTCAGGGTTTAGGCAACATGCAAAACATTCTATGTGATTGTTGGGTAACATTATGTTCAGAAAAAAAAACGCCATTAGTTTAGTTTCTTTAAAAAATATCCATTAAAAAAAGGACGAATTAAAAAACGGATTTTAATATAATGGATGTTTCAATCCAATGGATATTTATTAATTTAAAAAATAACAAAGCAAGAAATATTTTGGTGACAGATGGAAATTTTATTAAATTAAGCATCTTTGAAGAAAAAGATTACTTACGCCGTGAGTAATCAATACTAAAAAAGTATTTTTGTTTATTATAATATACACGTTCGAAACGCAGATCATTCTAAAAGTAATTGAAATAAACTAATCAGGTAGCTTTTTTAAGACTTTTAAATTAGATTAACCGCATATTTTATTAGATTAACGACTAAACGTTTAACCGCACTAATACCAATATATTTTCGAACATCAAGTAGAACAGCTGAAATCGCCAGTACTCAAGAAAAATACCAACACAAACAATTGATAAAACAAAGGACTTATTTTAAATTTATTATTTAACAATGAAATTGTGTAGAAATAAAAATTGCTTTTATTAAAAATTAAAGAAAACATAAAAATTTTTATATGTGTATATTATATTGTTGTTTTAAAGGTCTGTGAACTACAGAACACCTTTCATGCGATTTAAATTTGCATCGCAAGTTTTTAGCGATTTACGATTGTCAAAACATGCATGATAAGTGAAGTGACTTAAATAATCGATATTAACTTAAAACAACCCAAGTTTGGGAATGAAACGGTTCATAAATCTGTATGTATTCTTTCTAAAACACGTGTTGTGTATCACACGCACACTAGGGATGAGCGATACCGGAAGGAACATCGTTACCAGTAAACGGGATTGTGAAGATAATTCGTTGTGATCTTATTTACTCATAAACGAACAAGACAATCCATTTGTTTAAGACCCTTTTTCTTACAACGAAAAAAAAAAACATAAAAAAACTCACTGCTTAGCGCAGTAGTTTTATTTACTTCGGCATCAAAACGATCTTGCTTTTTTGCATATTCCGGAAGTAATCGCTGCTTCAATATATTAATAGTTAAGTCCGATTCATCTGCATAAATATTTTCATATTTACAACTAAAAAATTTTTTTAACCATTACATAAAAAACCAATAAAAATAAAAATTTGATATTAAAGTTCATGGAATATTATGCAGACTGCCGTTCGGCAGACGTAAAACAACTACAGCCTCTTTTGAAACTATTTTTTGTTCGTGGTCCTTGTCTGTTATCAAATAAGCACTTCAACAATTTAATGGTAAATAAAGATGATTTTACAATATATTGGTATGAATACATTATAAGAAATAAGTCAGACGTAAAGGGCTCCAATCAAGAGTGCACAGTTGTGGAAATAGCGAGAATAATGAAGTATTCAAACAAGATGCCAAATTCCTGACGCTTTATTTGTTTTACTCAGGAAGGATTTCTGCTGAAAGTGTAAGTCCATAAATCAGCCAACTTAAAATAATAAGCTTACCATGTCTTATTCAGTTACCAATTCAATTAATTAGAGAATTATATAAGATAGCAGTTAAAGGTTGGTTATGAAAAAGCATCAAAAGGCACGCCCGCTATGGCTCACACACACCTTATAAAAAGAAAGAATCTAATAACAAAAAGAGTTAAACGCGCCACACACCAATGATAAAATATTTCTCTACTTAAATATTATTAAGTTAAAATAATACATAATGACATATACAGTAATAACATTTTTATTGTTAGTAAAGGCGTGCTAAGTGAAAGCCAAAGCCAGTGTTGGCAGTTTTTTTTCAGGTTTATCACTAAATAATTTGTTGATATCGTTAATATTTAAAAATATGTAATATTAGTTATAAAACCATTTTTATTTTATTTACTTTTATCAGAAAACGTAAATATTGCATAAGTCAATTTGCTTTTGCTGATACATATACTTAAAGGATTGTGTTTCAAAAGTTCAAAAGGTAAAAAAATTCGACTTAATTGCACTTTTTTCTTAGGATTCTTATTTTTCCCCAGTAAAAACTTTAGTCAACATAAACCGTGGTAGGTCTTAAAATTTAATTTTTTTTCGCCGAAGTGGCTTATGACAGTTTAAAAATAAACGGCTCATATATATAAATAATTGCTCGCTAAACTCGAAAACGACTGCACCGATTTGGCTAATTTTTTTCTTTAATTTTTTGAAAAGTTCAGAGAAGGTTTGACAGGTTAATAAAATTTATTTTTAAAAATAGCGGACCAGGTGGAGAGAAAATAGGGAGGCGGGCATTTTTATGTGTCTGAATTAATTTTAACGAAGTCTTGGCTATATCTGGTTTTGCAGCTAGGACCTAGATGAGAGAAAAATATGAAAAAATGCACATATACGTCTAATTCAATTACAATTAGATTTTTTACACAGTTAAATTTTTTTGTAAACGGAAGGATATTCATATTTATTTCGAAAAGAGGAAATAGGAGGGGGAGGGGTGAGGGAGAGACAAGCGTGCAATTTTCAGCCCGATTATGAACGACAATTCCCTGGGAATTTTTTCCCTATTCCATGTTCTCCTATTAAAAATGAAAACTCCCCGGGAAATTTTTTCCTTTTCCCTTGTTCTAAATGAACTTCGAAAATGGGAATCTTTTCCCCAGGAAAAAAGTAGGTATTGTGAATGTCAATTAAAGGGAAAGTGCAATGAAAAATTTTGGGAAAAATTTCGCCAAAAAATCGTAGGGGAGTTGTATTTAAAATCGTAAGTATATTATTTTATGTTAAAAAAAATATACTATCAGTTTTTGACACATAACTATGAATGCGTATCTAATATTCAGTTCAAAAACAACAAATAAGAAGCAATTGGAGGGTCTCTTGAACTTGCTCGTGGAATGTTCAAGGAAAGTAAGGACGAATTAAACCGGTTTTGGCGCAATTCGGAGGCGGGGTTAAACTCAGCAGTCTTTAATGGTATAGAAGAGTTTTTAAAGTTCAAACGTTTTTCAGGTATGGTGTGATCAAAAAAAGACTGTTCAACAAAAGGCCGCACAGAACCTAAAATATAGTAAAGGAACTGGTGGAGGGCCGAATATGGATCAGAAGTTTTCCTCAAACGAAAAAACCATTTATGATTTGATTGGGATGAAAGGGTCCGTTGAAGGTATAGCCAATACGTTTGGATTATACTATTCTTCTTCAAACATAAATAAGCGAGCACAAGAAAATATTGGAGCAGAATTGCCACCGGAGTTTTTAGCGGACGACGATATCAACCTCAATGAAAGCTCTAAAGACTCACCTCAGCCACCACCAGCGAAAAAAATAAAAAAAAGATTCCAATAGAAGTGACCATCCATGTTTCCTTCGGCACGTTTTTGTTTGACTTGGGCTGGTGGTTATGGCTTTTGGACCTAGTATCACTGGGGTATAGCCTTGTGGGAACGGCTTTAAGGTCATAACTATCTCCGTCCCGTTAAAACTCTGGCAGGCCTCATAGTACGTTCGATACCCGTCACCTTTAAGTCGGTGTTGTAGGTTTAGTTGAGACTTACTCCCAATTAGCAACGGTCTGGCTCTGAGCAACTGTCCCCATGAAGGCTCGTGCCAACCCTCGCACGACCTCCCTTCTCGCTTAGATAACCATGGGACATTTGAGTTGACTACACATACGAGTGGAGATAGCGGCTATGAGTGGGGACCCTTTTCACATGGACAAAACCGATTTCACAAAAAAGACTACAAAGGCCAACCCTAAAACGGAGCCAACTGTATTGAAACGGCAAAATGCCGGCAATCCAGAAGCAACCTTCGTCTGAGACCTCTACCTCCAGACCACAGTTGGGTGCAACGACTTTATTGTCTGCCTCAACATCCCGCACCACAATCTCCAAAGGTTGCGTAGTGCCCTCTTCGAGCACCTCAATGACCCCTTCTACAAAACAGAGTGAAAGAGGGACTCCCCCGCATATTGGTCCAACCACTGCTGTGAGGGCATCGGTTAAGCCAGCCCAAACAACAGGTAGTCTGGGCCCTAGCACGTCCTCCTCTTCTCGTGCACACATCAATGCATCGATGCGGGCGTACAGGACCAGAAGATCTGCCTATCGAATCCTGCAAACCCTCGGTGGGCATGTTCCGAACATTTTGTCTGAAAAGAACCAGACAAAACTTAAATGGGCCAAACAGAACTTGGAGACTCGTCCTCCACCTAATTTGGCATCTCAGAAATGACAAAGGTCGGCTGAGGAAGCCGCCACGACAGTCTCTCAGTTGCCTAAACGGCCAAAGACTTCAACGTCTAAACCGATGTCCTCACGTCCCCTTAGCGAGATAGTTAGGGATAGCCTCGTTTTGGCTATAATAGACACTGGTAAAACTAACGGGACTATATCTCCAGATAATTGGAGGTTAGTCCAAGCGGCTCTTCGCAGTGTCTATAAGGACATAATTTCAGCCAATCCTGGCCCCTCCCCCTCATGCCGCGATGCGAGTTGGTATCAGGGGCATATTAAATTGATCGCTTGTGCTGATCAATGCTCAGCGGACCTGAAATCTGGTCGGGTGCTAAACTCTCAGCTGTACCCAAGGATAAGATTCTGAATCGTCCAAGATTCTTCGCCCAAATTCCGGCAGATCCCTCCACACCGGATGAATTTCTGGAGCTGGTTAAATTCAGCAACAAAGAGCTGCCAACGGCCGACTGGAAGGTCGCTAAAGTAGGCGAGCCAAAGGGCCACTTCCGCGACGCTATCATCGTCATTTACGACGAGTCCCTCGCCCCACTCAACGCCTGTAAGAGGGAGATCAACTACAGTTTCGACTCGATCTCAATCAGGATCTATAAGGGTGACAACATAGAGGAAAGTTCTTAACCTCCAATGACACCCCTGGTACCAGAGGTTGTCGCAGGACAAACTGAACCTAAACAAACGGATGTGGCCTCCATATGCGGTTCAGATACGTCTGATGACACAAAAAGTGTCATTTTGCCGGTGACTTTTTCCGGCAAATGAGGCTCGAATCCAAACATTTGGCAGAAAGCGAGGAGTCACTCCTGTCTAGCGGAAGAGATTCCGACGCTACCCTTACGGCCAAAAACAATAATGATGTAGGTTGTGCAAATTAACCTTCATCATTCCATCGCTGCTTCGGCGGCCCTACTCCTCCGCCTGTCACAGAAAGGAGAGGATATTGTTCTGGTCCAGGAACCATGGGTTATCAGTGATCGGGTTTCTGGACTATCTATGGACGGCTACAAAACTGTCTACGTCACAGGTCAAGGTAAGCCCAGAGCCTGCATTATGGTAAAGTACAATATTAACGCTTTCTTTCTTCGCAGAATCAGAGATAGCGTTGCCATAGCAATGGAGACGGGCTCGAAGGATGTCTGGGTGGTCTCCAGTTATATGGCCCACGGTCATGAAGACTCACCACCACATGACCTGCTAAAGCTTCTGGTTGCAGAGGCTATCGACCGTCAAATGCCGGTCATCATTTGATCCGATGCCAACGCTCATCACCATATGTGGGGCAGCACGGATATCAATGAACGGGGTGAGTCTCTTTTTGATTTTATACTATCTTATGACTTAAGTATTGTCAATAGGGTAAGCGAGCCTACCTTCGTCACTTAGAGTAGAAGGGAGGTCCTCGATCTTACCCTGACAGGTGGTGGTTGGTCTGATACTGTCAGAAATTGGAGTGTCTCTCAAGAGTGCTCCTTTTCTGACCATATGTATTTAAATTTTAACTTACATCTGGAAGCAGTAGGTTCCGGAGTGTCCCACTCCTACATAAATAGGAAACAAACGGACTGGAATACATTTCGGTCCATTTTAGAGCTTGCCCTAAGGCTTGCTCCCTTCGAGATTAATAACCACTGCGATATTGAAAGGCGGTTGAATTCTCGACCTTGCAGATCTGTTCTGCAGCGAAAGCGGCCTGCAATCCACCGAAGCCAAGGGGTAAGCCGAAACCCCTTGGTGGAACACGGAGATTGCGGAGTTAAGTAGGGAATGTAGAAAACTCTTTAAAAGGGCCAAAAAATGGTCGAAACTGGCTGCCCCGTAAGGATAAACAAAGGGAGTTTAAGTATGCCATACGAAGATCCAAAAAATCCTCGTGGAAAACTTTCTGTGGTAACATAGAAAGCTAGTCCGAAACCAGCAGGCTACGCAGGATTCTTAGAACGTCCCCGAGAGTTATTGAGAGTATTCAGAAGTCGGACGGTCACGGTCAATGGACGGACTCTGTAATCGATACCTTGGAGACGCTACTCGATACTCACTTCTTTGGTAGTGAAGGGATTGCCGAAGTAATGGGGACTGTGAATTCCGCGTCGGTTTTTCCACCCACTTTCCGGGTGACCAATGCTCACATAGAGTGGGCCATCATGTCGTTTGATGCCTTCAAGTCTCCTGGAATTGACAATACCATCCCAGCGGACTTGCCTGGAAAATACTTACATGCCAATAGGTTGGCGTGTAGCCCGAGTTGTTTTCATCCCTAAAGCGTTAAAGACATCTCATATTAAACCCAAGGACTTTAGGCCCATAAGCCTGTCGTCCTTCTTACTTAAAACGCTGGAAAGGATTCTTGATCCTCAGAACAGAATCTCCATAAATCCCGCGCTTATCTCTAGCTCGCAGCAAATCTGGTGTGATTCATTGCGAAACTACTGAAGACACGTATAATAACGTCCACTTTGGGAAATGATCACGTTGAAAGGGTAGTGAAAAGAGGCACTCCACAAGGTGGTGTATTGTCACCCCTCGTGTGGAGTCTGGCAATCAACACGCTGCTACGGCGACTGGAATAAACGGGTAATAGGGTGATAGCTTATGTTGATGACATTGCTATCGCGGTCTCTGGAAAATACCTGACAACACTCACAGAACGGGTGAACTATTCGCTCAATGTTCTGTCTCAATAGTGCTGTGAATTTGATCTCGATGTTAACCCCGGCAAAACGGAGGTTATGCTCTTCACACGGAGATAAAAGATCCCGACCTTTACTGCACCTAAGCTGAACGGAACTGTGCTCAGTGTAAGTAAAAGTGTGAAATACCTTGGGGTGATACTTGACCCTAAACTTCAATGGAAAGCAAACATTGCCGAAAGAGCTCGAAAGGCGATCTGTGCGCTCTATCTCTGCCAGAGAGCTCTAGGACCAAAATGGGGGCTTTAGACTTGAATCACCTTCTGGCTCCAGAAGGCAGTTATCCAATCGAATATTCTCTATGGTGCTGTTTTTTGGTGGCCCGCTCTCGAGAAAACGGTCAACCAAAAGCCTCTTGATAAAGTCAAGAGAACAGCCGCTATTTTGATTACTGGGGCTCTCCGAACTACTTCGACAAAGGCTCTGTATGCCCTTCTCTACTGGCTACCCACCAAACTCCTGGTATTGCAACAGGCCAAATGTTGTGCAGCCAGACTTAATGCCCTCTCACGCTGGCTTATGCCGGATATAGGGCACTCTAGGATTATCGTTCGGCATGTGCCCATGCCATCAATGGTGGACTACATCTCTTCTACTCCTGCTCTGGACCACGGGTTTCAGATTAATATTCCGAGTAGGGAGGAATGGGTCTGTAACGAAGTGGTTGTGAGTAATACTGTCGACATCTACACCGATGACTCGAAACTGGACGACAGAGTCGGTTGAGGAATCTTCTCCAATAACCTTGGACTAAGACTCTCCCTTAGACCTCCTGACTACTGCAGCGTCTTTCAAGCCGAGGTAATAGCCATTCTGAAAACATCCGAAATAGCGCTTAGGGACGATCTTTCTGGTCTTGCCATTCGGATATTTTCGAACAGAAAGGCGGCAATCAGGGCGCTCGCTGGTGCAAACGGTACATCTAAGCAAGTCCTGAGATGTCGCTCATTTCTAAACATACAATCGGAGCGATCACAGATTGACCTGTTTTGGGTCCCTGATCACAGGGATATCCAGGGAAAGTGTAAGACCGATGATCTCGCCAAACGGGGCACATTGCTTCCTAACGTCTCCTCGCTACCAGACGTTGGAAATGGCCACGGTGAAAATGGCCATAAAGAACAACTACCTCAATTTGGCTCGCAGATTATGGGTAGAGGAAAGTTCCTGTTGTGTCTCCAGACAACTGTGGACTACATTGGACCTCAAGCGGATCAGGTAGCTGCTCGGACTGGACAGGATATCCATAAGTATCACGGTCTCGGTACTTACTGGTCACTGTCTAATCGGCAGGCATGCTGAAATTCTCGGTCTGCCCTTTAAAGATTTCTGTCACAGCTGTGGCTCGGAGGATGAGGAAGAGACCGTACTGCATCTCCTGTGCCATTGCTCATCCCTGTCACGAAGAAGATTAAGAATTCTGGGCTCTCCTTTCTGCGGAACTCTTACGCAGCTATCATCTCACTCTATAGGGGACATAGCGAAGTTCATCCGGGAATCTTCATGGTTCTCGGCAGGGTAAGGGGAGTCGCGCCGTCTTTCTTGTGGTATCGCAACAGGCCATTCGATTGTGCTCAAGTGAGCTTCGTCGTGATAGGCTGCCACTCCTAACTAACTAACTAGCTACAATTTGTTTTTATGAGCTCGTGCTGAATACAACTTATTAAATACTGAATTATATAAGATATACCTAAACAATATGAAACTCAATTTTCAGAGAGAACCAAAATATTTTTATAAGTTCGTTAACTCGAAACGATTAGTAAGTGAATACCCAACTGTTATGAAATACTTAAATAATGATTCTGCCGACGATTTCGTCATAAGTAATATGTTTGCTGATTTCTTTAGCACCACTTACTCTGACGTTCAATACGATAACTCAAGTGATTATCCTTTTCCGATAACTCAAATTCAGCCAATATCATTTTTACCTATACATACAGCTGATATCATGAACAATTTAAATAATTTCAAGTCTTCATTCAACTCTGGTCCTGATGGTATTCCTAGCAGCCTATTAATTAATTGTGCACATGCTTTGGCGCCGCCGCTAACTATAATGTTTAACATTTCACTTAAATACGGCTTTTTTCCCGATTTATGGAAAGAGTCGTACATTATTCCGTTATTTAAATCAGGAAATAAGTCAAGTATTGTGAACTACAGAGGAATTGTAAAACTAAGTGCGATCCCCAAGTTATTCGAAAAATGTCTTACTCATGCCTTGTGTCATCAAGTTTCAACACTAATGACACCATGTCAACATGGCTTTCGTAAAGGATGCTCAACAATAACAAATCTGCTACAACTTTCAAGCGAAGTTATCCAAGGATTCACAATTGGTCAACACATAGATGCCATTTACACTGATTTTAGTAAAGCGTTCGACAAAGTTAACCATGTTTTATTATTAAAAAAACTTCATTTAATGGGCTTCACAAAAAACTGTTTGAACTGGATAAGCTCATATCTAACTGGCAGATACCAACGAGTGTGCTTCAAAACATCCATATCTAAATATATTATTGTAAAATCTGGTGTTCCTCAAGGTAGCCATCTCGGTCCAATTTTATTTACACTTTTCATCAATGATTTACCTACTGCTATCAAATTTTCAAATGTTCTAATATACGCTGATGACGTAAAAATTTTTCATAATAACAACAACTTTGACAACCACAATTCTCTCCAACAGGATCTAGACAGCTTTTTTGTTTGGTACACGATGAACTTAATGGAGTTAAATTTAAACAAGTGCAAACATATGCACTTTTCCAGAAGAGTTGATACACACAATCCGTTCTATTTTGATGGTTATCAGTTGGAAATTGTTGATTCGATCCTTGATTTGGGTATTTTATTAGATGCTAAATTAAACTTTAGTCAACATATTGCTATGATATCAAATAAAGCCCGTGGGGTACTTGCTTTCATCAAACGTTGGGCCAAGGAATTCACTGATATTCATATCACTAAGCAGCTTTATACATCTTTAGTAAGGCCAATTTTAGAATATGGATCCGTTGTTTGGGACCCACAGTATATCGTGCATAGTAATAAAATTGAGTCTGTTCAAAAACAATTTCTGTTATTTTGCTTACGAAATATGTACCGAAATAATTTTTCCAATTTACCGTCATATAAAACCAGACTTGCTGAAATTGGGCTACCGCCTCTACAATGCCGAAGAACTATGCTTAATGTTACGTTTTTGTTTAATTTGATTACTGGAGATGTTTGTTCGGAGTTCCTTTTGGGAAACTTATACTTCAACATTCCTGTACGTCCAACCAGAAATTTTAAACCAATTTACATTCAATTTGTTCGCCATAATTATGCCAATGATGAGCCCTTTAGAAGAATTTGCTGCGATTTTAACAATCTTTATAGTTTTATTGATTTTTCTCTAAATGTAAACACTATTAAACGCAACATAATATTGTTTTTAAATACTTAATTTAAATGTAATTTTTGGTAATGTTTTAAATTGTAAAAAACTATATGTATGTATACCAGTCTGTAAGGATTTTTTCCATAGACTCAGATAATAAAAAAAAAAAAAAAAAAAAAAAAAGCCGAAACAATAACCAGGCGGCAGCGTAGGCGAATTTATTATTTTTTGCTGGTAATCAGTACTATCAAACTCCATATATAAAAAATCTGTATATCTGTATATATTTTTTTTAGATATCGAGTTTAACAATAATGTCTACAGCGAAAATAAATGAATTCGCCTACGCTACCTCCTGGTGTTTAAATGTTGAGATTGTGTATAATTTTAATTTTTTTAAAGACATTGTGTACATTAGTTGCATAAAATGTAAATGGTGACATTCAACGCTTATGCTGCGCTGAATAAAAAATTGTTTGTTAAATTAAAGTAAGGCATAATCACTCTTTAAATCAGTCTAAATTAACTTAAAACAATTAAAGCGGTCTATACACGATCAAAGTGCTGGAATTCAAACGTTTTATTGTTCTCACGTATACGACGTTGTTTTAGAAATGTTAGCCAAAAACAAACGATCAGCTGTTCCTTGAAAAATCCCGCATGAAATACTCCCTCTTTGCTTTATTTCGCAGCTTTGATAAAATGTTTCCAGAAACATGTCATATGTTTTTCATCAGTAAAAACAGAGTACTATTTCTGCAACATTTTGCCATGACTTTTTCATACAAATTTTTAATGTATGTAGTTTGACAGCATTCCGCATGAAATACTGAAAGAGTACCAGGCTTATCGCGAAAATGGCTCTAAGAAACAACATTATACGTGCATACAAACAAACATAGCTATTATTTACAAAATAAAGAAAAAGAAAATAAAAAGTAATGGAAAAAAGTTTATGAATAAGAGTGGTAAAAATTGTTTTCCTTTTAAGCTCTTAAAAATTGCGCGCAGTACATTTGTGCTTTTTTTAAATCTTAAATTTTCCTTCCGGAGTTTGTATTTTATTTGTAGTATTCTAATAAAATTGCATATTATTTTAAATGACAGTCACTATACTCTGCAACACGTCCCAAATTGCATGAAATGACTTCGATAAATTTATTCATTTATTTCATTCCTTATTTTCTTTAGACATTTTACACGACCGCACAACTTTAAATCTCGTTTGAAATTAAAAATGTAAACGTTTTCGAATAACACACATCAAAGCGTGATTTCCATTTTATAATCCAGCATCGTCTGCGTATATGTTGGATGAGTACTTTGATCGTGTAAAGACCGCCTAAGACTGCTATATTCGGACAAATCTTATATAACCTTCACCGAAGTAATTGTGTTATTAACTGTCATAAACATACATATATTTTTTCCGAAACATAATTGTGATATAATGAAAATGTTTTTGCTGAATTTTTGATACATGTCATGGTTCTTGCATATATGTATGTACAAATGCACCAACCAAAATACAAACTGGACAAAGCGAAAACAACGGAGACAGTCCCTACATTTCGAAGCAATGGAAGCAAATAAACCTTACCTCCATTGCCGATTTTTGTTTTCAAGGCTTCCACCTTCACTTGTACAATTTTAATATAAAAAATCTATCAATAGTCGAGAATTATTGTTTTTCGTGAATAAGGGACTTTTGAATCATTATTTTTTATTTTTTCTTTGCATTTTTGGGTTTTAATAAATTTCAAATTTTCAATTGCAAATGCTTTTTTAGGAAAATTGTTTTTCTGAAATTTTGGTAAAAATAAGTATAAATGTGATATTTTGGTCGTTTGTAAAATTACTACTTTTTTTATAGTCTAGAGCTTCTTTTTGAAATTTGAAATTATATTTTATATATTTTATATTTTTATCTGCAAATTCATTTTTTTTAAGTTATTTTATTTTTTGGTAAAAGAGTAATATTTTTAATGAAAATGTAAGAGCATAATCGATATATCATAAAAATATTGTTCTCAAAGTGATTTTTTAAGTAAACTGTGTAAATAATTAATTTCTTTCTCCTGCATGTGTAGCAATACTTCATATTTAATTTTTTGGTTTCGAAAATTAATTTAAATAAAATACACTTTTTTACTTTCTTAAATTATTTCAAAATTTATTATTTTTAAAATAACTTTGTAATTGTAACAACAACGTTAAATATAAGCAAAAATCAGCTGTGCTATTGAGACCACCTGTAAATGAATTCGCCACATCAGAACTTTCTAGCGATGTTAGTTATTACATTATTGTACTATTATATCTTATAATTGCCCTATTCACAAGCCCCCTAGTACGTGCTAAGTGCTAACAAAATACAACGGTGCTAGCTGTGTTGTTGGTAATTTTCATGCAAACATGCGATACAACACTTAGTACTTTTTTTCATATGTTTTTCAAACGTTGTATTTGTTTCTGTGCTATTAATACAGTATGAATGGCAACTATTAAGAAGAAGAAATTTTGAAATAAGTTTATTTAATATATACATACATAAAAGTTTTACATTTAAAAAATATAGAATAAAATATAAGAAAAAAAAATAATAATAATAAAATACGTGAAAAGTATAACTCATGAGTATAGTAAGCTGTTTCCGCAAGTCTAATTTCGGAGCCATCAACGTAACCAATACACCCTGGTAACTCGTTTCTTGAAGCTAAAGCAAGCTGAGTTCGCTCTTCTTCATTGGGCCAATATAAAAACTATTCTTTAAGATTTGATATTGCCTTAATGACTCGATTTCTAATATTTTGTATGGTACCGCCATCACCTATACCAAAAAGAGATGCTACCTTACGAACACAAGCACCATTTCCTGAAGATCCCAAGCAGTAAAGTACAATTTTAAGCTGCAAGTCAATGCGTAGTTGGAGCCTTTCGCCAATTGTGTGAAAAACATCGTCATTTTTTATAAGGTTGAATATATAGGCAAATTCCTCTGGCCGTAGTCGTATCATATGAAGAAATCTGTTTTCATCAAAATATCTTAAAACCCGATTATGCCATAATGATGATTTTGGTAACCCTAAATATATACTTCTGCGACTGGAGAGCAAGTACATTAGGTTCATCCTAAAAATGTCTTGAATTTCATCCTCATCTTCTTCGTCACCTATATTAATTTTTTCATTTAAAATATGTAAACAAAATAAGGAAAACGGTTATAACTTACTTGAGTCAACCATTAATATTTCGAAACTATATTTTTCACACAGAAAATTTATTAATTTACTTTTTTCTGTTTTTTCCCCCATTTGGCTTATAAATAACAAATGATTAATAGCACTTTTCTTCTTCTTATTTAGTTTTTGACGTATGAAGTACAATGTACAGTGGCACATTGATACAATGGTTGTTCAGAAAGGAGTAAACAAAAGGTAGTATGCAATACTACCTACACCGTAGCAGAGCTTGTGAATACGGCAAATATATTTTCCATACAAGATAAGTATATCATTAAATTAATTTTCCTTTCTCTTTCAATGAGGCAACTTCTTTTTAAGCCAACAAATAATTTTACCTATAACCTATTTTTTAAGCAATTATTTGTATATCTTGTTTATAAATAAGCAAATAAAGGAGAGTCAGCAATAATTTGAAAAAATAAAGTCTTCAAAAAAAGACATGTTATTTAGAAAGGTTTCGCTATATTATATTTGTTTCTTATGTTAATTTGAACTAGATTCGATAGCAGTTTCTTATCAATATGGTAATTTTTTTAATAGTTCAAAGGACAAACTTAAGGCTTGATAAAACCAAAATTATAAATTATACTGAACGCTGACCAATAATAATTTTTGGGACTGGCCTAAGTTTGTTCGTTGCTTTCTTAGAATAGCAATTTCCTAATGGATAAGCACTATGATTATCCAAGGACCATAATTTGACTTTTTAATTTTAATAGAATTCGATTCCACATTGGCGTTATAATATAACGATTAGACACAAATTACTTATAACCATCTCTTAAGGTGTTTACATTATGTGTACAAGTCATATGGAATGTCAGATTTCCCATATGTAAATCAACACACATAGTGTAAACCTCATGAAACATAACATATATTATTTTCCTATGTGTTACAACATGTGTTAGTTTTTTATTTAGAGCACGCTCTATTTGATTTGTAAAACCTTACGACAACGGATGTTTTCAGTGATGCTAACTTTTACTTTTAAAATTTCCACTCAAAATACTAAAACGATAAAAGCTAGATTTCTAAAAAAAATATTTTTTTAACTTTTGTGGCTATAATCTGCTAAACAATAATATTTAGGAATTTCCACGAATACGACAACCACGCCAGCCGAACTCAGCGCTAAAGTATATAGTAAAAAATGAATTGAACTCTGAATTATTGCCCTTATTACCTACTTTTTGGTATATTTATTCTTAGTGGAAGTGTACTTCAAAAATAATGATCACTGTTTTTGGAGCGACGAGTATTTAACAATTATTTTTAAGTATTTGTATGTATGTATGTAAATGAAAAAAATTATATTTTTAAATTTTACATGTAAATATTTTAAACAAATAACAAGAAGGTTTTATTGGTTAAAATAATCATATGTTGGTTTTTCAGAAGTTTAAATTTTTTTAGCTTCCTACGGTTTTTTTTTATAAAGGTGTGTGTGCCTTTTTCATGTAGCGAAAACTTCAGAAAACCTTATAAAAATGAAATTCTTTACAACAATCCTTTCTTCAATGGAAATTTTTGAAATGATTTTCTCTTTTACATCTTATCAATAACACTTGCATTATTTTGCACGAACAATGAGCAAGAATTGTATGTTAATTGCTTTATTAAGGCAATTAACAATTTTAAATTTGAAAATACATTGGTATGATGTACTTTATACGAACTACGCCACGTACCTGAGAACTTGTAGTTTTCAGCTCGTGTTTTTTAAAATGTTATCGCAAAAAAAGATTTATTAGTTGATATCACTGTTTTTAGCAATTACATTTTCTTTTCGTAGATTAGAGGTTATGTCATATGTCAAGGTACAAAACTTATATTGTCGCAATCTATAAGTAAAGAAACGTTAGACAAGATCCACCAAGGTCATCAGAGTATAAATAAATGTTTAAACCTTGCAAGAACAATGTTACGAGGGCTGCTATATATATTTCTGGCCTGGCAACACTGAGTGCTGCCAAGTGCAATCTGACATTTCCATTGGAAAGTTTGTCATTTTTAAGCATAATCGTACTCAAAACGTTTTGACGTACGACCATTATTTACGTTGTTTACAGTGACTTGAAAAAATTAATATAGAAAAAAATGGAATTAACTCGTGAACATTTTCGTGCCATCCTTTTTCACAACTTTCGACGTGGATTATCACGACAAGAGTGCACTGATGAATTTAAATCTTTGTATGGCGATGAAGCACCATCCTATAGCACTGTAAAAAATTGGTATAATGAATTTAATCGTGGCCGAAGCTCGCTCAAAGACGAATTCCGTGAAGGTCGTCAAAAAACGGTTTTTGTGCCAGAGAACATTGATGGCGTGCGTGAACTCATAATGTAAGATCGACATCCGACATACCGAGAGATAAAGACATCCTTGGACATTTCTTCCACCAGCATACATTCGATACTGCATGAACACCTGGCCGTAAAAAAGGTTTGTTCTCGTTGGATCGCGCACAATTTGAAAGTCGCTCAAAAAAAGGCTCGTATCGATTGGTGCAAACAAATGTTGCAAAAATACGATTGCGGTGCTTCAAAAAAAGTTTATAATATCGTCACAGGTGACGAATCATGGATCTATGCGTATGAGCCCGAAACGAAACAACAATCGACCGTGTGGATCTTCAAAGACGAGCAAAATCCAACGAAAGTTGTTCGTGGAAGAAGCACTTCGAAGCAAATGGTCGCCTGTTTCTTCGGCGAAGCTGGTCATGTGGCGACTGTTCCGCTTGGGCAACCTAGGACGGTCACTTCTGAGTGGTACACTACAATTTGTTTGCCTGAAGTCATCGGAGAAATTCGAAAAACCAACAAGAGAAGACGAATCATTGTTCACCATGACAATGCGAGCTCTCACACATCAGCTCAAACCAGAGCGTTTTTGACCGGCCAAAACGTCGAATTAATGTTTCATCCGCCGTACAGCCCTGACTTGGCACCTAATGACTTCTTTTTGTTTCCGCACATCAAGAAAAAAAATGCGTGGTCAACGATTTTCGTCGCCAGAATAAGCTGTTGAAGTGTTCAAAAACCATGTTTTAGAGGTGTCTCAATCGGAGTGGAAAAAGTGCTTCGACAACTGGTTTGAGCGCATGCAAAAGTATATAAATCATGCTGGAAAATACTTTGAAAAACAATAAAGCCATTTTTGATTATAAATATTCGCATTTTCACTATTAGGCCAGAAATATATAGAGCAGCCCTCGTATATTGACCCAATATGGCAGTTGATATAAAAAATAAAGTAGAGCAATATTTAACATTTTCTAAATTTAGTGCATCAAATCAAAAGGAAACTTTGCAAAATAATTTGATTGCTGAACTTCCATGGCAACAAATAGGTATTGTTTTAATGAATTTTGTAATAGAACTTATCTTGTAGTTACAGACTGCTACTTCAAGTTTGTAGAAATCGCAATCTTGGATAAAGACAGAGTCGTTATAAACTTAAAATCTGATTTCGCAAGGCATGGCATACGGATGTCATTAGTGTCAAATGAAGGTCCACCGTTTCAGTCAGCAAATTTAAGTCACTTCTATTTGATTGGGATATAGAGCATATGGTCATGTAAATTTTATGTTAAGAAAAGGGATTACTGAGTAATTATAACTTTAAAAATTTAATGTATCTTACTATTGTCTAGGTGACATCTCTCTAATAACAAAAGAAACTTAATTGAAATAAGTCAGACAAAAGTTATGTTGGTCTTTTAAGTTACATTATTTAATCATGTATACTTAAACCAAATATTGTATAAAATTTATCAGTCTTGTAGAAGATAGAGGTCCTTCAGTTTGACTTAAGGCAAAAAATCTGTAGCATTGAGGTAAAGACAATCCCGCAATTCCTAAAATAAAGACAAAAATACCAAAGTTGGAATTTTTTACCCTTTTGCCTATAAAGTCTACATATGGACTAAGGCTCACGATATACTTTCAGCATCAATTTCCAGTATACGTAGTTTTTTTTATAGTACTCTTCTTTTTCCTATCCCAGCTTTGGAATTTTAGAAAATAAACAAAAGTTGTATATATTCGTGGTCGTTTAAAGACTAAAATACACAAAAATGCAATATTTGGATTTTTTAAATTGAAAATCGTATAAATTTTAAGCCCGAAAGATATTATATTTAAAATTTTGCTCGCTAAATATGAGAAAAAGATCAAATAAATTTGATGAAAATTGTATCCAGTATTAAAAAAAAACAAATAAAAAAAATAATTTTAAAATGGTTATAAGTCGATTATTTTTAGACGTATTGATCTTTTTTGAACCATGTATAGTTAAAAAAATCAAACAAAAATTAAAGAAACGCCAAGCGTTAGAAAATTTTCAAGTGCGAGGTACCGAACTCTGAGACCACATAGCGCCATCCCCATCCTAGCTTTAAAAATTACGCTCGAATACTCCCCTGCTATGCTCATGCCAAATTTTGGATCAATCGGCCCTTTACAAACGGCTAAGTTATATCCAAAATATTTTGATTCTACCCCACTGTGCGCTGTGTTACATAAATACCAAGTGCGTAGTTTTAAAAACTTTCTTAAGCCTTGAAAAATACAATTTGAGATACAGAGTGAAAGTATCCTGAAATTTAAAATTGACATTAAACTTCAAAAATAGACTAGTCCCGACTAATTGACATTTAATTAAAAAAATAATATATATTTCCAGATAGAAAATTATAAAAAATAACCAAAAATTTCGCCAAGTATTTTAGATATCGCCAGGCATCTCGCCATTTTAAAATTTGCATCGCCAAAAGGGATTTTTACCGCCACGTTTGGCGAGAAATCGCTATAACTGACAAAACTGATTGCAGAAACCACCTTGAGTTCCAGAGACTGCGTAAGTACAAATTTTTACGCTGTACTCATATTTAAAGCTGCTTTGCAGATACGAAGCTTTACAATTTTACAAATAGAAACGTCATTATGGTTTTTAGCTAAAGTATCTTACCAAAAAACTTTTAAGAACGCACTGCACCTTACTATTTTAGATGCTGTACTCAATGTTTTAGGGGTTTTCATTTGCTTCCAGTGTGTGCAAGGGACGGTAGAAGAATTTTGTCCTAATGCAAGGGTGTCTCAGAAACACCTTTTGTTCCTTCAGTTAAGCTTTTTCTTCGTAGTTAATGCTTTAATTCGTGACTAAGAAGGTAAAACATTTAAGAAGCTTATTTTTATATTTATTAATAGACTATGAACTTTTTAGATGTCAGAAGAGCACTCGATTGGCTTAAAGTTTTCACAGAACTCTGTAATTAAGTAACAAATAAGTGGCGCATATGTTACTCTAAAAGAAGAGATGACATTCTTCATGCGGATGAAAGTAATAATATTCTAGACGTACTATGTTATGCCTTATTCACATTCATTGGGGTACGCTTTAGTATGTTTTTTGGAGAATATAACATAATCTGCACTTTGTCAACTACTAATAAATTGTAATGTCCTACAGGTAAATATAGATATTAGTAGACTTTATCCCAGATCACATTCTGTTGCTGACAAGTAGGACAGTATTAGCACTAAAATTGTTCCAGATTTAAACAACAAGAAGGCTAGAGTACTTAAAAAAGATAAATGCTAATGAAAAAGGTTTGTCAGCTTGTGCAACATACATATTTTTTATTTTTTTGTTTTTTTATTTTTTCATTTCTTTTAAATTTGCAGGGTCGGAACAGTTAATAATACTTGTACTTAATGTCATTCTAGGTCCTAGCATAAAAAGAATATTGTCACATATTGTATATAGATCAACAATCAAAGACTCACAACTTTTATTTGTACCACATTAGTTTACAGTAAGTGATGTGCAAAAGCGCTTGGAGCAATTAAAAGCATCGTAATATAAACGAGGAGAAACTTTGCAACCATTAATTATAGCAGTTGGTCTGAACATTACAGATTCCTCATTCCTACGAAATTAATTATAAACTGCCTACATTGCAGTACTATCGCCAAATATTTTATGTTTAATTAACGATCTTAAGTAAACCTTTAATAATATAGACTCTCTTGCCGCACATTTTAAATATCTTCATAATTTAACGCCTTCAGCACTTATTTTTGTGTTCACTGTGGTCACTATTTTTAATGCTTAAGCACTTTTAAAAGACACTTTAAAAAAGTTGAGTTGCATTTGGAATTTCAATTCTTCAGAAAATCCTAGCAGTTCAAAAGCGTGTTCTGTAAAAATCAATTCAACTGATAATATTAATAATAATAACGAGTTCGAATATTTTGAAAAAATTTCACTTAAATTCGTAAGTTATTTACAAATTAAATCAAATTTTAACAAGAACAAATGTGGTAGAATTTGCCAATGAGATAACTAACACTTTACTTTCTCCTATAGCAGATTATATCGGAAAAAAAGTTAACTGACGAAGAAAGAAATTCATTAAATCCAAATATACTTCTACTTTTCTTAAGAAACCCTTTTAATAATTGCTGAACTTTTTGTATATTTGTGAAAAAACTAAATAAGCAAATTTTTTAGAGAGATGTGCAAGAGTTAGACATAGATATAATATTAACAGATAAACGGACAAGAGGTGTTATAAGCCTCTAGAATTTAAGTTAAAAAATTTTTTGGAGCTTTCTAACGTGCTAGATGATATTAAAAAAAAGAAACTTAAAGCTTTAGGTGGACAATTTAAAAATAGCGTTAACGGTGCATTATGGAACGAAAAACTCAGGGAAAAAGTCTTTAGGTTATCATAAAGGTGACTATGCCATTGCAGCTTTTTACTACAGCTTTCATACACTTTCATACTGCTTTCTATTCTTCCATTTCTACTTAGATTTTGTGCATAAGTCGAAAAAAGGGGTTATTGGAAAAAAATAAAAAACTATTTTGTGTTAAAAATAAACTTTATATAACTAGTTTCATGTATTATAATCACTTTCTGTAAGAAAAACAATGTCCAGAAATTCGAACTTTCTGAAATTCGAACTACCCGGTGCACAAAGTGGTTCTAATTTGTGAGATTCCACTGTACT
Source organism: Cistogaster globosa (assembly GCA_937654795.1). Classification (NCBI taxonomy): domain Eukaryota; kingdom Metazoa; phylum Arthropoda; class Insecta; order Diptera; family Tachinidae; genus Cistogaster; species Cistogaster globosa. The sequence continues at coordinate 107,598,739 of OW569403.1, read as the reverse complement.
ATATACCTAACTTTGTAAGCCTACCATATTTAAGTTAAAGTACAAATATACCGGTAAAGTAAACCATAGGTTCCTTGGTAAATTTTACGATTATATTTTAAGCTTAATCAAGAAAGCGTACTTCTACCATTTTTTTTTTTTTTTTTTTGTAAAATGTAAATTAACTTTTTCACTGTTTTTTTATTGGTTGATGCAATTCTAGCCCATAAGATTCGTTGAGTTTACCTATATTGTTTTTGGGTGTAGTAAAACGACCAAGTTATTTATAATTTTCCCAATGATTTAAATCATTAAGGTGGACTATTAATTTACCGAAATCTATATCATAAAATGCAAATTTTTTATAATGTAGTGTTTACTACAGTTTTTATTCAAATCATATAATTTTACTTCCAAATAAAATCAAAATGTGTATGTGGAATTTAACGAAATATGTGTCCTTCAACAGACATCTACGTTACCTTACTAACCGAGGCACATCTGTTAAGTTGTAGTACACTTATTAGCTATAAATTCGAGTATAGTTCCACTTGATTGTCTAGTACAATGAGAGCCTTTCCCCCATGTACCTGACTATCAAGCAATCGAACCACCGCATGAAGTATTGCCTTAATTGCTTGAGTTCGAGGCGTGCACATTGCATAATATATACTTATACAAGCGATCCTTTGCAGTTCATCCAACCTACGCTTAAGCCTTTGGCCACCAAGGGACAAGAATGTTCGAGCGCTAGCTAAACTTTTTTTTTCGCCAGTATTTTCTGAATAATACTGAATCGTTTGAGCTGATAAAAAATTATTAAAAGCGGTTCGCTTATTCAAATCGGAATAACCGTTTTCGAGTTACGTTTAAAAAGATTTAAGTAACGGCTTTATTATTGTTCTTAATATTATACTTTATTATAATGCTTTATATTTATACTTTCTTGAATATACTGCCCACGTACACTGAGTTTATGTCTGGGAATTCGTATTGCTTGCACTTGTATTAATGAAATAATAATAGTTGAAATTAAACATATCAGAAGTTAGCTTTAAGAGTATAAAACATTATAATAAATAACATCGCGGCTGTTTAATAGTAATAAAGAAAAACAAAAAGTGTGTCATTAGGTTTGCTTTTCTAATTTCTTAAGCAATAGGTCAGTTTTAAAAATAAAGCTCTTTACATTTTTTCGTTGCAAAAATCATAAGTTTAAAAGTAATAAAGATTTTAACAATTTTAAAAGGAATTCAAAAGAAGATTTTACAAGGTTGACTATATATGATTTGTACGGTCATAGGCTAACCGCGCATTGTGCAGAGTGTCCTCTTTTTACTCTTCTCGTTAAAACATCATGATTTCTAAAGAAATAAATATATTTAAAAATGTATAAAGCAAAGGGGTTAACTATCCGTTCGCTTTAAAAAAGCTAACCTGCATGGTCATAGGCCCTTAAAGAAGTTATGCGCAGTTATTAACTAACATATTTGCAATAATGAAAATATTTCTTATGGTTAAAAATAACTTTAACTTCATATATTAAATAAGTGCTCACGCATTGTGTTGGATACTGTTCCAAAATCATATTCTTTGATGTAATGCTATTTTAAAAATTAAAAAGCATTTTAAAGACAAATTCTGGTGCTTCAAATGATAACCTCGTAAGTTAGTCTAAAAATTACCAATTTAATATAAGATGTTAAACCAGTATCATATATTTCATTTATACATTTGAGAAATGTTTCTAATATTAATGTAGGAATCCCGGTCACCTGGCTTTATTTAAACACTTTTAGTTTTCAATTCAATTATTATCATTTCATTTATTTAATTGTTCATATATATAGTTTTAACTTAGGTATAGATTTAATTTAAAGTTATATATTTAAAGTAGGTGTGAAAGTTCTTATTAAATTAACTTTGCTTCGCAACTTCTTCACTCGTCTTCACTCGTCTCTATTCAACTGTACTCATGTTCAATCGTCATTAAAAAAACGTCTAATTCTGTGTTTCATTTCTGTAAGTTCTTATGCGTTATTTCAATAATTGTGTGTATTTGTATTTGCTCTGTGGATCGTCCGTTATTCTGCGATGGTAAGTATAGTTGGTTTTGGCATTAACCCTACAATCGGCCGTCCTGACGGCGATTCGGCTCGGATTGCCATTTTTTCATAAATTCAGCCACTGTGTTAGTTCGATTCGGACCCTCGTGGTCACCAACCTTCTCAACTTCATACCTGCCATGTGGCAGTTTTCTAATTATTTTATACGGACCAAGGAACTTCGGCCTCAATTTGAGTGCAGTACCATACTGAGTGCGCTTAATGGCGACCAACTCATTCAGTGAATACTCTACTTCGGGTTTATGCTTTCTGTTGAACGTCTCAATGTTCTCTTTTTGTATCGCCTGAATATTTTCTCTAGCTTCTGCTCGGATATCGTCTCGACTTTCCTGGAAATCTCTCGCAGCCTCTTCGTTTAGTATTTCCCGCAGATCTGGATACTCTGGTAATCGCATTTCGACTCCGGTTAATAACTTAAACGGTGAAAACTTGGTGCTTCTTGTAGACCTTGAATTTATCATCATTTGGCCGCGACGTACATGCTTATACCAATTATGGCATGCTTCTCCACATAATTTTGTTAGTAGCGGAATAATTATTTTATGGATTCGCTCCACCTGGCCGTTGCCGCGTGGAACGCCAGTCGCTATTACCGGATGCTGAATATTTTCCTCTTCACAATATGATTTAAATGCATTTGACGTAAACGCTGCTCCTCGATCGGAGATGATTCGTCTTGGGTTTCCGAAAACAGATGCTTGTCTTTCTAAACAATCGAAAACACCTTTAGTGTCGGTGGACTTTGTCGGATAAAGCCAAACAAACTTTGAGAAACTATCGACTACTACAAATAAATAATTATAAGTCTTCTTTGTCATGTCCATTGGGCCTACGTGGTCGACATGATAAGTCACGAGGGGTTTATCTTCATTGTCAATAGGGTTAAGGTAACCCTCCTTTTCGCCACACTTCGCTTCAGTGACAATGCACTCAACACAATTCTGTACGATTTTCCTTACTTTCGCTGCCAAACCTGGGATGTAGTACTGTTTTTCTATTAATTCACGTGTCTTTGTTACACCGAAATGACCCTGGTTGTGCGCTAGTTTAATCAAATCATCTTCCAACTGAACCGGTATTACTATTAGTTCCATAATGGGATCTCTAAACAATATACCGTTCTGCATTAAAAGGTCTTCGTATTTGGCATATTCAAGCATCGCTCTAATTGCTTTGGTACATTCATCGTTTTCTTGCGCATTTCTGATCCTGACTGTTAGGCTACTTTCGGTTATCAGGCAAGCCATTCGGCTTAGTGAGTCTACGTGCTTCATTCTAGTGCCAGGTCGATGCTCAATTATGTACGAAAATTCCTGTAAGAACATAGCCCATCTGGCTATCCGCGATGGCACATCTTCTTTATTCATAGTTAGCTTAAGGGCATTACAGTCTGTAACTATCTTGAATGGTAATCCCAGCAAATAAAATCTCCACTTTTTCAGCGCTTCGACGATGGCAAGTACCTCCAATTCATAGGATTGATATTTTTCCTCGTAAGGCTTAGTTCTGCGACTCATATACTGTACAGGATACATTTCCCAATCGTCGAGGCTCTTTTGCATAAGGACTGCGCCGTATCCAAACTTACTTGCATCCGTATGCACTTCCGTAATTGCTTCCTGATCATAAAGTTTCAGAACGGGTGCGCTAATGAGAGCTTCTTTTAACTGCTTACAAGCCAATAGCATTTCGTCATTAATCTTGAACGTTACATTTTTCCTTAACAAGTCAGTTAATGGTTTCGCAATTATTGCATAGTTCTCGATAAACTTCCTAAAGTATGATGTAAGCCCCAAAAATCTCTGCAACGTTTTCCGATCCGTAGGAATGGGAAATTCTTTAACCACTCTAATCTTTTCTTCAGTTGGTTTTATTGAACCGTTCTGAACTACATAGCCTAGAAATTTAACACTTCTCTGCAAAATCTGACATTTCTCTCAACGAATCTGCAAACCACACTTCGCGGCTGTCTTCAACACCTCCAAAAACTTATTAAGGCCCTCGATTATATCCCTGGAAGGAATTATGATATCGTCCATGTATACGATAACTGAACCGTCTGGTAGAAAGTCTCTCAAAACCGCAGCTATATATCGAGTAAATACGGCCGGAGAATTGCTTTTTCCGAAGGGTGCAAAAAGAAATTCAAATTGCCCGTTATGAGTAACGAAAGCCGTATATTTTCTAGAGGACTCTTCCAATGGCACATGAAAAAATCCATTACGCAGATCTAAAGTCGTATAGTAACTCGCGCTTTGTAGTTTATCCAACACTTCGTCCATTAAAGGCATGGGATAATGATCTCGGATTATCTTAAGATTCAATTTTCAATAATCGCAGCACAACCTTTTCGTACCGTCTTTCTTCGCCGCCAGAACAATTAGAGATGCGTACTCCCAACAACTGGGTTGCACTATTTTCTCTCTTAGCCATTCAGAAATTTGCCTATCCACTATAATTTGATCAGCTATTGGTAAACGCCTAGGTCGCTGGTAAATTGAAAGATCATCTTTTAACGTAATCTTCATTTCGATAGGGCTCTGGGTTTCTCTATGAGGTTGATATTGAAGTATCGCCTTGCTTACTTGCTCTCTTACGGTTTTATCTAAATGGTCCAGTGGATTTTGAGGTTCTGCTTTGCGTTCTTCAACGTTCAGACAAATACTTTTAAATTCTTCCAACAGCAAGTTCCTTTCAATCGGCTTTCTAAAAATTGCTTCACCTTTCGTAATTGTTAACGCTACATTTCGCAGCAAGCTATTTCCCAACATAATTGAGTGGTTAATATCCCTTTCGCATACCACGTAAAATGTAACTTCTATTTCCAAATCGTCAATTTTTATTCGCTCGGCGAACCGGCCGATCGTGAAAATTTCACTATCGCCAATTCCGTACAGACGGATACATTCAGGTATAAATTCAACTTCACCGATAATAAGCAACATATCGGAACGCAAAAGGCACAACTCACATCCTGTATCGACCAGAGCGGAAAGGGGTTTTCCCCGCATAGTGAAATCTTTATATATTAATTCCGAGCCCTTACGTACCATGTTCGCTTGACCACCTTCATTCTTGTTACTTCTTTCTGCATTCTTTGCTGAACACTCAAAAGATCTATGACCAAACCTTTGGCATCTAAAACATTTAAACTGCTTGGAACAATCTCTAGCGATGTGTGATTTATCGCCGCACTTAAAACACATTTTCTCCCTCTCATTGGATTCGCGTCTAGACTTATGAACTTCCCGTACGTTGACGACACTTTCTTTTCCCTTTTGTAAAGAACCGGGGCAAAAGAGTGTCTTTTCGTATACTTTTATCTGCTTCTTCAACTCATTTATATTTTTGGCCTGGTACAGCACTGTCTTATTAGGCCTTGAATCAGGAATACCTTCTATAAAGTACTCGACAATAGTTTTTTCATCTAATTCGATTTGCGATCCAATTTCCATAATACTATATAAGTATTCAATTAAAGTCTCGTTCCTTGCTAGTCGTCAGCTACGGATTTGTCGTGACTTCTGCAGCTGAAAACTGCATACCGAATTCATTTTGGAGAGCGGTTTTTAAGGCGAGCCAATCGCGTATACCACGTTGACTTCTGATGAACATTTTTGCGGCTCCTATTAATAACTGTTTTGCATAAACGTATTTTTGCAGCGCCGACCATTTGAGTATATTTCCCGTTTCTTTAAACTCAGCTAGCCATCGTCTTATGTCCGGTGTAGTAGTACCCCAAAAATGCAAAAGACTGTCCCCTACATCCTTTAGGGTGTACATACTATTTTTATAATCGAATCTACCTGGCTCCTTGCCGTCATCTTCAGGAGGACGCGTTGCATTGGTACCGTAGTTTCCGTCTTTGTCTTTGTCTTCCGTATTGTCAGAATCATTCGTCTCTAAAAGTCTTTTCTGTAGTTCTTCTTTTAATCCCTGAGTACCAAGTCCCAACTCTGCTAATTTCGCCCTAAGAGCAGTTACGCTCATACCAAAAATTTCCTCACGTTCCATTTAAGAATTTTGTAAATTATAGTTAATAAAAAAAATAAAAGTTGCAGCCACAACCGAGTAACAAATTAATTAAATTGAAATTTTATGACAATTCTAATTTAGAATAATTTATTTTAGTTTTAATTTATTCTTCAAAATATTTGGAAAATTTTCTTAAGTGCCAATCACTAAACAAAGTTTAAATCTTATTGAGTTAAATTTTATTTTCTTTAATCTTCTTTCTTCTTTCTTTAATTCTTCTTTACTTCTTTATTTGATTCTTCTTTAATCTTTAATTCGTTCTTCTCTACTTCTTTATTTAATTCTTCGTTAAATTATCATTAATTCTCCTCAACTTCTTTGTTTAATTCATCTTTTATTATTTCTTCTCAACTTCTTTGTTCAAATATTTTCATCTTTTATTTATAATTCTTCTTAACTTTTTCATCCAATATTAATTATGATTAAAATTACATCAAAATTGGTTTTCCTCTTTTTAGTTATTTTTAAATATATTTTATTTCATAATGGAATAAAATAAAATTAAAATACCTAGTAAATTTTGCTTGCTGTACCACTGTTCACTTCTGTTTAATAATACGCATCTCTCACTGCATTAATTCTGCCAGCCAGTTGATCAGTTTTAAAATACGCAGGCTGCTTACTTCTTATTCTCCGTCGCTGTTCTGCTTGCTTGTTGATGAAATTCTGCTGCCGACTCACTCGACACAATCTTCTCTGCTTTGTTGTTGGAATTCTTTCCAAACAATTCTTTTTTTTTTTTTAAATAACTGTTTCTTATTTTCATTTGCTGATGCAAAAATTGTTTTTCTTGTTGGTGTTTGCTTCTTGAGTAAATCGTTCATTTGGTTACCATAATAAAATCAATGCTTTTGCTTGTTCAAAAAAACATACAAACAAAAATGGCCACACATAGTTTTAATATTTTATCATCGTTTTTAAACAAACACAGACTGTGTTTTAACTTTTAATGAAGTTTCTTTTGTGGTTTTTTTTTTTTATTTTTATTTTTTCATAGCGGAATGTTTTTCTTTTAAATTATATTTTATTTGGAAACATTTAGCTTTTTACTTTTTTCACCAAACATAAAACAAAATATCCCGGTTGAGCCCCCAAATTTGTAGGAATCCCGGTCACCTGGCTTTATTTAAACACTTTTAGTTTTCAATTCAATTATTATCATTTCATTTATTTAATTGTTCATATATATATAGTTTTAACTTAGGTATAGATTTAATTTAAAGTTATATATTTAAAGTAGGTGTGCAAGTGCTTATTAAATTAACTTTGCTTCGCAACTTCTTCACGTCTTAACTCTTCACTCGTCTCTATTCAACTGTACTCATGTTCAATCGTCATTAAAAAAAGGTTGTCTAATTCTGTGTTTCTTTTCTGTAAGTTCTTATGCGTTATTTCAATAATTGTGTGTATTTGTATTTGCTTTGTGGATCGTCCGTTATTCTGCGATGGTAAGTATAGTTGGTTTTGGCATTAACCCTACATTAATGCTAATATATAATGATATTAGTTATTTAGTATAATTTTTTTTAAGCTAGTATAATTTTTCTATTAGTTAGTTCATCTTCAAATAGTCATTTACATTTCTTTGCTTTTGCAATCCTGAGCTACTTCTGATAACTCTTCAATGGCTAAGCATTGATATTTGAAGAGTTTTACCATGAGCCAAAATCTCATGTACTGTAGGAGTAAGATTCTTCTCAGGGTAAATTTGAGCCAAAAGTTGGGCAGGTTTTGATGCATAATCATCAAACTTTGGGCAATAACCTTCAGTAAAACTGCCAACCTTTTCAAATTATGATTGTATGATATGATAATTTGGGCTGTTATCTAATAATTTTCAAAAGATGCTCTGGACATATTACCATCGTCAATACATATCACTGATAGATTATAATTTTGCTTACTAGTTCAATCCAACGTATATAATTTTAACAAGGAATGTAACATAACAACAAAGTTTGCTTACTTTACATAAACATTATATTGAAATAAAAGGAATATTAATTTTGATTCAAAATATTAATAAAAGCAACAAAAAAATGCGTTTCTTTCCTCAACGATCAAATACAAACTAAATCAATTTATCAAAGCATCCATAATATGAAATAGAGATATAATAAATGTAATAAAGGACATAACTGTTAAGAATATCTACTCATGTAGCTAGCATCAATTTTTGTTTCCCTGCACTACAGATAATCGTAACATTGTGTCAATTGAAAGAGATATCCCTTAGGAATGCATTTACTAGAGCAGCATCTCTTCCAAATAATTTTGAATAATTCTAAAACACAATTCGTTCTCACAGTTTTCTGAGGAATTCTCCAATTTTGGTTTTTGTGGGCACGGATCTTTAATGATTTAGAACACATAATTAATGGGAGACAATTTCAAAAAATTAGTTGTCCGACAGAACCTTAATTGTCGCTGCTAAGTTGATTGCTATTTCATAAGGCAGTTTAATACATTACCTTCCTATCATTATACTAATTACATCCCTACTTTTACTGGTAATGTTAGAGGAAACATTTGTTGTTCGACCTCAAAATAACTTAAATCCTCAAGCTTTATAAAACGTCTTTTAACCCCTGACAACTTTGAAAAAAAAAAAATTATTTGAATTATATTAATATTCTTGAAATTTCTTAATTACATCAATGCAATTCTCTTTGCTAATTCATAAAATGGGAAATTGCAGTTAAAAATGCTAGAGTAATAAGAAAGAAATTTCTGAAATCCTAAAGTTATTGAATACGGACAATTAATCAGTTAACGCAAATTAGAGTGCTGTGTAATGTCAATTATAAAAGACTTACAAAGGCTCATAAAACTATTGTCGAATCCTTATTCTGTCACACGTGAAAAATTGATTACTGTATCATCTAGAAAAAACCTTGCTATACCAATCCCTATTAAAGTATTATATTTACTGAAACTGACCAAAAATATAAAATCAAGATGCCTCAATCCATCGTTGAATTCTTAGAAAACGCCGCAAGACTTCTATCTAATTTCGATAGATTTCGTCCTAGTAGATTTAATAAATTAAAGCACGAATAATAACCAGACTAAAATCCACAGGTAAGTGTTAATCCGTTCATGCTATTACTGCAAAGATCATAAACATAAAAACATCTGGCAAAATATTCAACTCGTTCGCAACAGATATGGATGACCTAACTAAAAAATTAGAAACTGCTCACATAACTGACGGTTTACCCAATGAAATAGTGAAAAAGGCATCCAATGATGGAGTAAAACTGATCATTGGATCAGGAACCTCCATAGATATGAATCAAGTCAATTTTGAAACTTATGATGTTCACCTTACTTAATTTTTGCCTGTACCCAGGTAGGCCTTATATTAGTACCCAAATGGTTAAAGCTACAGACGAAACTTTTACAGTCGCAGAAACTGTAATATAAACTATAAAATATGGAATATAAAATAAGTACTATTGAATATGAATAATATCTGAATACAAGTAGACGAAATTATGGGAATGAAATTAATGACAAAGTATATATAGACAACCAAAATGATGAAGATTTTATCATGTTGATTTTATCGAACTACAAAAAGTAAACCTTTGGCTAAAATTGTCAATATCACTGAACGTGATTTGGTCAATAAAAATGCCCAATTATTATAATTGAAAAATTAGGTGACTATAAAATTATCCAACCAAGCTATGACCTACAGAAGAATAAAAAAACTATTAGAAACTTTACAAAGTTGTTAATTCAATAATAACTAAAAATATTGTGTGTTGAATTTGTAATGTTTGCCGGAGACTGAAAAAAATACCTGTCAATAAAATTTAAATTTAAATGTTTTTTTTTACCTATAATTAATATTCTTTTCTTATTTATAAAAAAAGAATACACCTGTCAATAATTTAAATAAACAGAAACTTCAACTACATAATAAGTAATATGTTTTCATAAAAAAAGTACAGGACACCATATTAACAAAAAGTAGACTCAGTAGAACCCTTAGTATCTGAGTATAACGGTTCCATCCTTTTCGTACCAAAAAACCCTTGCCATGTATTAGTTATTTCTTATAGTATTAGCTTTCTAAATCTGTTTTTAAAATGGTTCTATCGTGTATATAAAAAAACTGCAGGTAAAAAACTAAAAAATGCAAAGGTAAAAACTTTTAATTTTAAAACGTCGAATTTCAACTAAAGTATAAAAGATACCATGCAAATACCAAGCACTTTTTTATCTATCTATGTAGATTACTTCAAATAAATAAATAAAATTTTTGAAATCGGTTCACTGTTGACAAAGTTATAAGCTCTAAAACTTTTTTTTAAATTCGAGGTAACTTACTTTAACGCCTTGTGGTACTACCCTGTACTGAAACAGGGTATATCCAATTGCCATAGGCAAAACGCTTATGATCTCCTCTATAAATTGCAGTTTGTGTCATAAAAATCGGGTAAATAGTTTATAAGCTCCAGAGTTTTATTCCATTTGTTTGTATTTTACGCCACTTTGCAACAATATTAAAGTAGAAATCCCAAATTTTATAGTGATTTAAATCATTTTTAGGAACGCGACTGACTTCACTCTCAAAAACCTTTTGATGTTTTTTTTTACTAAAAAATGGATACAATTGTAGTATTCATTTATTTGCAAAGTTTAATATATTAGAGCAATATTTGCTACAATATTGCTATGTTTCTAATTTGATATCACAAATTTATGCATTGTAAATATATATATACTACTCTGCCAACTTGAGTTTCGTACTCTCTGATAATATGTTCGTAAATGAAAGATGAATCTGTTTATTTTGATCAGCATTTAATTAATTTAAAAAAAGTTGCAAGTTTTTAAAACATAAAAAAATTCAAACAACTAAATGTGGCCAATTTAGTTTCGTACTGTATAATATTTCACTTTAATATTTAGTAACATCACCTCTGGCCTTAACTAGTGCTGTGACTCTTTTGTTCATAGAATTAATTAATGTTTGGCATTCTTCTGGTGTAATGGATTCCAATATTTCCTGTATTTTTTTCTTAAGGCCTGCAACTGTTGTTTGGGGATCACTTCTCAATCGTTTTTTCATAATAGCCCAAACCGATTCAATAGGGTTTAGGTCAGGACTAGAGGACGGCCAGTCCAGAACATTAATATTATTGTTTTCTAACCATTTCTTTGTAACTTTTGCAGTATGTAACGAGAGGCATTTAGAGTTGACTCAACAAAACATAAGTTTCCTAAGCCCTTGGCTGACATGCAGCCCTATATCATAACGCTACCGGGAAACTTTACTGTGCGTTTAAGGCAATCTTTGTGGTAAGCTTAACTTTTAGTTCGTATAACCTTACTTCGGGTATCCCCCACAGACAGTTCAAACTTGGACTCGTCACTAAAAATAATTGAATTCCACTGACTTTGCGTCCATCCTTGCCGCTGTTTTGCGCATTGAATTCGTTTTTTCGTTTGGGCTACAGTCAGGTGGGGTTTTGCCTTTGCCTATGATTTAAAACTCTTTTGTATGTTAGGATGTAAATACAAAATTAGTTTCTACCAACCTTAAAAAATCCATATTGCATTTTTTCAAATGTTTTGTGGTTTCTATTCCAACGCACTTTCCTATTGCCGAAGACCACTCAACTGCCAAACTTCTTACCGTACTTCTTCAATTTTTCTTTATTATAGAGTTTAATGTCCTAATATCACGTTTTGTGATACTGAAAATTTTTCCACAATTTTTATAATTTGTGTTTACTGAATTGTTTTTTTTTTTTGTAAGATTTAACAATGTGTTGCACAATAGACTTTGGCAAATTTAGTTCCTTACCAATATCTTTATAGGATTTACCACTTTTCATGTTAAAACAACCAGTTCACGAATTTCGATTGGTACAGCTTTTCCACGCGGCATTCTGTATTTTATTTTTCGATATTATCCACAAGTTTTTAAAAAATGTTATATCTTTTTACAAAATTAAAAGATCCAAGCTAAAAAAAGTGGAATTTATGCTGAAAAAACGGTTTTTTTATACAGTACGAAACTCATGTTGCCATATTTGAAAACTCTCATTTCAAAAAAAAAAATATAAAAAGAATGAGTATTTTGAAATAAAAAAAAAAAAATAAATGGTGCAAATTTAAGTACTGTTCATAAACTTTGCAAAAATACAAAACACAGAGAAAAAAACAATAAATTTTTTACGGTGCATTATATGTAAAGTAAACATATCGAATATTTTAATGCCGTACGAAACTCATGTTGGCAGGGTAGTATATATATATACACTTCACATGAATAGGTGCAGCGTTTTAGCAATCTACTTTCTATTAAAGGTTTAACAATTAAGAAAAAGAGTGTAAGCAAAGAAAAGTGGAAAAAGTTCCGTTAGATTTAATCTGAGCTTCTTTTTATAACTTGTGAATAAATATGAGAATTTATTTTTCGTCAGTTGAATAGGTGCACTGATTAAAGTCATTGTTTGGTCATTTGTGTAAATTTGATCTACAGAATAGCTTAGCATTTTTTAAAAACCAACAACAGAAATATATTTGGATAGGTTTTAATTTGAAATTGGCCGTGGTAAATCATTAACGGTTGAAGAGAAGGCAAAAATCGATGCCTATGAGGATCAAGGTCTGTCCGGCCGTGAAATTTCCAAAAAAAAATAAAAAAAGTAGTAACGTTGTGTGGAAAGAAAGAAATAAAGAAAAATATGGCAAAAACATGAAAGGAAGGCAAACAATGGCCACAACAGCTACAGAAAGGCGAAATATTATAAGAATAGCTTCCAATTCGAGTGACTCTGCTGCAAAAATCAAAGCAAAAAGTGGTTCCAGTGCTAGTTTTTCTTCTGTTAGAAGAATAATAAATGCAACAGGACATTTAAAACGAATTAAATTGCAGAAAAAACCACCATTAAACCAGCAACGTAAGGAATTACGTTTGAATTTTTGCAAAGAACACATGACTTTGAAGAGTGAGTGAAATGAAGTAGTTTTCTCAGATGAAAAAAAATTCAATTTTGATGGACCCGATGGTTTTAACTACTACTTCCATGATTTGAGGAAGGAAGAACGTTTTTTAGCCCGTCGCCATAGTCGAGTAGGTGGTGTTATGGTCTGGGGTGCGATATCGTACTATGGAATCATAGACTTGGAATTTCAATCCACGAAAATTACAGCAAATTCTTATAAATCTATTCTGCAAACAGCGTTTCCAAAATTTCAAGACATGTTTGGACCCATCCCATGGACTTTCCAACAGGATAATGCTCCTATACACACCGCAAGGATTATTAAAACGTGGATAAGCGAGCAAAATGTTGAATTGCTGCCATGGCCACCATAATCCCCAGACTTAAATATAATGGAAAACGCGTGGGGATGGTTGTCGCGAAAAGTGTATGAATCTGGACAGCAATTTGATGACCGAGAATCTTTAATTGCAGCGATAAAATCGGCATGGTCGCAAAGTTCTCTACAATATTTATCGCAATTGTAAAACTCTCTTCCAAATAGAATTTATGAGATAATTTTGTCGAAAGGCGGAAGTATACATTATTAAAAATTAATAAAAAATAAAACTAATTAATAAAACTTTATTGTTTTCGTGTTTTTTATATTTTTTTTTTATCGCTTTTTGCTTTTTTTCAATAAGCACCTATTCAATTGACGCAAAAATAATTCACATTTTTAATCACATATTATGAAAAGAAGCTCATATTAAATCTTAACGTACTTTTTCGGCTTTTCTTTGTTTACACTCTTTTTCTCAATTATTAAACCTTTAGTAAAAAGTAGAACGTAATCCTCTCCATGAATTATCTTGAGAGCAGAAAGCTTACGTGGATTGCTAAAACGCTGCACCTATTCATGTGAAGTGTATATATATATATATACATATATATATGTATAGCAAAATCTGTCTTTTTCTTTTTCCTTCAGATACATAATATAGTTTAAATATTAACATTAAAAATAAAAATGGTAAAAGTTTATGTCAGGCTGCTTCAAAAATGCCACAAAGAAGATTTTTATTTTTATAAATTCATCTTTATTTGCAATCTATTTTACACAATTAAAAATAATAAGCAAATTATATAATTATTAAAAATAACCGAGATATTGAGTTGAAATGAACTCAATAAAAAATAAAATTACAATATTGTATTATTTACAAAAATATTTATATACATATTTACATTTTGCTATTTTCTAAACGGTAGGTCAAGAACGTGAAACCTTTTGAGTCTTTGTACTTTATCACTATCATCTAAAAGATTTATAGCTAATGTATTTGAATGATTACTAAGTCTATTGAGGTATATTTCGCTAAAATTGTTAATTTCATATTGTTATTATTCATAAACCAAGGAGCCTTTGTTATTAGTCTTAAAGTTTTTGGTTGGTATCTCAGCAAAATTTCAATATTTGAGTCACTGGTAGCCCCCAAAGTTGACCACCATAAGTCCAAACAGGCTTAAGAATTGTTTTGTATAAAATAACTTTATTTTCTAAACTTTATTCTAATTTTGGACCTAGCAGCCAATACATTCTTCTTGTTTTTATGTTTAAGTGTTCACGTTTCTTTTTGACATGTCCCTGCCATGTTAGTCTTCTATCAAGATGAAGCCCTAAATATTTAACGATGTTACTTACTGGAATATCAGTTCCGTTCAAATGTAAACATTAGCAATCTTTTTTTCTTAATGTAAACATTGTATGGACTGATTTTTCCGTATTTACTTTAATATTCCATTTAGTTAACCATTCGGAAGCTACAATTGGTGAATCGTTAGAATCTAGTATGCAGTATCATCTGCATATGTTGCAATAGTAAGACCATCCAAAGTAGGCATATCTGATATAAATATTGTATACAATACCGGTCTCAGAACGCTGCCCTGTGGGATGCCGGATGTAATCTGTCCAAAATTTGAGTTTTCACCATTAATATTAATGTAGAAGTTTCTTTCAGCAAGATACGATTTCAACAATAAATAATATGAAGCAGGAATTAGTTTTTTTAATTTATATAATAGACCTATGAGCCTGTTGGGCATCTAAAAAAAACAGCAGAACAATAATGTTTTTTTTTTTTCTAATAAATAACATTGTTCAGGAGTATCATGTTTGTACCTGAACCCAAACTAGTATTCCGGAATAATGTTTTGTTTTTCTAATATAGGAAGTAATCTTACAAGAAATAGTCTCTCAAAATCTTAGAAAAAGTAGATAAAAGGCTTATTGGCCTATAAGACTCAACTGAGCTTTCGGGTTTGTTAGGTTTAAGTGTCATAACAATTTCTGCATATTTCCATTGCGATGGAAAGTGATTTAGTCTCAAAATTGAATTAAAAATTGTTGTGAGAAATACTATTCTTTTTTAGGCAGTGATTTGGGTGCTTTAGAAACTATGTTGTCATAACCTGGAGATTTTGTGTTGTTTAATTTATTTAAAGCATTTTTAACTTCTGATGTAGTTATATGCCTAATTGGGCGATTCATTTGGCAGGGTACATCTAGAAAAGTCTCAATTTCGTGTCTATCCATTGTATTATTTAAAGAAAATGGGTTAAACGTTTGTTCTAAATGATTCTAAAATCTGTTAGGTTTGCTTTTATCAGATCTGCACCAATCTCCACTAGCATCTTTAATTGGAATGTTTCTCTTTATTGGACGTTTGAGAAATCTTGTTGCTTGCCATAGACTTACTCGTCGTTTCGTGTCACATCAAGATTCTTTAAGAAGTTTTTTACTGAATCGTTTTTATAATCCTTCAACCGTTTTTTTTAGGTGTTGAGAAGCTCTGTTAAAGTTGTTTTTATCTAATGGACTTCTTGTTCTTTGATATAATCTCCGTAACCTTCTTTTTTCTGCTATAAGTTGCCTTAGCTCAGTCGATAATCTAACATTATCACCATTAGTTTTGGATTTTTGTGGCGTTGACAAAAATGCTGCCTCGTGAATTAAGCTTGTAAAAGATTCAACTGCGCCTTTTAACTCACAACTAGTTTTTATAGGAACATTTAGATTTTGCTCCATCCCATATCCAAAATATTGCATGTATGTTTTAGCTGTAAGAATTTTAGCCTTTTTTGTTACAGTATGAAGGGCTAAGTTTTAGGTGACGATTATTGGACTGTGATCAGAACTTAAGTCAGCGCTATCAGCAATATCTAAAAACGATCTTGGTATTCCATTATAAATAATGAAATCCAATAGGTCTGTTATTTTTGAAGGATCACTAAGCCAATAAGTAGGACTTCCTGTTAATAACGATGAATAATGGTTTTTTGTAATACACTCAGGGAGTTCCTTGCCTTTAGGGTTTGAAAGGCGAGATCCCCACCAAGGATGCTTAGCCTTAAAATCACCACCAACAATAAATTTTTGACCAATATTCTTAAAAAAGTTTTCATACGAGGGCTGCTCTATATATTTCTGGGCTAATAGTGAAAATGCGAATATTTATAATCAAAAATGGTTTTATTTTATTTCAAAGTATTTTCCAGCATGCGCTCAAACCAGTTGTCGAAGCACTTTTTCCACTCCGATTGAGACACCTCTAAAACATGGTTTTTGAACACTTCAACAGCTTCTTCTGGCGATGAAAATCGTCGACCACGCATTTTTTTCTTGATGTGCGGAAACAAGAAGAAGTCATTAGGTGCCAAGTCAGGGCTGAACGGATGACCCATTAATTCGACGTTTTGGCTGGTCAAAAACGCTTTGGTTTGAGTCGATGTGTGAGAGCTCGCATTGTCATGGTGAACAATGATTCGTCTTCTCTTGTTGGTTTTTCGAATTTCTCCGATGACTTCAGGCAAACAAATTGTAGTGTACCACTCAGAAGTGACCGTCCTACGTTGCTCAAGCGGAACAGTCGCCACATGACCAGTTTTGCCGAAGAAACAGGCGACCCTTTGCTTCGAAGTGCTTCTTCCACGAACAACTTTCGTTGGATTTTGCTCGTCTTTGAAGACCCACACGGTCGATTGTTGTTTCGTTTCGGCCTCATACGCATAGATCCATGATTCGTCACCTATGACGATCTTATAAACGTCTTTTGAAGCACCGCAATCGTATTTTTGCAACATTTCTTTGCACCAATCGACACGAGCCTTTTTTTGAGCGACTTTCAAATTGTGAGGGATCCAACGAGAACAAACCTTTTTTACGGCAGTATCGAATGTATGCTGGTGGAAGAAATGTCCAAGGATGTCTCTATCTCTCGGTATGTCGCATGTCGATCTTGCATTATGAGTTCATGCACGGCATCAATGTTCTCTGGCACAACAGCCGTTTTTGGACGACCTTCACGGAATTCGTCTTTGAGCGAGCTTCGGCCACGATTAAATTAATTATACCAATTTTTCACAGTGCTATAGGATGGTGCTTCATCGCCATACAAAGATTTAAGTTCATCAATGCACTCTTGTCGTGATAATCCACGTCGAAAGTTGTGAAAAATGATGGCGCGAAAATGTTCACGAGTTAATTCCATTTTTTTCTATATTAATTTTTTCAAGTCACTGTAAACAACACAAATAATGGTCGTACGTCAAAACGTTTTGAGTACGATTATGCTTAAAAATGACAAACTTTCCAATGGAAATGTCAGATTGCACTTGACAGCACTCAGTGTTGCCAGGCCAGAAATATATATATAGCAGCCCTCGTATTGTAGACATTTAACGGTGTGTTTAGGAGGGAAATATTTTGAAAATATATCAACAGAACTATTATTATAAGCAACTTTAACACCTGCTGCCTGTAAAAACGGATTTGTGATTGGATCTAAAATTTCATATTTAATATTAGATTTTATCAAAATTGCTGCACCTGCGTGGGCTTTTTCATCCGGATGATTAGCGGTAATTGTATCATAATTTCTAATTTTAAAAAAGATTTTTTTGTGAAATGTGTTTCAGAAACTAAAAAGGTGTTAACATAATCGTTTTAAGGAAAATTTTCAACTTCGTTTGTATGATTAGAAAGCCCTTTGCCATTCCATATTGCTATTCTTAAATTTATTTACATAATTTGGTCATTAGCATTGACATCATGCTCATAAGATTTTCCATCATTTTTTCAAGCCTGTCCATACGAGAGCTTTCGCTGGAATTTGATGTTCCTACAGCACCTGAAAATGACACGTTAAATCTGTTTTGACTGGGCTGTCTGTTAGCAGCACCGTTTAACTGAGGATATTTATTGGAATTCATATTAAAATTAGAATTTCTTTGATCAGTTGCATAATTTATTTGTCTATGAGACCTGTTTGCAACAAGGTTTTGGTATACTTGACAACCTTTATAATTGGCTGTGTGATTCAATAAACAGTGCACACAACGAGGTGGAGCTTCTAACGTTTTTTTTACAATCTGTAGTTGAATGATCCATGCCGCATTTGACACATCTAAATGCATTTTTACAATATATTTTTGTTGTGTCCAAATTGTTGACAGCGATGACATGGCACTAAATCATTTGTTCTCTTAGGTGGCTCAATTTTTACAAGAGCTTGATTTATATGTTTTAAATCGTAAATAGTTTTATTGTTGGGATTTGGGTCTAACTCCGCGAAAAACATTGAAATCGGATCTTTAGAAATACGACTTTTATCGTTTGTAACACTTCTGACTGGGTAATCTTTTGCTATAAGCTGGGCTTTAATATCTTCAATAGGTGTTGTACGGTGGAGACCTTTAATAACTACCTTGTATGACCTTCTTGTTTTAATTGATACGTATGAAAATTTATTTTTGAACTTTCTAAATATTTAATAACTAGCCTATAAGCATCAACGGTTTTTATCATTAATCTAAGTTGACCTTCCCTCAAAGACTTGTAACTAAATTCAGTATTAAAAATAACTTTACTTAATTTAATTACCATGTGATTTATATTTTGTACGTTGGGAATATAAATCGCTGGAGGTTTTTGTGCTGATTCTTTTTTTTTCTACTTCTTCGTCTTCAATATCAAGGGCTGAATATCTGTTGTTGGATGACGTACTTGGTTGATCATATAAATTCACTTTTTTTTTGTTTCTGAGGAGATTCGATTCTTTTACGTTTAGTTGATGGTACAACACTCTGCCAAATTAGTTCTTCAACATCATTGCTTTCGTTACTATTGTTATGCATAACTATAGCATTATCATCGATATCTTTACCATTGGTTTGCACGTCAATAGCATCGTCACTGCTTTCATCACTTAGAATTAACATTTTAGCGTAGCACAGTTGTTGTTGCTACGAAATGCATGTAATGTACTACGAGCATTACTTGCACTGCTATTTTTTTTTGGGGGGGGATTAACAATTCTGTTAAAGAATTTACTAATCCCTTTTTTGTACAATAATCTTTTTGTTTTTAACAAATTGTTGTTTTTGTTTTTAACTGTTTTAGAAAAAAAGTTTTGTCACACTATACGTCTGTTTGCTATCGCGGTCAAACAAAGACTCACAAAAAAGATGAGGTCCTACTCTTAAGTAGCATTTATACTTTGTAAATTTTTGTTTATAATTTGTAAATATTTTGTTTTGTTGTTTTTTGTTTTTTGAAAGTCATATTGAAATAAATTAAAAAAATATAATAATGAATTTATTTTTAGTATTTATCGGTAAACATTTCAAGAATCGCAAACATATGTTTGAAAAATTAAAAAAAGATTTAAGCCTGCATGCTACAAAAATAACTAAACACCTTAAAAACAACCCAGGTATACTGCCAAATAACCTAAAGATTTACGAAAAAAAAATATTAGATTCATTTGGATTTTTTTAGGGTCTGCTCACGCATACAAACATCAGTATTTACCATTAAAATATGAATATGAGGATAATCAAACTCCGTTGACAAATTTTAATAGAGAAACTATATCTAACTAGAGATAAGATACAGTATATTTTTCATAACTTAAAAGGAAAACTATGATCTATGGTATTAATAAAATGCCAAATATAGTATTAAAACACATGTCTGATGAAATAATCTTTGAGTATTGCCGTCTCTTTAATAATATGCGAAACAATTCCTATTTTCCTGAAAATGGAAAACAAACAAAAGTCAATTCACTACCTAAAATAGAAAAAAATTCAAGCATTCAAGAAAAAAAAGGACGTTCAATCCTGATTGGATAATGAAAGTTAATACTTATGTAAGACTTTAATTTTTAAACAGAGTCTTTTAATGCAACCATGATGTAATGAAAAACTATAAATTGTTTGGTATTAAAGCTTATTCAAATAACAATAAAATTCCAAATAAAGAAACAGTGAAATACCATGATATTCATTTATATAAAATTCTATATTTTAAAAATCATATTAATGTAACAGTAAATAAAAAAAAAAAGGAAATAAAATTTCACATATAACAGGGATTGATAACTTTATGAAGTATTTAATTAGAAACCACGTTGTAAGATGCATATTATATAAATCTTTTTATTCTCTTCATCACAAAAAGTAGAAAAGGGTATATCTAAGTTTGTCATTCCGTTTGTAATTTTTACAATATCTATTTCCAACCCCATAAAGAATATCTATTTTGACTTCTTATGCATAGCGAAGTTGACTGAGCGATGTCCGTCTGTCCGTCTGTTTTCGGGTTAAAATTAATTTTGCGAAGGCACTAGATAAGCTAGATAAAATTTAAATACGCCAATCGGTTAGACAAAGTTTCGATATTTTTGCTTAAGAAAGCAAGATCGGTCCATGTCCTTCGAAAATTTTTTGAAACAAGTCTTTTTTTGAGATATCAATTAGGTATAATTTAAAAGCTTTTGAAGAGATCTTTTAGGAAATACTAATTATTTTAAAAACGCTTACCCCATTGATTTTTTTTTTCTTATTTTTTAATTCTTTGTTATACCAATATTTGGTTTTTTGATTGGAGGTACTTTACTAAACTAGATTTACATATATGGTGAAGGTTATATAAGATTCGGCATAGCCGAATATAGCATTTTTACTAGTTATATTTTGATAAGATTTTGCTATTAGGCAAACAATAATTATATCGTAACGCTTTATTAAAAAATTAGAAGCGGATATATTAATTGCAATACAGCTTTAAATGATACTAGATATAATATATAGTTGTAAATATATTCAGAACATAAAAATATAATTGGCAAAACATTATTTGTAATATATTTTTTACCTGTTTTATACTTTTGACAATATAAACATTTCCGAATTAAAAAGTAGTTTTTTAGAATCTCTCACTGCAATAAAAAATAAAATAATCATCATCATGAAGAAACTTTGTATATTATTTTAATTTAATTTTATGAACAATAAACAGTTGAAGGTAGTGAAGAGTGTTTTACACATCCGTTTTTTTGACAGCCATCTGTACTACATGAAACAAAATCTCTAACAACTCACCTTCAGAGTCCACATACAGCTTTTAAAATGCATTTTTCTATCGTAATTCTTCTCACAGGAAGTATTATTCAAGTAAAAGAAAAAATATTGATTAGACTTTAAGAAACAATAAGTTGGAAAGCAAGTATATGGATCAAGAATTAAAAAGAATACTAAAAGACTGATTTTAAAACTATTAAATCAAAAAAATCGGATGGGGGAGAATATTAGACACCTGATTTGGATAGTAAGGATAATAGGGTAGATCGTGATTTTTTTCCTGACATTTTACAATTAGTTTTACCAATTAGTTGTTTTTCTGTAAATATTTCAATAAATCCAGGACACCAAAACCAACGACAGACGCCAAATGAAAGGATTATTATGTATCCCATTTTGATATAGTAAAATTTTAAGATAATTCACAATCAATTTTACTGATTTCGATTCCGACCACAATAATAACATTGCAATAAATGCAGTTGAACACGATCCAAGAAAGTTCCCAAGATTAGCAACTGATAATCAAATTAAGGAATATGATGAGCAGAATGAAGAGAATTAGAAAATTCACCTGCTTAGATCGGCAATTTTAAGTAGTGAAATAAGTTCCAGAAAATGCTGGTTTATTTAAGATGTTCGCATTTTATAATGATAATGTTTTATACTATAATAAAACAAAATAATAGACACGCTGTACAAGTTATAACAAATAATCCAAGAGATCATAATAGCCGCTAGAAACAATTAAGAAAAGTATAGTTTTTGGGCATTTACTTGATTGGTTTAATTAAATTCCCAAGTGAAAATTTCACCAGAATAAAGATTCGAATTTTAATATTCCGCTAATCCACAACATACAAAAAACCTTTAATCATTTTGTTGCTAGCACTTTTGTAACAACACAGCTGAAAGATATGTCAATGAAACAATTCGACTCTTTATTTTGGAACTCATTTTCCTATAATTTCTGAAAAGATTGTTTAACAATTAATTTCCTAAATATTATTATTATTTGTGTCAGCCGAAGAAAAATTTAATGCCGAATATCTTTAAAACTATAAAATAACTACAAGAGTTCAGTCACGGTTTTAGTTCTTCATACAACCGAGGTGTGCTACTTTAAAGCATCTCAACACCGTTTCCCGAAGAATTCTAAAGGTCCATTTACAGCCGTTTAGAATTTAGAATTTTTTACCAAATCCGCAACAAAACGTAGAACGTATATAATTTAAAGAAAAAACTGTCCAACTATTATTCATCACATAGGCGGTTGTGACATTGGATAAGATAAACTTATTTATAGATTTATTTCGTTCTTCCAAATTATTGAGAAACACACATGTTAATGCCAAAAATATATGGATTTATTAGATCTAATAAGTTTTTATTTACGATTAAGACAGTTTCGCGTGGCCAAAGGGGAAAAACATATGAAATTAACCAATGAGTTGACAGCACCGATTTCGAATTGGAAGGGAAAGTTAACCATAATAATAGCGTTTGCCAGCTTTCAGTGTCCTAGCTCTCGTACTTTCAGAATTATGGCCATTCCTAGTTGGCAAAAATCAATAAAAATGTACTCAGATGCCTTAACACAATTTTTAATATCTCGAAAAGTATTCATTGTACGTTAATAATGAAGGGCTCATTTTACAGACAAAAACATGCGCCATTCAAAAAAAAATTTTTTTGGAATTTTCGATCAAGGATAATGTAAATAAAAAAAGGATTAAAATTTCCAAAGGATATATCTCGAAAATCAATATTTTTAAAAATATCAAAAAAACACATGTTAATTCTTATTATGTTTTGTACAAGTCTGCCAAATTTCAATGTGGAGTCTTTATTACAACATGAGTTATTAAGAAAAAAGCAGGCGAAGGTTTATGTATTTCATGAAATGTACCAAAATACAAAAAGGTGACAAACTACAAAAAGAAGAACAAATCGGATGTAACGGAACTTTTTCGAATTTTCTTTGCTTAAACTCTTTTACTCCATTGCTAAACTTTTAATAAAAAGTACAACTTAATGTATTACAGTAGTTTTCGCTTATAGTCCACAACTACAGTTGCACAATTTTTGTGGACTATAAGCGAATTAGAACTATAACTATAACTTCAGAGTCCACATACAGCTTTTAAAATGCATTTTTCTATCGTAATTCTTCTCACAGGAAGTATTATTCAAGTAAAAGAAAAAATATTGATTAGACTTTAAGAAACAATAAGTTGGAAAGCAAGTATATGGATCAAGAATTAAAAAGAATACTAAAAGACTGATTTTAAAACTATTAACTCAAAAAAATCGGATGGGGGAGAATATTAGACACCTGATTTGGATAGTAAGGATAATAGGGTAGATCGTGATTTTTTTCCTGACATTTTACAATTAGTTTTACCAATTAGTTGTTTTTCTGTAAATATTTCAATAAATCCAGGACACCAAAACCAACGACAGACGCCAAATGAAAGGATTATTATGTATCCCATTTTGATATAGTAAAATTTTAAGATAATTCACAATCAATTTTACTGATTTCGATTCCGACCACAATAATAACATTGCAATAAATGCAGTTGAACACGATCCAAGAAAGTTCCCAAGATTAGCAACTGATAATCAAATTAAGGAATATGATGAGCAGAATGAAGAGAATTAGAAAATTCACCTGCTTAGATCGGCAATTTTAAGTAGTGAAATAAGTTCCAGAAAATGCTGGTTTATTTAAGATGTTCGCATTTTATAATGATAATGTTTTATACTATAATAAAACAAAATAATAGACACGCTGTACAAGTTATAACAAATAATCCAGGAGATCATAATAGCCGCTAGAAACAATTAAGAAAAGTATAGTTTTTGGGCATTTACTTGATTGGTTTAATTAAATTCCCAAGTGAAAATTTCACCAGAATAAAGATTCGAATTTTAATATTCCGCTAATCCACAACATACAAAAAACCTTTAATCATTTTGTTGCTAGCACTTTTGTAACAACACAGCTGAAAGATATGTCAATGAAACAATTCGACTCTTTATTTTGGAACTCATTTTCCTATAATTTCTGAAAAGATTGTTTAACAATTAATTTCCTAAATATTATTATTATTTGTGTCAGCCGAAGAAAAATTTAATGCCGAATATCTTTAAAACTATAAAATAACTACAAGAGTTCAGTCACGGTTTTAGTTTTTCATACAACCGAGGTGTGCTACTTTAAAGCATCTCAACACCGTTTCCCGAAGAATTCTAAAGGTCCATTACAGCCGTTTAGAATTTAGAATTTTTTACCAAATCCGCAACAAAACGTAGAACGTATATAATTTAAAGAAAAAACTGTCCAACTATTATTCATCACATAGGCGGTTGTGACATTGGATAAGATAAACTTATTTATAGATTTATTTCGTTCTTCCAAATTATTGAGAAACACACATGTTAATGCCAAAAATATATGGATTTATTAGATCTAATAAGTTTTTATTTACGATTAAGACAGTTTCGCGTGGCCAAAGGGGAAAAACATATGAAATTAACCAATGAGTTGACAGCACCGATTTCGAATTGGAAGGGAAAGTTAACCATAATAATAGCGTTTGCCAGCTTTCAGTGTCCTAGCTCTCGTACTTTCAGAATTATGGCCATTCCTAGTTGGCAAAAATCAATAAAAATGTACTCAGATGCCTTAACACAATTTTTAATATCTCGAAAAGTATTCATTGTACGTTAATAATGAAGGGCTCATTTTACAGACAAAAACATGCGCCATTCAAAAAAAATTTTTTTTGGAATTTTCGATCAAGGATAATGTAAATAAAAAAAGGATTAAAATTTCCAAAGGATATATCTCGAAAATCAATATTTTTAAAAATATCAAAAAAATACATGTTAATTCTTATTATGTTTTGTACAAGTCTGCCAAATTTCAATGTGGAGTCTTTATTACAACATGAGTTATTAAGAAAAAAGCAGGCGAAGGTTTATGTATTTCATGAAATGTACCAAAATACAAAAAGGTGACAAACTACAAAAAGAAGAACAAATCGGATGTAACGGAACTTTTTCGAATTTTCTTTGCTTAAACTCTTTTTACTCCATTGCTAAACTTTTAATAAAAAGTACAACTTAATGTATTACAGTAGTTTTCGCTTATAGTCCACAACTACAGTTGCACAATTTTTGTGGACTATAAGCGAATTAGAACTATAACCGAATGTTTTTAAGCCACTTTATGGACTATAACTGAATCCAGATATTATACACATTTTGGACTATATACAAAGTATGCAATTTCTTCAATAAAACCACTTTTTTTTAACAAAATAAAAGTTTATTTAAAAAATTTTTGAATTTGAAAAAGTTGCCAGAAATGTTAATGAAAAAGGTTGCCAGTTTGTTTAAAAAAAGTATTAAAAAAAAGGGTGGACTATATGAAATTTTTTTTCTATACAATATTGGCTATGTATGCAAAGAAAATTTGGCCTTTAAACGAAAATGGACTATAGGCGAAGTGGACTTAAGAACAAATAACTTGTATGAAATTCGAAACAACCTGCAAGTGCATAGGAGTGTTTTGGCTTACATCCGTTTTTGGCCTTTAAGCGGAATGGACTATAAACGAAAAGTACTGTATCATTATTAAACAGTTTATTGCAGCATATTTATTATTTCTGAAGGATTTCAATTACAAAATCTGCATCTGCCGAGTAACGCTTGACTTTACTTTTTTTATCTACAGGTTCAATAGAATGCAGCTTTTGAGTTCCAAGAATAGTACGCAAATCTTTAAAACGAATTTGAAGGAACTGTGCTTCTTCTTCGTGGTCTTTTAGAGTTAAAAACTCGAAATTACAGTTCAAAGATTTTGCAGGCACCATTCATATAATTGTTTTGGAGTAGTTATTTGACCTTGTAATGGACGCTGTAAACTAGCTCGACGTGCCTCTCTCTTTACGGTACCTCCAAAACCGTCACTTGGGCCTTTTCCATGGCTTGTTGCAAAAAAATGCCACTCAGCATTACATCCAAAATCTTCCATATGATAACATAAATTGATAAAGTTCTTTTTATTTTAAAACTGGGCAGCACTACCGTCTGAAAAATACGTGATTTTCTTCGGGGTTGTTTTTAACTTTTTTCTCAGAAAATACATTCAGGTGACGATGGAACAGGTGAACAGCTACAGAATCGTGTACAAGACAAGCAGATATTATTATGAAGTTTGTATGGTGTGTTTTTCCATCTGATTTGAAATAAATAGAAATTGGGTATAAAGTGGCCTGGGAGTTGTTCCAGTGAAATCCCTGGACTGCATCCTGAATAGTAAAAGAAGCATTTTCTGAAAAATCGCAAACTGCTATATACTCATTTTCTTCCAAATTTGATTTTCTTTCGCTCAGATATGCTGCCTGCTGTTTTGCAATAAATGAATGAGGTAGTAGAATTTCAAGCTTTTCACATAGGGAATCCACAAAAACGTCAGCTTGGCTAATCATGGTCTCCAAATTATCCCTATCTACACTTACCCATTGTTTATATGTTATTTCATCAATATCATTTTCCTCTAGTAATTGATTTAGTTTTGCTTTTAAATTTTCAATTCCTGGACACTTGTTACATTTACATAGGTGACACTTTGAAGAAGATGGAATGCAAGTCATTTGTTTCAAACAATCTTTGTAACATTCAAGCTGATAATTCGGAACACCAGCAGTTAATTTTTTTAAATTTATAGCATCAACCATCAGCTTCATATTTTGATGCTTTGTACAAACACACACGTTATGAGATCCACTCGCATTTGCTAGAATTATATTCCTCGGACGAAGTTGGCAAAACTTGGAAATACCTATTTTTATTCCATCATGTCGTTCCTTGAATAAGGCGTACATTTCTCTTAAGTTTCCAAGCAAAAGTCCTTTATTTTTTCTCACTTTAGTACCATTTTCAAAAACAGACACGAAATCTTTCTGTCCGGGCATACACCTGCTGACGTCATCGGATTCATAAAAGGAAGTTACTAAACTGCTTGTCACTGGCAAAATTGGACTTCCCAGTTTTGGGTTAGGCGTACTCATCACACCCTTTGTTTCAACCAAATGCTTAACTTTTCGCGCGATATAGTTTGTAACCAGGAATTCTTCCTCAATTTTATGTATTGTCCAGCTTTTTGGTAAAATTGTTAGCAGTTGGATTTTCTCACTATTTTTTGTTAATGTTTTAAACTTTTCTTTTAATTGTTCTATTATTTTGGATTGTGGGCACATATGCGAAGTTGATTGTGCTGAACGGTGGAAAATTTTGTCTTTAATCGAATCAGTTATTTTCCTGCATTTTGCGTCTCTGTACCGTTTTTGATGTAACTTCTTCTTTTTTATCGGAGATTGTTCCAGATACGGCAAAGATTGGTTTAATTTTGAAATAGCAACTTCTTCCGTGCCTGACGCAATGTCATCGAAAGTATCTACATTTTCGTTTATGTCTGAACCTTCTTCCATATTAGATTTATTAGATTTTTTCAGATGCGAAAATTTTATTCTACATGTCCCAAAAATTTTATTTGAGATCGTAATGTTTTTATCCTTAGTATACTGTAGCATTAACTTTTATTGCACCCAGTGTCACCGGATTTTTTAAAAGGATTACAGCAAAATGTTGAATTGAATGGCATATTTTTTATTTAAATACCGAATGAATTGTGCACGACTTTTTTGTATTCTTTCAATTTTATTATTTCAAAACATAAACCTTCGCCTGCATTTTTCTTAATAACTCATGTTGTAATAAACACTCCACATTGAAATTTGGCAGACTTGTACAAAACATAATAAGAATTAACATGTATTTTTTTGAGATTTTTAAAAATATTGATTTTCGAGATATATCCTTTGGAAATATTAGACCTTTTTTATTTACATTATCCTTGATCGAAAATTCCAAAAAAATTTTTTTGATTGGCAGATGTTTTTGTCTGTAAAATGAGCCCTTCATTATTAACGTACAATGAATACTTTTCGAGATATTAAAGATTGTGTTAAGGCATCTGAGTGCATTTTAATTGATTTTTGCCAACTTGGAATGGCCATAATTCTGAAAGTTGGAAGGCTATATGTCTGAAAGTTGGCAAATATTATTGTGCCGATCCATAGATCATGTGTACAAAATCTTATCAAATTTGGAGGTGATGAGGTCAGAAATGTTAATATTTTCGGTTGATTTCATATGTTTTAACCCCAAACCTTAATATCATAGAACTCTATTAAAATTGTCGAGAATGTATTAACTTATTCTTTATGTGGCATATACATCTCCGATATTGTAGCATACATACACATATTTATTATAATAGCGCCCTGTTTTGTTGCTCGTTATTGAATATCTTTTGTTTTTAAACCTGCCTATCTCTAGCATTACTTTATTTTTACTGATATACGCCTTCGGTGAAAAGAAGATATAAGAGACGGAACTATATGAACTAAAAGTGGTATATTCCTGTATTTCATCGTAGTGTTACACACTTAATTTTCACACCTGCTTGCTTTCAGTATTAATGAAGAAACACTTGTTTTTAAACGCTTTTTTAATCTTAGCAACTATGTTGTACATTAATTTAAAAAGACAAAAAATAACTTAAAATTTTTAGTTTTTATAAATTAATCTCTTAATAAGCTTACTACAAAATAAGTCCGTGCTCTTTATATAAATTATTGCAGAATGTGAAAATACGTTAACTAATGCTATATTAGCCGAAGAATATTTTTTTAACATAAAATTTATACATATGCAAATATTATACTAACTGAAATAATCTTTGTCTATATATTTTAGATATATATATTTTTGTTAAAAAAAATTTCAAAGAAAAATGAACCCAGGTTTTACAATCTGAATGTAAGATTATTCTTACCATTAGAAATTATCATGTTTTCCTGTAGACCTGGGTCGTCTGGCATGGAGCGAATGCCTACACCCATAGGTCCCTCATGAACGTTTAGAAAATGACCGACTCCATGTCCTGTACCGTGTCCATAATCAAGGCCAATGTCCCAAAGGAATTTTCGGGCTAAAGTATCTAAAACTTGACCCTGTTAAAGAATAAAAAGAAAAGCGTTATAATTAATTAAAACAAAGAAGTATTTCTAATAAATATTTAGTTTTATGCTAATCGGAACAGCACTAAAATTTTTATATATGTATGTATAGTAAAAATATCAAATAAATCAGTAAATAATAACATTGAGGAGTCATCGCCTGACCTACTTTAAATGAACCATTATAAGTTATTGTTGTCAAATCATTGTGTATTTTCACTTACATTTAAATTCGCTTACTAAGAACTATTTAATTACAAATTATAAATACATAAATTTATTATGAGTTAACGTTAAGGATATAATATTGTACAATTTAAAAAGATCATTTACTAAATATACACTACATTGCAAGTAAAATGTACTTTGAATTGCAAAACTTTTGTTAATGAAGATGTATTTCATTTTCACATGTTGACTAGTCTAAATAAAAACTAATCAATAGCAACAAGGCGATCGTGACAGTGTAAATTTAAAGAATTTTTTGTATTTATTGTAGAAAAAAAAACAACTACATATGTACGTAAAAGAAACAAATAAAGTTTTTGGTTTTTCTAAAAAAAATATTTTTAGAAACTAAAGAAATAAAGATAATAGTGCTTTTTTTAATTAAAACAGAAGATTTTAACATGCTACGAGTATTATTTGGCTGTGTTAAATGGTATTGCGATTTATTACTTTGCATGAGTTTGGTTGACAAAAACGATAAATATACACAACTGCTTATTAGCAGTTGAGTTTTTTTCGGTTGTAGATTTCAATTAAATTTTTAATACATTTCCTTTAAAAAAATAAAACAAAAAATATTAAAAAAATAGATAAATCGTAAGTATAGGTATCCTTTGATCTTAATATAATTAAATGTTTAATACACATACGCAGGACTTTAAAAATAACAACCAAAGCTTTTGAGCGATTTGTGCAGCTGATAGAAAAAAATCGAGAAATTGCTTAAGAAAAGCAAACATTTGGGATGATTCAAGCTCGGCGTAAGGAAACATGGGAAGGATATACAATTGAATTGAATAGCTTGGGCTAACCTACAAGAACGTCTTTCGAATGGCAACGTGTAAGTATATGACATATTTATTATTGTAAACAGACATTTTATTAGAATTTTTACTTCATATAGGTTTGGATTCATTACAAAGCAAGTATTAAATAAAATCGTTCTAATAATTTAAAAACCAACAAGCAACAGGTGATGGTCCTTCACAATAAATTCCTCTTAATATAATTGAGGATTGCGTGTCTCAGCTGTTATCACTAAATGATCCAGTAGCACCATCTATACACACTTTCGGCACAAAATGGTTGTTTGTTCAGCCGAAAATAGCTAATAAATCTATTAAAAATGACTTATTATAAATATTTGTTACGTATTTTGAGCATTTATCACTTCGCACTGGGTAGTATAGAACATTTGTATTAGCGTCATGATTTTCACAAAATAATTCCACACTTAAATCCATTCTTTTTATTTTATAAAAACTTGATTAAAACTTCTTTTTGCGTTTTATTTTCTACACTTTACAAACAAAATGCATGATGTTACCAACATGAAATCGACATTTCATGGCGGCAACATCATAACAAACACAACTAAAAATCGTTGTGTTCCACAACACCTAAAAATTATTTGGTTGAGTCAAAGTCGGGTTGGCTGACAGACAACCAAACTTAGTTGAGTTGAGAACGACAATGCGTTAATAAAAAATTTCCAACTACAACGTTAGTTAGGGCTTTTCTATATTAAGGTAACGATATGTACTTACATATAAACACAAAAAAATCTTCAAAATAAACCCTGTAAGTAAAATATAAAAAAGATATATATAAATATATATATATATATATATATATATATATATATATATATATATATATATATATATATATATATATATATATATATATATATATATATATATAACTGAATTAAATGAAACAAAACCAACAAAAATAAAACTAAATACATATACATTTTTACACATAAATATTGAAACTGCTTTTGAATAACATTTATAATTAAAGAACCAAATGCAATAAATCAAGATCAACAATTCTAAACGGCGCACAGTGGTCAATTTCACGAGATAGCGGTCAAAACTCTATAACTTTTGACCGGATTGGTATTTTTTTACCCAATTTGTTTTGTTCAATAGGAGGGACTTTAAGCTTCAATTTGCGTGTTCAAACGTAAAAATCGACCGATAGGAACGTAAGTAATGTGGAGTTAAAAATGCATTTTAATTTTTTGTTGAGTTTCCACGTAAAAGTTGAATATTTTTACATTTTAAATAGGTATTTTTTATAATTCCTTATTTTCCTCAATCGTATTTTACAACCAATACTTATTTATTATTCCTAAACTTAATTTTGGTCAGAAAATGCCAACATTTGGCCCCTGACATTTATTTAGTCTCAATATTCACTGGGGCCAAAGGTAGGTTTTTTTTTGGAAGAAAGCTAATTCTTGTGCGGATTAAACTGAAAAATAACACTGAAATTCCCAACAATATCAATACCATTTGGATAAATTATATATAGAACACAACATCGATAAAATTTTTAGTAAACTTTTACTATTGATTTAAAGTGCACATATATTTTATTTAAATGTATTAATAAAAATTTATACTAAAATTAGAAACAAATTATAATCTTTAAACTAGTATTAATTAAACAATATTAGTAAAAATTTCTTCCAAATAGCTATGATTTTCATTTTGCAGTAATTGTTTAGCTTCTTCATCTAACTCTAATGAGGTTGATTTCCATTTTTGTCGAATACTGGACATATACGGGTCTGATGTGCACAACAAAATATTAATAAGATCTTCATTAGTACAATATCTAGACATTTTTCTTGTATTGTGCTCGCGAAAGAATCTGTAGTCTTTGTTCCTTTTTTCTTGCGCTTCTTCTGAGAGATCTCCAATTGGAAGCATATTGTGCTGAATTATTTGTTCCCCATGGAACAAAATTTTGTGAACTGTGGTTGGCATATGTCTCCAAAAATATTTTTGGTTATAAAGGGTTGCTGTCTCATTAGCATACTGACCAAATTTTTTTGCATCTATCTTTTTGCTACATGCTATAATTTCTAATATGATTTGGAATCGTCGTATTAAATCATAATCTACTCCAGTTATAGAAGCTGCAGTTTCTGGATCGGAAAAAAATCTCCTTGCTGTGTTTCCATCATTACAATTTCCTTCTCCTTGCTTTGGCTGGTCAATTATAAGAATATGCTCCATAAAACGAATTCTAGCATGAAGAGGTGACATTCCAAATTCATATGCTTCATTAAGACTATCGTCTTGTGTTGGTGGTTGGCTCAATTGACTTGATGTTTTTTGGCATATGGTGCAGCTTGACGAAGACTTTGTTTCGGTTAAAGCTTGTGCAACTTTTCCATCGATCATTGTAAGTGACATTTTAAAGTTAACTTCGATGCATTGATCATTAAATTCAAATATCACGGGTTTAAGTTCTTTAATTTCATCTCTTATTTTGCCAACTTCTTCAGTTATGACATCTTTAGTTTCTTTTTTGTAAGCAAACTTTATTGGTCTACAAAATTTTGTTGACGATGGAATTTCATTCTTCCATACATCTATCTCTGCAGCTCTACTAGTTGACGGCTCTGAACCAATAAATGTTATTTTAAACGTAATGGAACGAAAGAAATCATGAATAAATTGGCATCTAATGAATTTTCCGCATTACATTGTTTGTATTGTTTCTGGCCAGAGGACCCATCACATCCCCATTTAGAAATTAAAGTCATGCTGCAATTTTTAAACTTCTTTAAATAGTCAGCATCAAATGTCTTTAGTAATCGTTCTGCAGTGTGTTCAAGAAGATCCTGCAATTTTATTTCTGCTGAACTTGAAGTTACACTAATAGCAGTTGGTGAAGGTAAGCAATCTTTTTTGACAGAAACTATATCTCGATATGATGGAAAAATTCCACAATTTTTTTCATTAGTTCGCTTCCGCAATTCTGTATATTGGTTTTTAGTCATTTTCAAATCCAAAAATAGTGCAAATGCTTCTTCTGGAGTAAATTTATTTTCTTCAGTTGGTGTCGGCATACTTTTTAAAATCCTTTTTGTGCGTCTGGGGCTTGCTTCCACTATTTTATTAATGAAAGCAATTTTACTCTTTTTAGTTTTCGATGGTTGAATTTGATGCAGAAATGAATCCTTTATGATGCTGCAAGAAACTTCTTCATTGATATGTTTAAGCTTGCGTCTTCGTGATCTTTCACTACAATTATCAATTGGCTTTGCTGGTCGACCACCTTTTCCAGTTTCCGTGGTAGTTACTGATGCCTTTTTAAAAATAAGTTTATTTCTTAGCCATTCTTGGTTGCGTGAGTATAACAATTTCTTGTTTCTGGAACATTGATTGTACCGTTTTTTAAAGTATTTAAAAAGTTTTTTTATTTTTAATTTATGAATTTTAATTTCTTGTTTGTCGCATATTTTGAAGAATGGATTATTCATTATATGTAAAATAATGTCGTTTTCATCTTTCCGTTCAAAATATATATCAGATAGAACACTATAACTGAATTTAGCCATTGTTGAAACAATAATGAAGAAAAAAAATGAATGCATGGATTAATATACTATTGCTCGAAGTTTCAACATGATCTTTTTTTCCTCTTTGAAACATAATATAACAGGTACTTGGTTTTACCAGTTATTTCCATTGGTTTTAAATTTATTTGCAAGTTTCAGGTATTTAAGTTATGTAATATTAGATGGCAATAAAATCATTTTTTACCTTTTCCAAATGAACTGCTAGATACCACATAATTTGAGAGTTAACAGGTACTGGTAATAATATAACAGGTACTTCGTTTTACCAGTTATTTCCATTGGTTTTAAATTTATTTGCAATTTTTAGGTATTTAAGTTGTGTAATATTAGATGGCAATAAAAACATTTTTTACCTCTTCCAAATGAACTGCTAGATACCACATAATTTGAGAGTTAACAGGTACTGGTAATAATATAACAGGTACTTCGTTTTACCAGTTATTTCCATTGGTTTTAAATTTATTTGCAATTTTTAGGTATTTAAGTTGTGTAATATTAGATGGCAATAAAAACATTTTTTACCTCTTCCAAATGAACTGCTAGATACCACATAATTTGAGAGTTAACAGGTACTGGTAATAATATAACAGGTACTTCGTTTTACCAGTTATTTCCATTGGTTTTAAATTTATTTGCAATTTTTAGGTATTTAAGTTGTGTAATATTAGATGGCAATAAAATCATTTTTTACCTCTTCCAAATGAACTGCTAGATACCACATAATTTGAGAGTTAACAGGTACTGGTAATAATATAACAGGTACTTCGTTTTACCAGTTATTTCCATTGCTTTTAAATTTATTTGCAATTTTTAGGTATTTAAGTTGTGTAATATTAGATGGCAATAAAATCATTTTTATCTCTTCAAAATTTTGATACACCCTTCTATGTGGACTAGGTCCAAATATGGGCCAACTTCTCCTAATTTCAACAGAATTATTTTTTGGATCAATAAGAACTCTTGTACAAAATTTCATCAAAATATATGCATAATAGCCACTTTCACATACAAATAACTTCTCAAAAAATATGACGTTCATTTGTACCGAATATCTTACCTTGGGTCAGAAAAATTGCTGTAGCTCAAAAAGTGCAGTCCCGATGCATGGACATGTATATATAGGAATGTAGGGGAGAGTTAGGACTACAAAATAGTAAATTTGTGTTTTGACTCAGCTTGACTCACAGGAGTTGTGCTCTATGAAGTAGGAAATTTCCGAGAAATTTGACCTTTTTAAAAAAAAATATTTAAATTGTTCTGAAAACAGTAGAGCTTCAATTTTTCTTACCAGTAATAGGAAATAAGTTAAGTTACAACACAAAATTTATTTCGTCCAAAAATCTTGAAAAACAAAAAAGTTATGATCATTTAAACTTTAAAAATTAACTAAAAATATCATAAATTTACTAAATTCTGAAAAAGCCCATTTTGGACCACCCTGTTCTCAGTGAAATAGTTGAAATAGAGTTTTAATTTTTTGGCTCCCGAGGTTTACTACTGTCTACTTTCATATGAGTCTAATAACTTTAAAATCGGAGAACAAAAACCAAAAGTAGTTTTGGCCGCTATCTCAAAATATTGACCACAGTGCGGCGGCAGGAATTGCAAGCTAAGGTGGTGAATGAGTGGAAAAGACAATTACAGACAGAACGAGGAGAATAGTGAATAAGTTATGTATCAATTAAAATTATATATATAATAATTTGTGTTTCTTTTTTTATATAAATTTATTTGAACAGTATTTGTTTTATATAGGATACTAGAAAAAAAGGAAAAATATGACTTGTTGGAAAAATATTTTGAGGACAATCCCTATGGCCATCGCTGGTTACAAAAAAAATAATGATTACGAAGAGAGTAATAGGGAGCTCGTAGAAGCTTTAAGGACATTTGTTATTTTTATTGGTGGTTGTTTTTGTTACCGGACTGATACAAATATAAACAATAATGCAATGGGAAAAGATATTGGACAATATAAAACCGTTAGAAGAGGATTCTAGCAAGTCATTTACGTGTTTAACTTAAGAAGGACAATAAAACAAGAAACACTAAATAAGCATAACATTTTGATAGATACGTTCAACACTATTAGGGCTCAACTTCTTACACTACAATCTATATAAGACATCGCACAGAGAAAAAGCCGGTATTAAGGCACTCGAGATAGTCACAGTTATTATGCTAATAACTATGCCGACTATAATAATCATTGCCGCGGAAATAACAGTTACATAAATAGCCGCTCATGACTACAACACACGCAATATCATCAGACTGTCTACTTTTAACAGAAATGTTCACATAATTTATAGTATCGAATTTAAGAGTCCTGTATTAGTAGTATCAAAAAACCACTACCAAACAGAAATGAAAAAAGATCGCGTTTAGTAATTAAAAGGTTAACTAAAAACTTATTGCCAGTAAATTTTTCCTACCTAGAATTGATAAGATTCTAGATCAACTCGGCAGAGCTAAATATTTTACTGGGCTTCATCTTATGTCAGGATTTCACCAAATTGAACTAGAGGAAAGTTTACAAGACAACACATCGGTTTCAACGTACTATAGCTCAGACCGATTTAGGAGACTCCCTTACGGACTGAAAATAGCTCGCAGTTCGTTTCAACTCTGACTCTAGCTGCCTCGGGGTTAAAACCTTCCCAAGCATTCTTATACATGGAAGACCTAATAGTATTCATATGATCAGAGAAGCATATGATAAATAACTTTAAAGATGTTTTAAAAATTTTTAACTTAAAATTACATCTAGACAAAAATCAATAACTTTCCTACAACATAAATGCACTGATAAAGGAATAATCCACTATCATTAAATATTATCCAACCTCTTGCGTCACAAGCAAGTAAAAATGCTTGTTCTCAGTCAGGATTTTAATGGAGTTCATCTGCCTATTGCGCATGCCTCAAGATCCTTCAACAAAGGTAAGACAATAAATCTGTCATAGAACAAGAATTAATAGCTATACATTAGGCCATCAATTTCCTTCGCCGCTATGTCTACAGAAAAAAAAGCAAGTGAAAGTGACCTTAGGCCATTGGTGTACTTGTTCTTGATGAAAAGTCCCTCGTATAAACTCATTATAATGAGATATGATCTAGAGGAATACGACTTAAAGTTGAATATATACCAGGTAAGCAAAATTACGGGGCTGATACGCTATAAAGAATAAATTTTAGTGGCATTAAAAACATGGGTGAAAAGATAAAATATTTAAAGTCGGTACGAGATTACAGAATAAAAATTGTAATATAATGGACCATAATAATAATGATAAGAATATAATTAATACGGGGATTCCCTATTGCTTGACGAAGTCCTATCTGCAGACAATGAAACTGCTACAGCAATTTATAACAATTTTATTTTATAGTATGGCTCAATGAAAACCAGATAAGGCTCGGATGAATGGCAAATCTTTTTCGAATTTTGTTTTAATACTACTCCTTCACCTGTTCATGGTTAGTGTCCATACCAGCTAGTCTTTGCCTATCCGACACCGTTCCTGTTGAAAAAAAGTGTAGATCCATAATACAACATTGAAGATTATTACAAAGAAGTGAAGAATAGGTTGCAAGTTGCATACCAAAAATTTAAAAAAAATAATTGAAAAAATAAACAAGGAAACTCAAAAACTAGTTTTTGACAGGAACACATTACCATAACAATTTAAAAACGCCTTGTATTTATGTAAAACAGTTCAGGTCACAAATTAGAACAAGTATATTGAGACCCCTACAAAATAAAATCGGTGCAAGATAAGAATCTAAAAATACAGTTAAAAAGATCTAAAATTATTTATAATTAATTTGGATTAACATAATTTAACCTAAACTTTTTGTTAAATATAAGCAACGGGAATATTTGTTGTGGTATAAAAAAATTATTCATGATTTATAAATTTAAAATAATAAATAAATTTTATGTCTAAATATAACTATGATTAAATTTAAAATTTGTAGTAACAAATATTATAAAATTAAAAAAAAAAATCCATTGCTTATTTAACTAATTATTTTTTAATTTATTTTTTCGAATAACATTTGTTAAGAAAGCTCGTATTAAAATCACATGATTAATGATTTCTGTAAGAACATTTTCTTTAAAAGGAGAGGTATAGTGAAAATGCCAATGAATGACTAAAAGTAACATTGTGGAGTGGTTGGTCTACTTTAAATGCTTGTACCCTATGTTAATGAACTACGCATTTTAGGTGTAAACATTTGATACCTTCGCCAGATCCTCTTACAAATTATTGTTGTCAAATCATTGTGTATTTTACTAAGAATTATTTAATTAAATATTATTTATATGCCGTAGTCCGTAGTACTTACTGTATGTATTTCGAAATAAAACGGCAAGCCATGACATTTTTGCTGTCAAAGCTTGGGTGAAATCGACTGGCACTACTACTACTACTACTACTAATTTAAAGAAAAAGCAAGAACATTAAATAGATGGAAGTAGCAGTGGCGAGATCGAGATTGCCTCGTTTAAATTTTCAAAATAATTCAAACAAATAAATTTTCAAATTAAAATAAAAAATTAATAAATTAATTTAAAAATGAATGATACAACGACATCAGAAGTGGGATTGACCCAAAATTCGCCACATGTTGCAAGCGAAGAAACATGGAGATCATTGTTCGAACAACAAAATCGTAGCTTTTTAGCTCTTGTGGAAGCTCTCAAGCCAATTCCAGACGTTGAAAATGCTGACGCTCGTGCTTGGGTCGCAATAGCAGACATGTGTATCTCTGAACAGTCGCAGAAAAAAGAATCTTTGATAAATATTCTAAGTCGTGCTCTCAAAGGACAGGCATCCGTCTGGCTATCTCAAGTGTCGTATCTAGAAATGACATGGGCAATATTTTAAAGAAATTTTTTCTGCACGATGCGATTGCCCCGAAACCGCAGCTGCATTTTTGCTGAATTTAAGTAACGGTCGACCAAAGGACGGTGAATGCCTATCCTCATACGCTTCAACACTGATGACATCTCTAATGGCTAGATGGAAAAACTTATCGATTGAGCAGATAGCTGTATCCACAGTATTAGCGCACATTTCTCAGTTTGAGCCAAAAGTGCATCGTCTGACTTTTACTGCAGATATTGGTACAAGAAATCTGCTACAACAGGAACTGAAGGCTATGTAATTTTTAAAGAAGAAAGCTGTTACGCA
This sequence comes from Cistogaster globosa, assembly GCA_937654795.1. Taxonomy (NCBI): domain Eukaryota; kingdom Metazoa; phylum Arthropoda; class Insecta; order Diptera; family Tachinidae; genus Cistogaster; species Cistogaster globosa. The sequence goes on along the minus strand of OW569403.1, from coordinate 107,559,316 downwards.
GGATGAGGTATGTGGTCCAGATAAAAAAAGATATAAGTCGTCAACGTCATTGCCAAACAATGTTATAATTGTTTTAATTGTGGCAAGACAGGGCATAAGGCATTTCAGTGCAAATTCAGGAACGTCAACACAAACATTCCAAATTTAAGCAGTAACAAGAATTTTGGAAATTCCGCAAAGCCAAGTGTAACCTGTTTCAACTGTCAAGATACCGGTCACTATGCATCAAGCTGCCCCAAGGTTATTCGCAAAAAATTTGGTGATACTTCAAAGGACCTACGAGTAGACTTATGTGCTATCGGTACTCCCGCTGGAACATTAAATCATTCTGGTGAGAAATTAGTGTTTTTTATGATTCTGGGTCAGAATGTTCACTTTTTCAAGAATCAGTGTGTTGCAAATTTCGTGGTAGACGTAGTTTTAATGTAGTGACAATGACAGGAATCGGACAAACGAGTGTGAATAGTACTATCCAAATTTTAACGGTTATTGAAGTCGATGGCATTGTTTTAGAAATTCTGTTTTATGTTTTGCCAGATTCCTATTTGCATCATAAAATAATGATTGGGCGAGAAATTTTTAATCAAGGTATTGCTGTTCATATGACGTCAGACAAATTGTGTTTCAATAGAGTAAACTGTGTGTATACTTTTGAAGCGATTGCCCCTAAGGATGTAAATTTAGATTTAGTAAATACTGACATTTCGCAGGATCTAAGGCCGAAGTTAATGCATACTCTAAATTCTTTTAGACAGAATTTTGTAACCGGAATCCCTAACTCACATGCTAATACAGCATTAATGCAAATACGATTAAAAGATCCCAATAAAACTGTTTATAGACGCCTTTATCGATTAAGTACCGAAGAACGTAGTATTGTTCGAGAAAGAATTAATGAACTGTTAAAATGTGGTATTATTCGTCCTTGTTCGTCACCTTTTGCAAGCCAAATACTTCTAGTAAAGAAAAAGAACGGTTCTGATCGCATGTGTGTGGACTATCGTAAATTAAATGATAATACTATTCCAGACAGATTTCCACTACCGCTCATCTCAGACCAAATTGACCGGTTGCATGGTTCTTATTTCTTCACGAACTTGGACATGGCTTCAGGGTTTCATCAAATACCGATTCATCCGGACTCAGTTGAGTATACAGCTTTTGTAACTCCTGACGGTCAATATGAATTTCTGACTATGCCATTTGGGCTTAGAAATGCACCATCAGTTTTTCAACGTACAGTAATAAAAGCTTTAGGGCAATTGGTAAATTCGTTTGTTGTTGTCTACATGGATGATATCCTTATTGTTGCTTCTAATGCTGAAGAAGCATTGGAAAGACTTCATATTGTACTTCAAGTGCTCACCGAAAAAGGTTTCTCATTGAACTTTGAAAAGTGTTCTTTCCTCAAACAAAAAGTACAATACCTTGGCTTCGAAGTCAGTGATGGCACAATGATAACGAACCCCAAGAAGATTGAAGCTTTGACAGCCCTGCCTCCGCCCGAAACTGTTACTCAATTACGTCAATTTATTGAACTGGCATCATACTTTAGGAGAGAGCGAAGAAACTCATCGGTGACAGTAGGGTATCCAGCTCTATTGACTCACTGGAGCATCGACGCAATGTGGGGTGTGTTTCACTGTTTTATCGTTACTACAACGGAATGTGCTCTTATGAAATCAGGGAACTTGTTCCTGAAAACCGTAATTTCATACGCGCAACGCGATCTGCATCAAGAGCGCATTCCTTTGTGTTCGATTGGCCAGTGAATCGCACAACGCATTACAGAGAGAATTCGTTTTTTAGCCGAACAGTTCGTATGTGGAATAAACTCCCTGCAGAGGTCTTTCCTGCCACTTTCAATGTGCAAAGATTCAAATCAAATGTTCACAAGCACTACTCCCTCTATCCCCCATCCCTAAACCTAATTTCCTAGTTCTGGCACAATGCATTGCATAAGTAGGGGTCATCCCCTGAGTGCTGGTCCTAATTAAAATAAAAAAAAAAAAAAAAAAAAAAATTATGGCCCCGTTATATTCTTTGACGTCTAGCAAGATTAAAATTAATTGGAAACCTGTGCATGAAGTTATAAGACAAAAAATAATATCAGTTTTGACTTCTGAGCCTATATTAAGCATATTTGATCCTTCCTGTCCAATAGAGCTTCATACAGATGCTAGTGCTGTTGGATATGGTGCTGTTTTAATGCAAAGGAAAGATACAAAGTTTTTTGTGATAGCATATTACAGCAAGTGTACTTCGAGTGCTGAGTCCAAATACCACTCGTATGAGTTGGAGACTCTAGCAGTTGTCAATGCTATTAAGCATTTTAGGCACTATTTATACGGGCGAAGCTTTGTTGTTGTTACTGATTGTAACTCTTTACAAGCTTCACGCAAAAAGCTTGATCTTACTCCTCGAGTTCATAGATGGTGGGCTTTCTTACAGGCTTTCGAGTTTGAAGTTGTTTATAGAAAAGGAAATAGCATGTGTCATGCGGACTTTTTTTCAAGGAACCCATTGCCTCCTTCTAAAGTGTACAAGAAAATTGAGCATAAGTACGTTAACCTAACTGAATTGTCTGATAATTGGCTTTTGGCAGAGCAGCAGAGGGATGAGGAAATAATAAAACTTATATCTGATTTAAATGAGAAGAGGCTTAATGATGATATTTCTCAGACTTATGACATTCGATCAGGAGTTCTTTATCGAAAGATACAACGTAATGGTAGATCACGGTGCCTGCCAATAGTTCCCAGGTCTTTGAGATGGTCAATTATCAATAACGCACATGAAGCACTAATGCATTTGGGCTATGAGAAACCCCTAGAGAAAGTTTACGAGCATTATTGGTTTGAAAATATGTCAAAATTTGTAGAAAATTGCGTGACATATAAAATTTTCAAGTCCCACTCCGACAAAATTCAAGCCGAATTGCATTCTATACCTAAAATAGCTGTTCCTTGGCACACTATACATATTGACGCAACCGGAAAACTTAGTGGAAAAAGTGACAAAAAAGAGTACGTTTTTGTGCTGTTTTGTTGCATCATACAACTAAAATTGAGACAATAAGTAGCATTGCAGCACGCTATATCTTTATTTGGTGCCCCAATACGAGTTATAGCGGATCAAGGTCGCTGTTTCGCAAGTCGGGAATTTAGTGAATATTGTAATTCATACAATATTAATTTACATTTGATCGCTACAGGTAGTGCTCGTGCAAACGGTCAAGTTGAACGTGTAATGAGTACGTTAAAAAATATGCTCACTGCAGTTGAAACAAGTAATCGTGCTTGGCAGGATGCTCTTCCTGATGTTCAATTAGCGTTTAACTGTACTCAAAGTCGAGTTACAAAATACAGTCCCTTACAATTGCTTATAGGTAAAGTAGCTAGACTTATAGAAATATTGGTGTCTGACGCAAATGAACTATTAGTAAACCTGGATGAGGCTAGAAATAATGCCATTGGTAACATGGAAAAAAAATGCTTGCTATGATAAGATGCGATTTGATAGTACTAAAGCAAGACTGGACAATTTTGTGGTAGGTGACTTGGTCTTATTACAAAACGAAGAACGCAACCAAACAAAGCTCGACCCGAAATACAAAGGCCCATTTAGAGTAACGGAAGTTTCGGACGGTGACCGATATGTGGTTAAATCTTTAAATTGTAACCGGACCTACAAGTATGCTCATGATCGCATGAGGCGAATGCCTGAAGGTCATGTTCCTATTGAAATTAATGACGACAATGATGACGAGAAAAATGATTAATAATGATTAATGTAATACAAAAACCTTGAGATGTAATACGCATTGTTGCTGTCGGAAGAGATACATTGCTGGATAGAAGCAATTGTGTGAAATGGAAATATTACCGGATAGAGGTGATATAACCCTTTCAGACCTGTACCTTGTATTGCGTGTAAATTTCTTCAAATCAACAATATCAACAAAATTCTTTTACATTTAGCGAAAAGTTAGCCTATTAAACTTTTTTAAAAGGTCCTTTTTTGTGAACAGGACATCGCACAATTGTGTGGTCTCGGTCATAACATGTAAAAAAATTTCCAAAAAAAAACTTAGCAATTTGTTGTTTGTTTCAAATATTTAATTTAACGTTTTATTTTCTAATGTTATTTGAACTTAAAGTATTCAGGTAAAGCTTCAGGTATTTAAATACTTGCATATCACATAAAAAATATTAAATAAAAAATAATAAGTTTGTTATAAATGAACAAAAACAAAAAAAGTATAACCTAAAAAAAACTAAAAAAGCAAACAGTTCAGTACAATTTTAAATCAATTAAAAAATATAATGAAATGATATACTAATACTTTAAATGAGATCATTTTGAATCATATTTCTCAAAGCAGTCTTTATTTTTGGCTAAGCAAAGTGTAACTTTACACTTCTGGCATCTTCCCCTCGATCGACTACCACAATTATTGCGGCATACTCTTGGTGGATCATCAGTAAATTGAGGCCAATGGTCGTATCTATCGAATCTAATATCGTCTGGAGCGTCATGTGGACGATATTTCGTACCATAAAAATCTTCAGGAAGCTGAACGCACGCTCTGGAACTTCGAAAGAAGACGCTAACACTGTACCTAGTTCCATTTTGAAGGTTAAAACGACTTTACTCTTGCTTTAGGTAATCCGACAAGCTTGCAATCTTTTCTGTACTCCATCCAAGAATTATATACTGAAAGATCAAGAAAGTGGAAAAATACTTTGACTGTCCACTTCTTAGTTTTCATTTTAATTCTATAATATTCCAGCATCTGGTCACACAAATCAACCCCACCCATAAATGCGTTATAGTTTTTAATAACTGCGGGTATTTGCACAGGGCAACGGCGTTTAAGATTTTTGTTCCATCTTTCGATTTCACCAACGGGATCTTTTCCACACATGTTTGAAGCAGCTATAACAGCCCTTGTATCCTTCCACTTGACAACGGCTACGTTTTCATTTACAAATTGACAAATATCCCCCCGGTTCATGTCTTTGTCCAACGGAAACTTTACACTTGCTGTTGCTGGATAACCCATATGGTGTAAGGATAGTAAAAGGGGAATGGTTGTAAAAAATCTATCGAAATATATATGGCTGTTCAGTGGCAAATTTTTAATAAGCCTTATTACTATAGACGGTCCATGTCCAAGACCGCAATCTTTAAATGTCCCAGCTCCCTGAAAGACTTCAAAGTCAACAACTATGCCATCAGAAGTTGCGCAGACAAGATTTTTTAGTCCAACAGGCCGTGGCTTTGACCTGATTACTTGCCGTGCAGGACACCTTCCCGTAAATGGAATCATTTGCTCATCAATTGAATAATTTGTGATATCAGTTGCCAATTCGTTGCACCGTTTTCTAACCATGTTGATCACTGTTTGAATTCTCCAAAGTTTATTTGCAGAATCTGGTGCGGAAAAGTCTGTAAAATGTATGTCTGATCGAAGTTGCAGGAATTTGTCACGGGACATGGAATTAAATATAGCCGGAATTTTACATTCTTGAGACCAGTACATTCTTATAGCTGGGTAACCAAGACATCCCATTACCATTGCGCATCCGTAAAACCGTTTAATGTTTGATGGTACATAGCGCACTTCCTGACCACGCTTACTCATAACATACATTTTAGTATACTTCACTACATCTTCGTAATGGTTTTCGGGAAAATATCTCTGGAAATATTCTAATGGAGTTTTGATGACTATATTTTGCTGACAACCCAATGATGTCGGAAGTTCGATGTTGGGAAACGAGATACTTTTCCATATATCTCGCCTAATGCTTTCTTTATGTTGGCAAGTCGATGATTGCTGTGTTGTAGCTGATGGGTCAGTGGAGTTTAATTGTTCATTCGTAGACTCAGGAATATCAGTACTATTGATACTTTCATCGCTCTCTTCTTCTCCAGAGTTTGCATCTATTGGAATCCATGTCTCGTCAGCAGCATTATCGTCGTCGCTAAAGTCAGCATCAGACTCGTCTAAGAGCTCTAAGACTGCTTCAACATCATTCTCATTGTTTAAATCGAAAAATTTTCCTATAAAATTTAATGATAACACAAACGTGAGCATATATTGAAATGTTGCATTGTGCCTGATCAACACAATCGTGATATCTATATTTCTGTGCAACCAAAATAATTGTTACTATGCAAAAAATAAACGTTAAGCAGCCGAATGGTTTTAGGTATTCGTTATACAGTTACCACATGCCAAATCAAAACATTTGTTTTATTATTTAAAAAAAAAAATATTTACCGCTTGGACGCATATCTGCACGTGTTGAACGACACAATCAAACTGAGAATACTTTTGTTTTGCAATTTTGTTTTTACTTTTTTGCTTTTGGTTTAAGAAATCACACAACTCACAATGGCTGCTTTCAGTTTAATTGACGAGAAATGAGTTTTTCATATAATTTAACACATATTAAATCAGACCTCACAATCGATTAAGCTAGGTCTGAAAGGGATAAGTTGTTTTTGCCGGATAGAGGCGATGTAATTTCACTGGATAAAAGTGATTGTTGAAACTAGTAACCGGATAGAGGTTACTGTTGTGTGAGAGTAATAATATCTCTGGATGGAAGTGATAACCGATTTCTAAACAGATCAATGTGTATTATATTTCAAGTTTATTTGGGACGTGACAAATGGTATTTGGATAATGGAGATTCTCATAAATTAACACTGTTGTTGATTTGCTTATTGAAATATGAAATAGTAATAGATATTAAGTTTGTTGTTCAATTGTATTTGAGACAATAAAATTTGTTTTGTTAATTGAAATTTTATTATGGTCAGAATTGACCGAGTGGTTGAAAAAGATACTGTACAGGATTTTGTTTTCGTTTCAGATGTGTCGCACGAGGACGTGCGAAATGCCAGAATGGCCGTGTCGTAGTACGTAGTACTTACTATATGTATTTCAGAATAAAACGGCAAGCCATGACATTTTTGCTGTCAAAGCTTGGGTGAAATCGACTGGAACTACTGAATAATTTAAAGAAAAAGCAAAGAACATTGAATAGAAGTAGGTAGTAGTGACGAGATCGAGATTGCCTCGTTTAAATTTTCAAAATAATTCGAACAAATAAATTTTCAAATTAAAATAAAAAATTAATAAATTAAATGGATGATACAAGGACATTGTTGAACCGTGTTCAACAGTTTTTGTTATTAAATATTTTTCATTCATATATTCACTCATATATTCATATATTTCTATAATTTTAACACTGTGGCTTTGCCATCTCTGAATTGTTACTCTTTATTTTTTGTACAAGAAGTCTACATAATGTGCTATTATTGTTTTTTTTTTTTTAACGAAAGATATTCATAAATACTTTACGGGATTTATGTATTAATAGGTTTAAGTCACTCAATAAAGCAATAAGCTTGAAAAAACTTAGTTCTAAGTTCAAGAGGAACTTAGTGGTTTATTTTCATAAGGAAAATATTTTTAGGAGGAAGAGGAGTTACCTCGCCTCTACAGACATATATATACGTCAAAAAAATAAACAGTTGGTTTATCTGCATTAAAGCTTTAATTACAGGAAAGGTTTAAGTAGAAATTAAAATGTTTAATAACAGTTTAAGAGGCTTATAAAATAAGAGTTTAATTCAGTATTAACCAAAATTAAAAACTAAACAAAAATAATTCTCTTCATCTTAAAATACTGCTATTTTTATGCGTCAAAAAAAAAAAGTAAACAGTGGCGATATTGTTAGATTCTTTTTTTAATATTTCGGGGGAAAACAGTCAATTCTTTGAAAAGCAGTTAATAATCTAGTAAACCGGTGTAGTAAATATATTTTTGAAGTTTTCTATTAATTTTGTCAAAAAATTACAAGTTTTAAAAAATGCCTAAGCAAACGACCAATGAAACGAGAAAAAATCATATTATATATGCATAAAAAATAATTAATCCTTGCATGAAATTGGAGAAATTGATGGAAGGAACCATTGCACTATAAAAAAATTTATAGATGAATATGTTAAACATAACACAGTAGATATTTGCCCCGGCCGGGACGACCAAAACGACTTACTGGCACAGAAGTACGAGCAGTAGTTCGAGAAGTTAAGACAAATCCTGTGTTAAGTGTTGATCAATTAGCAAAAATTAAAACAGAGACATCTGGAAAATCAGTCAGTGCCAGTACAGTTAGAAGGGAACTCCACAAAAATGGACTACATGGCAGAGCTCCTCGAAAAAAGCCATACATTTCTAAAGTAAATCAACAGAAGCGCGGAGAATACGCAAAAAAGTACAAAAACAAGGGTTTTGAGATCTGGAAAAACATATTATATACCGATGAGAGCAAATTCGAAATATTTGGAATGAAGAAGCCTCCAAAAATGTGGCATTTGAAGAATGAAGCTTTTCGTGAAAATTGTATTACAACTACCGTTAAACATGGTGGAGGTTCGGTTATGGTCTGGGGCTGTATGGCGGCATCTGGTGTCGGCAATGTAGTGTTTATTGAGTCGATAATGAATAAAATGGATTACTTAAACGTTGCCCCCAGCGTTGAAAAATTAGAACTTCCTAACAATTGGGTCTTTCAACAAGACAACGATTTGAAACATACATCGATGATTGTTAAGGAATAGTTGTTATACCGAACGCCTAAGACCTTAGATCACCCACCTCAGTCTCCAGACCTTAACCCTATCGAACATTTATGGGAGCACCTTGATAGAAAAATCAGACAAAGATCCATTTCCAACAAGGACGATTTGAATAAGGCTTTAACAGAAGAATGGAACAAAATATCTCCAGACATTACGAGAAACCTTGTGGAATCAATGCCAAGAAGACTAAAAGCGGTGCTAGATGCAAATGGAAAACAAACCAAATACTAAAAGTTAAGCTATTTTTAGTTTCTGTACCTAACTTAATAGATTCTGTTTACTTTTTTTTTGACGCATAAAAATAGCAGTATTTTAAGGTGAAGTAAATTATTTTTGTTTTTGTTTAGTTTTAATTTTGGTTAATACTGAATTAAACTCTTATTTCATAAGCCTCTTAAACTATTATTAAACATTTTAATTTCAACTTAAATCTTTCCTGTAATAAAAGTTTAATGCAGATAAACCAACTGTTTACTTTTTTTGACGCTCACAGTATATATATTATAAGTTAGTGTTAAAAATTAAAAATTATACAGTTTAAAATGATCATTCACTAATTAAACACAACACAGAGAAAATAAATTCGTTATGAGAACCGAATTTGTTGCCAATTGAATTTTGTCGGCTGTGTGCAATATCTTGAATTCGGTTGTAATAACTGACTGAATATGGCACTGACAACTATTTAAAAAAATGATTCTTGGGTGACTATAAAATATTATTGTGAATTAAACAATATAATATTTTTAATATTAACATTATCACTTTTATATAAGAAATAAATTATAATATACATATTTTATAGATAAGACATGATAAATTTTATGATTCGATCTATTTAATTCAGCCTATTCCTTTTTTACATATTGATTTCTTCACACTTTTTAACTTGCCATCTCATGCCGCAGATTTTTCTGCTTCGAAGTGTATAAACATTTTAACATTGTATTTATTTACAAATGTCTTGATAAGATAATTTTAAACTTAACAATCAGCAATATCAGAAAATTTTTTACCACTTTCATTATTTTTGAACTTAAATATTATTAGTTTTTTGTTTAGTTTTAAGTGTACAAATTTTATTTTTTTCATATAAAACGCTTTTCGATTTCAGAAAACACAATCGAATTTTATGAGTGTTTTATTTTCATTTTATAGAATATATTTTAATAAAGGTACAAATCGGTAAGGTTTACTTTATAAAAAGCTGTTACTACCAACACTTAGAGTATAAAAAATAAGTCAAGATTATAATTTATTAATAATAAAATCATATTAATACAATAGTTATTAAATTTTGAAATTTTGTGTGTGCACTTAGGTCTGTTCATTCACTAAAAATTGTTACTGGAAAGTGTTCATTAACCCATAAAATTTGCAAAGTTAAAAGCTTAGCGAAAGGAAAAAATTTATTTATTGTTTTTTATGCAAAAGATTTAATTTCGTTCCTCAATTTAAGTTTATATAACAACTGAATTCATTATTTCAGATTAAGAAACATTAGGCACCTACAAAATGTAATGTAGCATTTTCTGGATCGTTACAGTCATCACATACATATATGCGTTGTTGCTTTTTACTAATTCTCAGTTTAATAATGAATGCAAATTTTATTTTTATTATTTTATACTTCGTTCTTCAGAACGAAAAACACTTTTGGTTGTGTATGAAGTTTGTCTAAACAGATTATTATTGATTGATTTTGAACATTTCTCGTATTCATAGTTACAAAATTATTTGGTTAAATAGATCACGTTCATAGTGTGTACAGCCTAAGGCGGATAGATCCCAAGCAATCTGTTTTTACCACCCACAATATGCTGCTTAGATTCTGCTGGTGTCTAAGTTTTTTTATTTCTTTGTAAAACGTTCGCAAAAATTTGTAAATAATTTTCGTGCTTAGTAAAAATTAAAATGAACTTAAGCTGAGTTAATTAAAAGGCAAAAAAAAACTTTCCTTGTTGAACCGATGGTTAGCAGAAAGGAAAAACATATACATGTGTGACGATTATAAAGAGAACAACTTAATAAACATTGGGTAAAATGTGGTCTTTGCTTCACTAAATTGATAGTGATTGATTGTGAGATGGCACCAAACTTGATGAGATGACGTGTACGTTATGCAGCGACAAAATTAAGTCAGATAAAGCCATTCTAGATATTTTCTTAAAAGTAAGTTAACTACAACTACAAATATGGGAAAGGATTAATAATTTAAATAATTAATTGAACGTGATGATTTGCGAATGAATGAATAATAAAAAACACGGTACTTGCCAATTTCGCAATAAAGATTTCTAACAGTAATTCTTAATACTTAAAACGGTAATCTCAAAACTTTCTATATGATGTGGGCTTTCTTTGTATTTATCTTTACAGCCACGTAATCCATGGCTGTCGCTATGCTAAATAAAACTTTTCATTTAAACAGAGAGTACAAAATGAGCTACAAAAAATATCTTGCAAATTTTTACTGGTAAAATTTTTTCTCGCAAGAATTAGCCAAACAGCTGTTTCTTACTTTTATTTACAAAATAATTTACTTTCTGTAAAACAACAGAAATTAGGTTTAGAATCTTCGAGCTTTACAGGTGTTTGTATTGTTTTTTTAGAATTAAAAGTAAACAAGCCAGTGATAAAACATTCAATGCAATGTACTTTTGTCGGTGCAATTTAAAGACGAGTTGTACAATTATAATATAATTATAAATAAGTTATAAACATGCTAAAACTGTTTTTATTAAAACTGTATTTATTTTGACATCTAAATTACAATAAGAATGTTTATTAGAACTAACTGTAGAAAAAAAATTCTATACATGATGAGCTTAAACATCAAAAACGCATTTAAAAGAATATTTAAAACATTTTACATAATTTTGCTATTTAGTTACTTGGAGTATTATTATTAATTTTTTTCGTTTGGTCACCAGTTTACTGGCTTTAAGTGGTCTTTGTTTTATACATTTGCTTTAAAAATAGTACTATTTGGTGCGCATATCGGACAGTTTTTAAGTCTTACATATCATTCCCGAAGCCACAACAATTTTCTTTGCTAATTTTTGCTAGTAAAGCGTTCATTTCCTTTTTTGTATTTGGGAGAATAATTTTGAAAATTTCTGTTTTACTCTCTCGTTGCTAGTTTAAATTACTTTGAGTTTCAGAGATAAAAGTGGTTGTGTTTTTAGTTTTCTATGAAACTTTTAATTATTAAACATGTATATTATTTTCATATGTTGGGTAATTAAAATAAAAGCTACATATGTCATTCGCTTGGTAAGTTATGGATCTTTTTAGATATGAAAGTCGTTTTGACGAATGAAATGAGATTTCCAAATGCATCTCATAATTATATATAATAGATTTTAAAACCAACCCAGCTGTCAGATAGTTTGCAAATTTATTTTGCTGAGGTCAGTATAATCGCCGCACAAGCAACTTAGAATCAATTACGAAACCACGCCTTTCTATACTTTTTTTTTTAGCAGATTTCTTGATGTTGTAAAATAAATATGAGCCCTTCATGGAACGCAGGGAGCTGTTTAACTTCAGCGAGCAAATGGAGTCCAAATTTATCTTTTTTAATTTACTTAGCTTTTAGTTGATTAAATACCATTTGAAGAGGCCCTAACTGCACTTCTGAAAATATACAGGCATGTTCTGAAATCCACACGAAATTTTCACAACGGGTCAGGGGACAGCGGAAATAGAATTATCGTGAGAGTCTTTGCTGATTTCGATCAGGCAGCTTTTTGAGGTCGGGCAATAGACAAATACACCAAAAAATCTTCATGTTATAAAGGAATTATGTTTTAAGTTTAATTTATAAAATTATTGACAATATATTGTAAATATATCGTCGCTGCTCTTTTTTGTCACTAGTTATTGTACCCGTCGTTGCCTGAATTTAATTTTACAGCTTTTCTCGCCGATGTATAATATCTTATAGCCTTGTTTCAAGAAAGGAATTTACTTCAGGTATTTGGTATTAAATGAAAGGATATAATAATCTTTAATAAAGTTTATAATGAACTTTTGACCAATTACATTTGTTGATCGCAGGTAATAGAGTCTTCGGTTACAAAATACTGTAAGTTTAGGTATGTGAAACAATAGTTTATTTGCCTTCTAAATTATGGTATGAATGTGAATTTTTTCCTTCAGTTACTTTTCTTCTGAAAATATTAGAAAAGCAGATCTTTAAATATAGCTTTTAAATACGTCAAAGTATTTTTGTATTCATACATGGGTCGATATTTTATTAAAGCAAGTAAGAGTGCTATATTCGGCTATAGAATATCTTATTAAACTATAATCAAAAAAAAAAATTAATACATAAATAAAACGAAATATACATATTGGGTTGATAGAGAAGTAAAAAATAAGACAAGAGAAATATTACATATATTGTAAGCACTATATATTATTTGACACAAAAATATCATCGGCTCTTAATGAATTAAAATTTTTTTAAAAGTTTTAGTATTTCCTAAAACATGTCTTTAAAAGCCTTTAAATGATATGCATATTGATATTTTCATATACATAGTGCACAATCATTCTTTTCTATGTTTAGAGTGGAGCACTTCCACGTAGTGCATCCTGGGTAACGCTAAATTATCTAAACCCCCCCCTGGCACGACATTTTTCTGTCCAAAGACCTTTCTTTCAGATTTTTCGGCACGTTTTTGTTTGACTTGGGCTGGTGGTTATGGCTTCTGGACTTAGTAGCACCGGGGTGAAACCTTGTAGAAACGGCTCCAGTTTAAGGTCAGAACTATCTCCGTCCCGTTAAAACCCTGGCAGGCCTCATAGTACGTTCGATACCCGTCACCGTTAAGTTGGTGGTGCAGGTTTGGTTGGGATTACTCCCAATTAGCAACGGTGTGGCTCTGAGCACCTGTCCCCATGAAGGCTGGTGCCAACCCTCGTATGGCCTCCCTGCTTACATAGCTAACCTTAGGACCTTTGAGTTGACTACACATACGGGTGGAGATAGCGGCTATGAGTGGGGACCCATTTCACATGGACAAAACGAAATACACAAAAAAGACTACAAAGGCCAACCCTAAAAGGGAGCCGACTGTATTGAAACGGCAAAAGCCGGCAATCCAGAAACAACCTTCGTCTGAGAACTCTACTTCCAGACCACAGTTGGGTACAACGACTCTATTGTCTGCCTCAACATCCCGCACCACAATCTCCAAAGGTTGCGTAGTGCCGTCTTCGAGCACCTCAATGACCCCTGCTACAAAACAGAGTGAAAGAGGGTCTCCCCCGCATATTGGTCCAACTACTGCTGTGAGGGCATCGGTGAAGCCAGCCCAAACAACAGGTAGTCTGGGCCATAGCACGTCCTCCTCTTCTCGTGCACACATTAAAGCGTCGACGCGGGCGTACAGGACCAGAAGATCTGCCTATCAGATCCTGCAAAAGCTCGGTGGGCATGATCCGAACACTTTGTCTGAAAAGAACCAGACAAAACTTAAATGGGCCAAACAGAACTTGGAGACGCGCCCTCCACCTAATTTGGCATCTCAGAAACGACAAAGGTCGGCTGAGGAAGCCGCCACGACAGTCCCTCAGTTGCCTAAACGGCCAAAGACTTCAACGTCTTAACCATTGTCCTCACGTCCCCTTAGCGAGATAGTTAGGGATAGCCTCGTTTTGGCTATAATAGACACTGGTAAAACTGACTGGTAATTGGAGGTTAATCCAAGCGGCTCTTCGCAGTGTCTATAAGGACATAATTTCAGCCAATCCTGGCCCCTCCCCCTCATGCCGTGATGTGGGCTGGTATCAGGGGCATGTTAAATTGATCGCTTGTGCTGATCAACGCTCAGCGGACCTGTAAAAGCAGGCAATTGACAGCCTAGGTGAAATCTAGTCGGATGCTAAACTCTCAGCTGTATTCAAAGATAAGATTCCGAACCGTCCAAGATCCTTCGCCCGAATCCCGGCAGATCCCTCCACTCCGGATGAAATTCTGGAGCTGATTAAACTCAGAAACAAAGAGCTGCCTACATCCGACTGGAAGGCCGCTAAAATAAGCGAGCCAAAGGGCCACTTCCGCGACGCTATCATCGTCATTAACGACGAGTCCCTCGCCCCACTCAACGCCTGTAAGGGGAGATCAACTACGGTTTCGACTTGATTTCTCTCAGGATCTATAAGGGGGACAATACAGGGGAAAATTCTAAACCTCCCATGGAACCTCTGGTACCAGAGGTTGCCGCAGGATAAACTGAAGAAGTGTCATCTCTTCATCCGAGTTTGCCGATGAGTTTTTCCGGCAAATGAGGCTCGGATCCGAATATCTGGCAGAAACCGAGGAGTCACCCCTGTCTAGCGAGGGCGATTCCGACGCTACCCTTACGGCCAAAAATAATGATGATGGGGGTTGTGCAAATTAACCTTCATCATTCCATCGCTGCTTCGGCGGACCTACTCCTCCGCCTGTCACAGAAAGGAGAGGATATTGTTCTGGTCCAGGAACCATGGGTTATCAATGATCAGGTTTCTCGACTATCTAAGGACTGCTACGAAACTGTCTACGTCACAGGTCAAGGTAAGCCCAGAGCCTGCATTATGGTAAACTACAATATTGACGCTTTCTTTCTTCGCAGATTCAGTGACAGAGACAGCGTTGCCATAGCAGTGGAGACGGGCTCGAAGGATGTCTAGGTGGTCTCCAGTTATATGGCCCGTGATCATGGAAATTCACCACCACATAACCTGCTAAAGCTTCTGGTTGCAGAGGTTAACGACCGTCAAATGCCGGTCATCATTGGAGCCGATGCTAACGCTCATCACCATATGTGGGGCAGCACGGATGTCAATAAACGGGGTGAGTCTCTTTTTGATTATATACTATCTTATGACTTAAGTATTGTCAATAGGGGAAGCAAGCCTACCTTCGTCACTTCGAGTAGGAGGGAGGTTCTCGATCTTACCCTGACAGGTGGTGGCTGGTCTGATATTGTCATAAATTGGAGTGTCTCTCAAGAGTGCTCCTTTTCTGACTATAGGTATTAATCTTATATTTTATGTCTGGAATCAGCAGGTTCCGGAGTGTCCCACTTCTACATAAATAGGAAACAAACGGACTGGAATAAATTTCGGTCCATTTTAGAGCCTGGCCCGAGGCCTGCTCCCTTCAAGATTAATGACCACTGCGATATTGATCGGGCGGTTAAATTCTTGACCTTGCAGATATGCTCTGCGGCGAAAGCAGCCTGCAATCCACCGAAGCCAAGGGGTAAACCGAAACCCCCTTGGTGGAATACAGAGATTGCAGAGTTACGTAGGGAATGTACAACACTCTTTAATAGGGCCAAAAATGGTGAAAACTGGCTGCCCTATAAGGATAAACAAAGTATGTCATACGAAGATCTAAAAGAGCCTCGTGGAAAACTTTCTGTGGCAACATAGAAAGCTCGTCCGAAACCAACAGTCTACGCAGGATTCTAAGCACGTCCCGGAGAGTCATTGAGAGTATTCAGAAGCCGGACGGTCAATGGACGGACTCTGTAATCGATACCTTGGAGACGCTGCTCGATGCTCACTTCCCTGGTAGGAATTAACGAAGCGATGCGGACTGGGAATGCCCACCCACTTTCCGGGTGACCAATGCTCACATAGAGTGGGCCATCATGTCGTTTGATGCCTTTAAGTCTCCTGGAATTAACAATATCATTCCAGCGGACTTGCAACATGGCATGGACCTCATAAAACCATGGCTATTGCGAATCTACAATGCTTGCGTGGAAAATACTTACATGCCGATATGTTGGCGTGTAGCCCGAGTTGTTTTCATCCCTAAAGCGGGAAAGACATCTCATATTAAACCCAAAAACTTTAGGCCCATAAGCCAGTCGTCCTTCTTACTCAAAACGCTGGAAAGGATTCTTGATCTTCAGATCAGGAACTCCATAAATCCCGCGCTTATTTCTAGCTTCCAGAACGCCTACACGAAAGGGAAATCTTTGGAAACATCGCTGCACATGTTAATATCCGATGTTGAAAAGTCCCAATCAATGGTGGACTTCATCTCTTCTACTCTCGCTCTGGACCGCGGGTTTCAGATCCATATTCCGAGTAGGGAGATATGGGTCCGTAACGAAGTGGTTGTGGGTGGTACTGTTGACATCTACACCGATGGCTCGAAACTGGACGACAAAGTCGATTGCGGAATCTTCTCCAATAGCCTTGGACTAAGACTCTCCCTTAAACTTCCTGACTACTGCAGTGTCTTTCAAGCCGAGGTAAAGGCTATTCTTAAAACATCCGAAATAGCGCTTAGGGACGATCTTTCTGGCCTTGCCATTCGGATATTTTCAGACAGTCAGGCGACAATCAGGGCGCTTGTTGGTGCATACAGTACATCTAAGCTAGTCCTGAGTTGTCGGTCATTACTGAACGCTTTATCGGAGCGATCACAGATTGACCTGTTTTAGGTGCCTGGTCACAGGGATATCCAGGGTAACTGTGAGTCCGATGATCTTGCTAACCGGGGCACATTGCTTCCTAACGTCTCCTCGCTACCAGACGTTGGAATTCCTCTGGCAACGGTGAAAATGGCCATAAAGAACCACAACCTCAATTTGGCTCGCAAATTATGGATAGAGGAAAATACACTGGACCTCAAGCGGACCAGGCAGCTGCTCAGACTGGACAGAAAATCCATAAGTATCACGGTCTCGGTACTTGCTGGACACTGTCTAATCGGAAGGCATGCTGAAAGACTCGGTCTGCTCTTTAATGATTTCTGTCGCAGCTGTAGCTCGGAGGATGAGGAAGAGACCGTACTGCACCTCCTGTGCCACTGCCCATCCCTGGCTCGAAGAAGGCTAAGAATTCTGGGCTCTCCTTTCGCTGGAACTCTTACGGAGCTATCATCTCACTCTATAGAGGACATAGCGAAGTTCATGCGTAAATCCTCATGGTTCTCGGCTGGGTAAGGGGAGTCGAGCCGCCTTCCTTGTGATATCACAACGGGCCATTCGATTGTGCTCAAGTGAGCTTCGTCGCAAGAGGCTGCCGCTCCTAACTAACTAAGTTCAGAATACTGTAGAAAAAAAGAAACAGAAAACGCAGAATAAGATGGTCAAATGGAGGACGAAAAAGCGAAATTTTTCGATAGTAATCATAATGCAGAGGAAGATGGTCATCGGAATGTCCGAGAAAATCATTTAGCATCGTAATTTTATCTGCGAGAGGACCAAACTATTTTTTTAGTTTTAAGGATATTGAAGGCGCAATAGACACCGTTAGTGGTGAAGATCTTAAGGTGTCCGTTGAATACTAGTTATCTACAAAAGATGACATGCGAAGAATGTTTAAATGGTCGAGTCAACAAACAATAATACGTGCACGAAAGCAACTACGAGAAGCTAGACAAACGAATATTAATAAATAAATTCAATTTACAGGTCAGTAGTAAGGATGTGCACTTAAAGCTACGAAATTATCCACCGAATCTTGCAGAAGGTATTTCTATAATATGACTGAGATAATATTCTCAATAAATTTGGACACATTATCTACAATTGCTTATATTGTTCATGGTGTCCAAGATCAATTGGTTGATAAGATGATATTGCATGGAGCGAGAAAACTTTGGGCAACTGAAAAGTTTATTGAATACGAACGTGTTAGATTATGCAAAGCCAACAATAAAACACGATCAAATTGCTTTCATTGCGGAATTGATGGTCATAGTGCAAATAAATGTGCAAGCGCAAATCATAGTATGAGATGTTTTAAATGTAATGATTTTGGACATACATTAAGAAATTGCTCTAATTATAATTTGTTGAAGAATAGTAATGTTTCTAACGTAAATATAATATCAAATCCAAGAGAAAAATACAATGTTGTCAATGCAAAGCATTAGTAGATACAGGTAGTTGTGTTCATTTAATAAAAAAATATACATTCATATTGGAAAACCAAAATTTATTGAAACATCTCTAACACTTATTGCGATTAGTCAAAAGGAAGTCGCTCTGGCTGGCCTGTTTTAAGCTGCAATTCGAGATAATGTAAAAAGTTATGAAGTTGAAATTTATATAATGCCTGACAATTATATGAACAAAGACGCTATTCTTACAGGGGAATTCTCAAATTAAGCGAATTGCGCGTGGTTAATGGAGATTTTTTTAAGCAAATGCCTTAATTAAACCCACAAAGTTTTGCTAAGTCATTTCCAAATCAAAATAGCATCACAGGAAATGTTGTTGATGTATATGTAGATAATCAATTTAAAGATATTGTTAATAAAATGCACAAAGATTACTTTCCGAACAAATATTCAAACTGTCCTGTAAAAACTTGGCTTATTTTAAATGAAGAGATGCTGATTTATATCAAAAACCAAGAAGACTAGCACCTTTAAAAACAAAGTTTGTGTCTGACCAAATTGAAGAATGGTTGAAAAAGAATATTATAATACCTTGTGGGTCAGAGTTGTCAAGTCCATTGGTAGTTGCAAGGAAAAAAGATGGAGGCTATCGTAAACTTTACAAAGTAATACAAAAGACAGGTTTTCTATGCAAAGAATTGACAAACAACTTGATAAGCTGATAAATGCATAAAAATTTTCTATAATTGATATGAAAAATGTTTTTTTTTTCATGTTTCGATACATGGAGATAGTACGAAGTATGCTGCCTTTTCAACTACTAATGGACAATACATGTTCAAAAGATCACCATTATGTTATTTTCATCAAGTTTTAACAGATTTGTGTCTTACGTTTGTCAGACCTTATTAAAGAAAAAGTAGTCATTTAATTTGTAAAAACATTAACAATCACCAAAAAATATTTGTATCTTTTAAACGTCGTACTTATTGGAGCCATATAATCCATGTGTAATGCTACTAACCGTAAATCGTCTTTGGGTATAAGACATAAAAAACGTTCTTGCGTATTTCGTTTACGATCCATAATTATGCATATATATATATATATATATATATATGTTATGTTATTTTTTTTTTAAACTCGATAGAACTTTAAATTGTTAAAAATAACACAAATAATTAAATTGTTGTAAAGAATTTTTTTATACGAGAGATCTAAACATTTATTTAAGAATAATTTCGGGCATATGGAAATCCAATTTTAGGTCACTTTTTCAAGTACTGCTGGCCGTATGTCACGAATAAGCAATGTTGGCCTTCGAAGCGTCAATTGTATCAGGTTAATCAGCATAAGCCAGTTTCTTCAAGTGGCCCAACAGGAAATAATCGAGAGGTGTCAAATCGCACGTCCAATTGACAGATCTGTTTCTCTTACTGCCAAATTTTGATTTTAATAACTCGATGGTTCCGGTCGCCGTATGTCACGTAACGTAGGATCAATGACATCCATATTAAAAAAAAATCATTAATCATGGTGCGTTTATGATCTCCATTGACCGTAACGTGAGATTTTTGAATAAGGTCAGATTTTGCCACTAGTGTGTAAACCAGACCAAACGGTGGATTTTTCTGGATACAATGCAGCCTATAGAGTATGTTGTGGATTGGTCTCACGATATTTTTGCTTAAAAACAATTTGTTAAATTTCTATAACTTTTTCTATAACTGTTTAAACGACTGCCGGTATACATCATATTACATCAACTATAAGAGCAGCCTTTAAATATTTATACTTGTTATTGTACCGGATATAGTAATACACTCTCGAATTTTCAAGCGTTTATCTATAACGATCCAAAGAAGGGGCCATAAAGATCTAATTACATTAGTTATGGGATGATATTAAAGAATTTCTATTTTAAAATTTGCTACTTGTACGAGGGATGCTATATATATTTTTGGCCTGGCAACACTGAGTGCTGCCAAGTGCAATCTGACATTTCCATTGGAAAGTTAGTCATTTTTAAGCATAATCGTACTCAAAACGTTTTGACGTACGACCATTATTTGTGTTGTTTACAGTGACTTGAAAAAATTAATATAGAAAAAAATGAAATTTGCTCGTGAACATTTTCGTGCCATCATTTTTCACAACTTTCGACGTGGATTATCACGACAAGAGTGCATTGATGAACTTAAGTCTTTGTATGGCGATGAAGCACCATCCTATAGCACTGTGAAAAATTGGTATAATGAATTTAATCGTGGCCGAAGCTCGCTCAAAGACGAATTCCGTGAAGGTCGTCCAAAAACGGCTGTTGTGCCAGAGAACATTGATGCCGTGCGTGAACTTAACTGCAAGATCAACATGCGATATACCGAGAGATAGAGACATCCTTGGACATTTCTTCCACCAGCATACATTCGATACTGCATGAACACCTGGCCGTAAAAAAGGTTTGTTCTCGTTGGATTCCGCACAATTTGAAAGTCGCTTAAAAAAAGGCTCGTGTTGATTGGTGCAAAGAAATGTTGCAAAAATACGATTGTGGTGCTTCAAAAGACGTTTATAAGATCGTCACAGGTGAAGAATCAAGGATCTATGCGTATGAGCGCGAAACGAAACAACATTCGACCGTGTGGGTCTTCAAAGACGAGCAAAATCCAATGAAAGTTGTTCGTGGAAGAAGCACTTCGAAGCAAATGGTCGCTTGTTTCTTCGGAAAAACTGGTCACGTGGCGACTGTTCCGCTTGAGCAACGTAGGATGGTCACTTCTGAGTGGTACACTACAATTTGTTTGCCTGAAGTCATGGGAGAAATTCGAAAAACCAACAAGAGAAGACGAAGCATTGTTCACCATGACAATGCGAGCTCTCACACATCGACTCAAACCAGAGCGTTTTTGACCGGCCAAAACGTCGAATTAATGGGTCATCCGCCGTACTGCCCTGAATTGGCACCTAATGACTTTTTCTTGTTTCCGCACCTCAAGAAAAAAATGCGTGGTCAACGATTTTCGTCGCCAGAAGAAGCTGTTGAAGTGTTCAAAAACCATGTTTTAGAGGTGTCTCAATCGGAGTGGAAAAAGTGCTTCGACAACTAGTTTGAGCGCATGCAAAAGTGTATAAATCATGCTGGAGAATACTTTGAAAAACAATAAAACCATTTTTGATTATAAATATTCGCATTTTCACTATTAGGCCAGAAATACAGTATTGTGCAGAACAAAAGCAACAAAGTGCATATGAAACTACACTTTGAAATTTTAATTCTTCTCTTTTTCCCGTTTAAAGAGTTTTTCTTTTTTTTGCACTCTCTTATGGTTAATTATTATCAGCATAAATATTTTTCAAATCGATAAGAATTTAGTGTTAAAAACAATAACAAAACTCGTCGATCTTCAAAAGAAAGTGTGCATAACAAAAGCAACAAATCATAGTTGCTACAATTTTTTTAAGATTTTTTAAATAACGGTTCTTTTCCAATCATAAATTCTTTTGGGAAGATTTTGGAAGTAACGAAAGATTTTTTCGATCAGTTTTTCAAAATCTGTTCACCAAATCACTTACTACATAATAACTAGAGACAAATACAAAAAAGAATTTAAATTACGAATAATCAATGATTTTAATAGAGGTGAAAAGCAAACAGATATTGCCAAAAAATACAATATCAACCGGTCAATTGTATGCAGATTATTACAAAAGTATAAATCGACTAATAGCGTTGACACTCAACATTTAGGAGGAGCCCCACGAAAAACCACCGAGCGAGAAGACAGAGAAATTTGTCGCTTTTTCAAAAAAAAATCCATTTGCAACCTCCAAAGAGGTCGTCCAAACTCTAAATTTAAACGTTGAGGCCACCACGGTTAGAAGACGGGCAATTGCAAATAATTTGAAAAGTTATCGTCCATGTAAAAAACCATTGCTTACAAAGAAACATAAAAAGCAAAGGTAATATTTCAAACCAATAATTTTTTTTGTGATAGTTATTAATAAATTTTCATCGATTTATTTACTTAGATTAGAGTTTCCAGAAGCTCATTTAAAATGGACTCCTCAAAAGTGGAAAACCGTTTTATTTAGCGACGAATCGAAATTTAATTTAATAAATTCTGATGGAATGTGCACAGTCCGTAGACTGCCTGGTAAACGCCTTGAATCCCGTAACTGCAAAGTGTCTGTAAAACACGGAGGAGGCAATGTAATGGTCTGCACTTGTTTTTCAGCTGACGGAGTGGGTCCCTTCTATCATATTGATGGAATAATGGACAGCTTAAAGTACAGGGATATTCTCCAGAATCAAATGTTGCCACATGCCGAGTGGACTATGCCACTTCGATGGGTGTTTCAACACGATAACGATCCAAAACACACATCGAGGTTGGTCAAGGAGTTCACTAAAGACAATGGGATTAAAGTCCTTGGTTGGCCGGCTCAATCACCCAACTTGAATCCCATTGAAAACCTTTTTGGGATACTAAAAAGAAAAGTAGCCGGAAAAAAATTCAAAAATAAAAATGAGCTGTTCCAAGAATTGAAATCAGAGTGGGAAAAAATTCCAAATAGTACCATTACAAACATTATTGCATCCATGCTCCGTAGATGTGCGGATGTCATTAAAAACAAGGGATAATATGCCAAATACTGAATTTGTTGCTTTTGTTTTGCACACTTCAATCAGGAGGAAAAATCATTTTTTGTTTATTTCTATGAATTTGTTAATTTAATATGTTAAGTTTTTTTGTATTTATAATTTATTTAAGAATATGAAATAAATAAATGAAATATGTTTTTGTAAAATGAACTGTAAATAAAAAAATATGTATTTTTATTAAGAGATGTATGCTGTTGCTTTTGTTCTGCACAACACTGTATATAGAGCAGCCCTCGTAATAGCGGACTTAGCAATAAAGTTTATATGCAAATAAATGGCTATTACAGCTTAAAAGTTTGTCCTAGTACATTAAATTACGTCAACTATAGGGACACCTTTTAATTATATAATTTAATTTTTATACCTGCTGTGTAGCGGACTTAGCAACACAGTTTTTTTTTTTAATTTCAGCCGTCTGTCTATAACGGTTCAATATTTTCACCATGTCCATCAGGTTACATCAACTATCGTTACACCCTTCAATTTATCATTTTTAACATTTATAGTAAAAAGTAATGGACATTCTGTCTAATTTTCAAGCGTTCATATATAATTGTTTAAAATATAGACCCATATAGGTCAAATCACATAATTTGTGGAAACTCCCTTATATTTCTAAATTCAAATTGTATACTTGTAGTTGAAGTGGAATAACCAATGCATGTTTTTTTTTTAAATTTAAGCTGTCTGTCTATAACGATTCAAAAGTACATACAACAAATATCATCAACTATCAGGACACCTTTTTTACAAGTCTAAATTTTAAACTTGTTGTTGTAGTTATAGCAAGTCTACAAGTACAAATGAACTATTGTGACACCCTTTAATTTATAATTTGCTACGCGTCATAAATTTTTGGGAACAAAAAAATGTATAACCCCTGTTATATATTTTTTCAGAAAATGTAAGTTTAGTGGCAATAAATCTTAGGCTAGCTTAGTTATTTGGAATGTTTGGTTCTTAACCCAGTACCCTTAACGCGAAACTTATAGAAATACTCATCTGCCTTAAAATACCACAGATTATATTTTAAACAAAATTAACTTGTATCTTAATTAGCGAATAAACGTTGGGTAGAGCGACTCACCAAAAAAGTGCTCGATATAGCCTCATAGAAATTACCCTAAGACTTTTTTAGGATGACTTGTAATATATTTCGGCTATAGCTTTAACATCTTGTGAGCTGGGCCATTTTGAAAAACGGTCTATATTTGCATGTTTTGTTAATTTAGGAATATGTATCCTTACCTATATATACAACATAGATATCGAAAGAAAGGTTTTTTTAAGGCGCGTCCAACTGTGTTTACAATTTGTCCAAAGACAATCATTGATGTTCCTTTTTTAAGGATATTCTGTAAAAATTAACGGTTTTTGAATCTCTTGTACAGGATTGCTTCTAATAAAAATGCCAAATTAATATTTTTTTATTTTTAGTCAATTTATACAAATACGGTTCTTAGCTAATTTTAAACTCATGCTAGTTCTCGTTTTTGTAAATTCAATTGGGTGGTAATCCTACGTCTTAAATAGGGCAATATAAGTACCAAATTTTTTATTTTGCCAAGTACATCATCTTTGTATGTATATAATTTAGATTTTTTGTTGAGTTTAAACTGAAAAAATGTTAAATAATTGTTCATTGTGTCGTGTCTTTCGCGTTAGTTGAATTAAACCAAAATAAATTTCCAAACCGCGATGTGACACATTATTTATTATTTTTGCGCGCTTGAAACTAAAATCGCAGATCCGGTCTTTCCAAATTTTACAGCTGTGCAATAAAAGAAAAATGTATCGAGTGTTTGGAAATTTTATATGGGTCAGTCAGGAAAAAGATGGTTATTATTAAAAGATGAACCGCATGTAGACTCTGCTATTTAATGACTACGCTGGTGGTACTGACTATTTAATAGAAACTGACAGAACATGCAGTGAAGGAGAATTGAAAATCAAAGGTGACCTTGAGTGTTCATAATATGAAGAAAATGAAATACCAAAAGAACATCGTACAGTAACAGGAATAGCTCTGCCGATATTTAGTGCTACGTCGGATCGTGCTGGGGTGTCAAATCGCTTTGGGTCATACTGGCAACAACCTTTAAGGATTTAAACATTCAAGCCATTATCCTTCTCCAGCATAAAACTTAAAGCAAAATTTCGTTAACGGGAAACACCGAAACATCAAAATGATAGAAGAGCACATTACCACTGTAATCGAACCAAATTCTTAATATATTCGATACTTCACACCTAAGGATGGAAGAGGAATTGAAATTGCAATGGAGGAGTAATTGCAATTGAGAGCTGAGGGGATGCAGTTAGATGTCGCTATTAATTGCTATGGAACGTGCTGCAATACTGGTAAATTTAATGGCGCATTTAGCTCATTAGAACGTCACTTGAAACGACTATTGCAGTGGTTAGTGGGTTTATTCCATTTTAATATGCGCTGTTAGAAAAAATCTGTTGGGAAATCCAACTGGGTCTCCTAACTTGTCAGGAGTAATTGGAAAAACACTGGTGAATTGCGAAGATATTCCAGTAAACTACTTTCGTTCGCTCGCGAAATGCCCGAATATAGACGGATGGAGTTTACGAGGCGATTAAAAGTATCTGTATGATATTGTCCGTGCAGTTATTAAAAGTCTGCGATGGCACGTTGGCTAGTCTGAAACTTGGCCCCTTTAATTTATCACGCTGGTTGACAACAGCTTTAACCCATTTTTCGCCGACCGGTGATTATAATTACCAGTCGTTTCATACCTTATAACTGCTTAATAAAAAACAAATTATTTTACGTAACTTTAGAAAATAGTTACTTATGGCCCCATGTCTATTTACTAAAGTAGATTGGGTCGATTTGTGAGCACAACATTTGTATTTTGCAAAATTTTAAAATAGTTAAAAAAAGGGCATTTTAAATTTTGAAAATATAAATACCATTATATTACTCTTTCTAACAATTTCATATAAATTACTAAAGTTTACTCTTCAAAATTCTTGTTGCATCTTATTTTTTGAAAAAATTGTTTTTTTTTTAAACGAAAATTGTGTATTCAATATTGTGGTGTTTATAATTACCATTGGCGAAAAACGTATGCCTAAAAGTGTGCTTTATAAACATATCTGAAAACATTTTTGTCTGCTCTTAGATACAGAAACCACAAATGTTCTGCTTATATAACGGTAAATAAACGCAGTTCTCATGAATTTTTAAGCAGAAATTTACCATATGTATTTTTTGAATAATTTTACATTAGTTTAGTGTTGAATGTCTTTGAGACCAGACAGTATAATTACAGGTGCTATTTTTTTTAGACAAGTGATATAAGTAAATAATAGAAAAATATGTCCGGATAGTATGTATTTGTATGAAAAATAAAGGGTTTTAGTAATTTGTTAAAAACGTTAAATAATTTATGTAGCTTTGGAGTCAAGCGTGCCTAAACAATGAGAGAAATACTCGATGTTCTGGAAGACTCGGATGATGAATCAGAGAATGCACAAATTCGCAATAACGTTCGCAACGTTGTATATATTCCGTCTAAAGTTGACGTTTTAAGTGATGAAGAAGATATAGATG
Source organism: Cistogaster globosa (assembly GCA_937654795.1). NCBI lineage: Eukaryota > Metazoa > Arthropoda > Insecta > Diptera > Tachinidae > Cistogaster > Cistogaster globosa. The sequence goes on along the minus strand of OW569403.1, from coordinate 107,532,540 downwards.
AAACAATCATTGGTGGTCAAGAAAATAATGCCATGTGTGAAGTTGCTGGCGACTTAGAATTGGAATTTTTGGGAGGAAATGAAGATATCAGTGCACCAACTGCAGGCGAAAGCTCAGAGGCGCTGCTAAATAAATTTAGGTCAAAATCTTCCTTTCCGTCACCAAAATGGGCGCACTCAAGACGACCAATTTACTCCAACAGTATGCATGATTCTACAGAACTGATGAAGGATCAAGAAAAGCTCTATCAGCATTTGAGTATGTAATTTGGGAATAAATGTGTGTGTATTATACCTTTTTATAAATTAATATAGGCGAAAGATCTCCTTTGGACCTGTTCAAGTTGTTTTTTGATGAGGAGATTATGGAACTCATAATGGTCAACACTAATGAGTATGCCAGATAGAATAATGTGCTAGACAACTTGTGCACAATACAATTGTTGGAGCGTTTCATAGGATTTTTAATATTTACTGGGTACCACACCGTTCCACAATATGAAAATTATTGGAGTCAGAAGCCAGATCTAGGGGTTCCAATTGTAAAGAAAGCTATGACACGTACAAAATTTCGCTGGATGAAGAAAAATCTTCATGTTTGTAACAACAACAATTTAGATAATAGCGATCGGTTTGCAAAGCTAAGACCACTAATTGATGGACTGAAAATTTTTGCAATTTGGAATTTTTAGCGAGCATCTATCAGTTGATGAGCAAATGGTACCATATTTTGGAACACATTCATGCAAAATGTATATAAGGAATAAACCCATTCGGTTTGGCTTCAAGTTGTGGGTTCTTGCTTCGTCAGATGGATATATGTATTGCTGTATGCCCTATGCCGGTTCTCAGCAACTTTATAACAAGGAAATCGGTCTTAGTGCTCACGTGGTTTTAACTTTGCTGGAGAATGTGCAAAATCCAGAACATTATATATATTTTGATAATTTTTTTACATCATTCCATCTAATGTGCCTTCTGTCAGAAAAAAAATTCAAAGCAACGAGTACAATACGCAAAAACCGATTACCAAGCAGTGTGGGCATCAAAAACGACAAAACTTTAAGAAAAGGCGAATACGATTTCATGTTTGATCGCGCAAATGAAATATTGATTGCAACTTGGCATGATAATGTAATTGTTACGTTAGCGTCGAATTTCGATACCATTGATCCTCTTACAACTGCTCGACGTTATAACCGCAAATGTCACAAGTATGTCAATGTTGAAGAGCCTAATTTAATAAAAAATTATAACTTGCGCATGGGGGGAGTTGATATGGCAGATAATGCGATATCGAACTATCGCATAAATGTAAGAGGCAAAAAGTGGTGGTGGCCATTATTTTCGAATGCTGTGGATTCGGCTGTTGTAAATGCATGGAAGCTGCATTGTTTACTGTCCAAAATTGGAAAAGTCCGAGGAAAAACACAATTAGAGTTTCGGTCTGAAATTGCTAGAGCTCTACTTGCTTCCAAAGATGAAGAATATCAACAAGCAGATTCGGAGGAACCAAATTCAAAACGCCAAAAAGTGTCACAACACGTCATTGTGAAACAAGAAGAAGGCAAATAAACGTCGGTGTAAGCATTGCAACAGCCACACACCATTTATGTGTAAGAAATGTGAGGTTCACCTACATACGAAATGCTTTGAAGGTTATCATAATAGTTAATTCTTTTTATTAAATAAAATATTTGTCTTGTACAAAAAAATTCTATATTTTGCATACTTATTACGCCGATGGTGATTATAATCACCACTCTATTTCAGACAAACTAACATAAAATTCCGCAATTTAAGTTATAAACTTTCTTGATTAGCATCATATTAAGCAAACAAAAAAAATTATTAAAATCGGTCAACAGGAACTCTGTGCAGCGAAAAATGGGTTAAAGAGTTTTACTGTTCTTAAAATAATTTTTAATTGTAAAACACTGAAAAACATGATCAATTGGAATGAAGTTGAAACTAGTATTGTAGAATTAAATAATAATAAGTGATCAATAGCAATAGATTCTTTTTCACTTTTGAAAAGTTCGCTTTTTGTGTTTTTACTTTTATTTGCTAAACTTCCTTAAATTACAGTAACATTTGTTTGTCATGTTGATTGATGTCACATTAGCAGAATTATCAGAAATGTTCAAATGAAATAGTTCAATGTACTTGCCAGTTATAAAATATATTTTTTGCATTAGCCAAAATAGTTCACATGGGCTCAATCATTTTGAATTGGACAAAAAATGAATTAGTTTGTAACGATTTTGTATATTTAAGCTATGTAATTTCATCAAAAAGAATTTTTAAAGTAAATTGATTTGCCAAAACGTGTCACAAGCTTAATTTAGCTATTAAACCAAAAGAGTGAATTCATGAAAATATCTTAAAAAGTTTTTTTTTGCATGTTAGTGTTTGATGTTTTGTAGATACACACAGTATAGAACCACTGGTATACAGTTTTATTCACAAGAATACTTGTTGAAACTTCAAAATTCTGATATAAGTATTTACATTCCAGGTACACTTTGTCAGTCAATCTACAGTATCGGAAATGGATAGAATCGTCCGGCTTATATTGCGAGCCAGATCGTGTTGCGCAAGCAATATACTAAAATAGAATCACGAAAGGATTTGCTGTAACGCAATAAATGAGTCTTAACTGATCTGTACAAAATTTCATTTTAAATATGTTACAGAATCTAAAAAAAAGACAAAAAAAAAGAAATGTTTAGTATACTTTAAATGCAGTAATTCTCTTTTATATTAATTTTTTAAAACAACTTTTTGGGACTTTCTTTTATGTTGCAAAATTTACGCGATAATGTTAAAAAGTTTTCCAAATTATACACACAAAATATAATATATTACACATGTTAGTAAAGAATATGCTAACACTAATTTTACTTTAATTTTATTAAAATAAAATCAAAATTAAATTATCAATTTTTTTTTTATAAAAATACGCTCGCAGTGTGTTTTTATTTAGAATAAAACTAAAACCATATTGTATTGCAATTTCAAAATACAGATAATTAAAGCATCTCTACTTTTCAAGAGGACTATAAATCTATAATAAATTCGCAAGTCGTTTTTAATTTTTAGGACAATTTTGTAAATATAAAAAATATGTCGCCAAAAAGTATTGGATCACTTCTTTTTTTTCTTTCTTTAGTCTTATTTTCATTCATACATGATCTAGAAACTAAATGCGTAATCGTATCAGAGTTAAATTGATCGCTTGTGCTGATCAACGCTCAGCGGACCTGTACAAGCAGGCAATTGACAGGCTAGGTGAAATCTGGTCGGGTGCTAAGCTCTTAGCTGTATCCAAAGATCAGATTCTGAACCGTCCAAGATTCTTCGCCCGAATCCCGGCAGATCCCTCCACTCCGGATGAAATTCTGGAGCTGATTAAACTCAGCAATAAAGAGCTGCCTACTGGAAGGTCGCTAAAGTAAGCGAGCCAAAGTGCCATTTCCGTGACGCTATCATTGTCATCAACGACGACTCCCTCGCCCCACTTAACGCCTGTAAGGGGGAGATCAACTACGGTTTCGACTCGATCTCTCTCAGGATCTATAAGGGGGATAATATAGGGAAAAATTCTAAACTTCCCACGGAACCTCTGGTACCAGAGGTTACCGCTGGACGGACTGAACCTTTACAATTCGCTCCGGCCTCCATGTGCGGTTCAGATATGTCGGATGACACAAGAAGTGTCATCTCTTCATCTGAGTTTGCTGGCGACTTTTTCCGGCAAATGAGTCTCGGATCCGAATACCTGGCAAAAAGCGAGGAATTACTCCTGTCTGAGGGAGATTCCGAAGCTACCCTTACGGCCAAAAATAATGATGATGAGGGTTGTGCAAATTAACCTTCATCATTCCATCGCTGCTTCTGCGGCCTTACTCCTCCGCCTGTCACAGAAAGGAGAGGATATTGTTCTGGTCCAGGAACCATGGGTTATTAATGATCGGGTTTCTGGACTATCTATGGATGGCTACAAAACTGTCTACGTCACAGGTCAAGGTAAACCCAGGGCCTGTATTATGATTAAGTATAATAATAACGCTTTCTTTCTTCGCAGATTCAGTGACAGAGACAGCGTTGCCATAGCAGTGGAGACGGGCTCGAAGGATGTCTGGGTGGTCTCCAGTTATATGGCCCATGATCATGGTGATTCACTACCACATGATCTGCTAAAGCTTCTGGTTGCAGAGGCTAACAACAGTCAAACGCCGGTCATCATTGGGGCCGATGCCAACGCTCATCACCATATGTGGGGCAGCACGGATGTCAATGAACGGGGTGAGTCTCTTTTTGATTTTATATTATTTTATGACATAAGTATTGTCAATAGGGGAAGCGAGCCTACCTTCGTCACTTCGAGTAGAAGGGAGGTTCTCGATCTTACCTTGACAGGTGGTGGATGGTCTGATATTGTCAGAGATTGGAGTGTCTCTCAAGAGTGCTCCTTTTCTGACCATAGGTATTTATCTTATAAATTAGATCTGGAATCAGTAGGTTCCGGAGTGTCTCACTCCTACATAAATAGGAAACAAACGGACTGGAATAAATTTCGGTCCATTTTAGAGCTTGGCCTAACGCCTGCTCCCTTCAAGATTAATGACCACTGCGATATTGATCGGGCGGTTGAATTCTTGACCTTGCAGATATGCTCTGCGGCGAAAGCGGCCTGCAATCCACCGAAGCCAAGGGGTAAACCGAAACCCCCTTGGTGGAATACGGAGATTGCAGAGTTACGTAAGGAATGTAGAAGACTCTTTAATAGGGCCAAAAAAAGTGGAAACTGGCTGCCCTACAAAGATAAACAAAGGGAGTTTAAGTATGCCATACGTAGATCCAAAAGAGCCTCGTGGAAAACTTTCTGTGGCAACATAGAAAGCTCGTCCGAAACCAGCAGGCTACGCAGGATTCTTAGCACGTCCCCGAGAGTTATTGAGAGTATTCAGAAGCCGGACGGTAAATGGACGGACTCTGTAATCGATACCTTGGAGACGCTGCTTGATACTCACTACCCTGGTAGTGAAGGGATTGACGAAGCGATGGGGATTGTGAATTCCGCGTCGGTTTTTCCACCCACTTTCCGGGTGACCAATGCTCACTTAGAGTGGGCCATCATGTCGTTTGATGCCTTTAAGTCTCCTGGAATTGACAATATCATTCCAGCGGACTTGCAACATGGCATAGACCTCATAAAACCTTGGCTATTGCAAATCTACAATGCTTGCCTGGAAAACACTTACATGCCCATAGGTTGGCGTGTAGCCCGAGTTGTTTTCATCCCTAAAGCGGGGAAGACATCTCCTATTAAACCCAAGGACTTTAGGCCCATAAGCCTGTCGTCCTTCTTACTCAAAACGCTGGAAAGGATTCTTGATCTTCAGATCAGGAACTCCATAAATCCCGCATGCCTACACGAAAGGGAAATCTGTGGAAACAGCGCTGCATGTGTTATTATCCGATGTTGAAAAGTCCCTTTCAAATAAGGAATTTACGCTTGCAGTGTTTCTTGACATAGAAGGAGCTTTCAATAACGTCTGCCCCAATGGATCTCGGTCTTGATGCGAATCTGGTGGGATTCATTGCGCAACTACTGAAGACACGTATCATCACGTCCACTTTGGGAAATGATCGCGTTGAAAGGGTAGTGTCTCCCCTCATCTGGAATCTGGCAGTCAACACGCTGCTACGGCGACTGGACCAAACGGGTAATAGGGTGATAGCTTATGCTGATGACATTGCTATCGCAGTCTCTGGGAAGTACCTGACAACACTCACAGAACGGATGAACTATTCGCTTAATGTTCTGTCTCAATGGTGCTGCTATTTTGATCTTGCTGTTAACCCCGGCAAAACGGAGGTTATGCTCTTCACACGGAGATACAAGATCCTGAATTTTACTGCACCTAGGCTAATTGGCATTGTGCTCAGTGTAAGTAAAAGTGTGAAATACCTTGGGGTGATACTCGACCCCAAACTTCAATGGAAGGCAAACATTGCCGAAAGAACTCGGAAGGCGACCTGTGCGCTCTATCTCTGCCAGAGAGCTCTAGGACCAAGATGGGGCCTTCAGCCTCGAATCATCTCCTGGCTCTACAAGGCAGTTATAGAGCCAAATATTCTCTATGGTGCTGTGTTTTGGTGGCCCGCTCTTGAGAGATTGGTCAACCAAAAGCCTCTTGACAAAGTCAGGAGAACAGCCGCTATTTTGATTACTGGGGCTCTTCGAACTACTTCCACAAAGGCTCTGTTTGCTCTTCTCCACTGGTTACCCACCAAACTTCTGGTATTGCAACAGGCTAAATGCTGTGCAGCCAGACTTAATGCCCTCTCCCGCTGGCTCAGGCTGGACATAGGGCACTCTAAGATTATCGATCGGGATGTTCCACTGCCATCAATGGTGGACTACATCTCTTCTACTCCCGCTCTGGACCACGGGTTTCGGATCCATATTCCAAATAGGGAGATTTGGGTCCGTAACGAAGTGGTCGTGGGTGGTACTGTTGACATCTACACCGATGGCTCGAAACTGGACGACAGAGTCGGTTGCTGAATCTTCTCCAATTATCTTGGACGAAGACTCTCCCTCAGACTCCCTGACTTCTGCAGCGTCTTTCAAGCCGAGGTAATGGCCATTCTGAAAACATCCGAAATAGCGCTCAGGGACGATCTTTCTGGTCATGCTATTCGGATATTTTCGGACAGTAAGGCGGCAATCAGGGCGCTTGCTGGTGCATATAGTACATATAAGCTAGTCCTGAGTTGTCGCTCATTACTGAACACTTTATCGGAGCGATCACAGATTGACCTTTTTTGGGTCCCTGGTCACAGGGATATCCAGGGTAACTGTGAGGCCGATGATCTCGCAAAACGGGGCACATTGCTTCCTAATGTCTCCCCGGTACCAGACGTTGGAATTCCTCTGGCAACGGTGAAAATGGCCAAAAAGAACCACTATCTAAATTTGGCTCACAAATTATGAGTAGATGAAAGTTCCTGCTGTGTCTCCAGACAACTGTGGACTACGCTGGACCTCAAGCGGACCAGGCAGCTGGTCAGACTGGACAGAAAATCCATAAATATCACGGTCTCGGTACTTACTGGACACTGTCTAATCTGTAGGCATGCTGAAAGACTTGGTCTGCCTTTTAATGATTTCTGCCGCAGCTGTGGCTCGGAGGATGAGGAAGAGAACGTACTGCACCTCCTGTGCCACTGCCCATCCCTGGCTCGAAGAAACTAAGAATTCTGGGCTCTCCTTTCTTTGGAACTCTTAGCGAAGTTCATCCGTGAATCCTCATGGTTCTCGGCTGGGTAATGGGAGTCATGCCGCCTTCTTTGTGGTACTACAACGGGCCATTCGTTTGTGCTCAAGTGAGCTTCGTCATGAGAGCCTGCCACTCCTAACTAACTACTACAAAATTGCGAAATCACGATATATACCGGGTGTCCCCCTTATAACGCAATTTTTAAATTTGGCGCGATTCGAGGTGTCATTGTTTGACATTTGAACAATTGTTATTATTTGCTAGTAAAACGTACGAGGTTAGTAAAAATGGAGCGATACACGAATGATCAACGCATTCTCATTGTTAAATTGTTTTACCAAAAAAATTTTGAAAGTTTTGCGGCTACAGTTCGCAAATTGCGATCAATTTGGGGTCACAATAATGCTCCAAAAGAGTCAACTGTAAAGAGATTAATGGATAAATTTGCCAGAACTGGGACTGTTAGTGATGTAAAGACAACAACGGGCCTTCGACCAGGTCGATCGACCGAAAATGTCGCAGCTGTACGTGATGACGTCGCTCAAACTCCATCCACCTCAATACGACACCGAGCTCAGCAAAATGGTGTCTCCAAATCCACTATGCAGCGAATTTTGACGAAAGATTTGCATCTTCAGGAACTGAAGCCAGCTAACCATAGACAGCGAAGGGAGTTCCTTAATTGGGTATTGGAGAGACAACATGAAAATGCTGATTTTGCCGATAAAATCATCTTCAGTGACGAGGACCATTTCCGTTTTGATGGCTTCGTCAATAGGCAGAATTGTCGCATTTGGGGTGAGGAAAATCCTCGAGTGATTCACGAGTAGCAAATGCATTCTCAACGTGTCACTGTGTGGTGTGGTTTTTGGGCTGGAGGAATCATTGGACCTTTTTTTAATGAAAATGAGGCAGGTCAAGCGCAAACGTGTTCGGTATCGTGAAATGATAACCAGTTTTTTCTTGCTTAGAATTGAAGAAATGAATGTGGAGGGCATGTGTTTTCAAGAAGACGGCGCCACTTGTCATACAGCCAGAGAAACAATTTAATTTCTGCATCAGTCATTTCCCGGTCGTGTTGTTTCGCGTTTTGGAGACCAGAATTGGCCGCCTATATCGTGCGATTTAGCATATTCAGAGTTTTTTCTTTGGGGTTTTTTGAAGTCGATGGTTTACGCGAATAAGCCGACGACGACTTAAGCCTTAAAAGAGGAAATTGGACGGTGCATTAATAAAATACCACATTTACGCAAAAAGGTAATTGAAAAATTCATAAAAAGATCGCGAGTATGCCAGCATCTGCACGATATCCTGTTCCATACATAACCTCATTCCGTCTACTTTACAATATAATAAAATTACACGAATTTTTTTTTAATAACTGTGTTTCATTTAAAATTTAGAAATTGCGTTCTAGTTGGGACACCCGGTATATACAGGAAGGAACAGATTCTCAAATTAACGAAACATGCAAAAACAGTCCCTCTTTCAAAATGGTCCAGCTCACGAGCGGTCAAAGCTAGAGCCGAAATATTTTAGATGTCACCGTAAAAAGTACCAACGTTAATTTTGAGTCGCTTAAATGTTGTGCCAATATGCGTACATTTTCCCACCCTACTGCTGTATAACTGCTAGTTGCCTTGACAGAAATCATAAGGATATTACTACTTCTGTACCTAACACTGACATGACTACGTTAAACAAAGCATTCGATGTAAGCCATTCTACCCATTCTAAATAAATTTAAAAAAATCATTCTTTTGTAATTTTACAAATACAATTCATAATATTTTTATTGAAAATAGAAAAAAAAAACTCAGTGATAATATATATTAGTCTCGATGAATCGAAAAGATCAATGAATAAAAGAATTTGTGTATATACATAAAATGATAGGTTTTGTTTTTTTTGTTTTTTATAAATGAATTTTGGTAATGAAAAATCAGCAAAAAAAAAAAAAAAAAAAAAAAAAAAAAAAAAAAACATTAAGCCCAATGAAATAACTAGAATAGTAACCTTTTTCCACATCTTTTATCAAATTGCCAAATTGTAACATTTTCGCCACAAGAAATACACAGGTCTAAAAATCAACATCTTTACAAGATGTTCCTATCTCATATTGATCCACTCAACATCTTTCGATAATTCTAGCGTGATCACTAGAAAAGTGAGATAAAATCAAACAAAAATGATAATCTAAATGTCAAAAAGTACAACTGCGGGCAGACAAATATAACTATTAAATTTTTGGAATTTTTTTTTTATTTATTTTGAAGCAAAAAAGAAATATAGTATGCGTGTTGTATAGTCCATTCAAATATCGTAGCTCTTACTTTTCAATTTCTTCAACATAACTTCTACATAATGCAAAATTAATTGTTCTTGGTCTTCAATAGCAATAACTAACCAATTATTTATTTATTCATTTATCATAAAATTAAATTATAATTACAAATTATAAATTAATAAGATTGGAGAAATAGCGATATAATTATCTAGATTTATTTTATTAAATTTGTAAATTTCATAATAACATTTTTGACAAGGATGAAAGATGTTGTATATGTAAACAACGTTTTTGTAATTTTCAACATCTTCCACGCATTCCTCATAGATGTATGCAAGTGTAAAAAACCTATAAGAGTAATCAATTAATGTGTTTTATATACAAAATACAAATTTATATTTTAATCATAACTGATATCTATCGAGATGTTTTTTTTTTTTTTCATTTCATTCATGATGATAGACTGTCGACCCAGACAATCCGCACATGATGATGAAGATGTTATTGTTGATAGTTTGTTTTTCTCTTTAAAAAATGTTTTAATGTTTAGGTAAATATTATTTGGGGTTATATTTTTTTAACTCATAAAAATTGATTAGTGTTAGAATACAATTTCTATAGTTTCTTTTTTAAATAATTTGTGCTTAACCTTTAGATTTAAAACTCCTTTTTAGTAGTTAAGGTCTAGAATATAGAAAACAAACTAGGATATTTATATATAAATAATTAAGTTAAATAAATATTAAACAACTTTTAATCAGCTTATTATTTACTGTGTGCCATAAAGAAAGTTTAGTTTACAGGGTTTTTACACTTTTAGGTTAAGGAAATAATATATAGAAAATAATTGTTGGATTTTTTAAAATAACACAAAACTTTAAGCATGTTTAGTCCATGTTGGTGAATATCTTACCTAATGTAAATATGACTTTTAATATATTTATCTGGTCACGTGATACATTGACGTCCATGTGAGATTTCCCGCTTCCCTAATTGGCTATCGACGTTTCGAATAAAGGTTGGTTTCCTGGTTTTGGAATCCATAGGAGCTGAATATAGTTATATTAAAGTAATATTTACGTCTGATGTAATTTTATTTGTCGTTGGCTTTCTGTGAAACACTAAAACCCACTTTAACTAATTATTTTTTTCTATAACGTTCTAATAATCGGTATATTAATTAATTTGCTACTTCACATTCAGTGCGTTGAGACTTTGTATGACCGTTTCTCTCGACTGTCACTGGATTAATAAAATGCTTGATCATAAAAGTTTATAACGAGAGGTAGGGAATAAAAGTTCACAAAGAAAAAAAAACAATATTTTGCCTAGTAACAAAGTGGGAATACAAAAAAAAAAAAAATATAAAAAAACTTGCAAAAATATGTGCATTCAATGCTCAGCAGAAAAAAACAAATATTGTTAAAAGGATGGGTAAAAAAACGGGTAATCTTCACGAGTAAAATTTTTTTATAATTTGCATATTATCTGCTTACGTATAGAAATAACTCAATTAAAAAAGTAAACTAATTGCCACCATGCGAGATTGAAGGAAGTTATCCTAATTATGATATTTAAACTTAAAAGTATTAAAAGTATTACTAATTACAAGATCCTTTAAGAATTGCTTTAAAGGATGAACACTTTAAATATATTTTTTCAGAAAATTTGATAAATAAATCGTAACAAAGCTGCTTTGACCTGAGAGTCATCTCAATTGAAGACAAACAGAAGGTCGATTTATTTATTCGGTGATTGTACAAAATGTGACAATCAAGTTAACCGTTAAGGTAAAATTGTAAAAATTTTTCTTTGCTGCATAAAAATTTGTGTGGCATGATCCACGAAAGCCGGGCAGTTGTCAATCTTTAAGAAACGAAACGTAAAACTTCCCCATAGTGATATTCTTAGGCATATTATTTGAAATATGATTCTTGCAAAATACAATTTGTCTCTTGTGGAGTTTTATCACCCTACTTCTAAGGTTATACGTTTTAGCCGGTTTAAAATATGCTGTATTGAGATTGTCTCCTAGACGCGCTCGTATTCTTTCCACCTCATCCTTGTTATTCGAAATAATCACATCTTCACCTGCTGAGCATCCAATTTTATTTAAAACTAACTATACGACCCGCCTTCGCTCGGCAGCTATTTGCTAATGATTAATATTTCATATGGAGTTAGAAATTAATATACAAAAATATCAGTACAAAGAAGAAACAACACAATTTTTTTTCAATGAAATGAAACTTAAAATGCATATTTTACTTAATTGAAAACAAGTTATCCAAGATTTAAACTTTTTATTTTTTCCATACAATATATTTCAAAGTATTGAAAAACATGCAATCTATTTACATGCATATGTACATGTGATTTTATAGTGAATTCTAATTAAAGTAAGATTTTTTCCACAAAATTGTGACGATATATCTCTAAATAATCTGACAGCTATGTATAGTAATGAAAAAATACATGCATGACTGTTGACATGTTAGAACAATTTTCGGTTTGGCCAAAGTTGAAGATGTGGCCTCTCTTTATTCGATGTTTTATTTTCTTTTTGTTGCGTGTCTTTTGATTTAATTTCCGCGTTGAAAGGAAAAATGTACAACTTACAAGCACATAGCTTTGTCAAAACAGTTCCAACTAACATGTCGAGTCGTGAATAACTTATTTGTGTTTACAACAACAAAAGCAAGCAGAAAATGAATATATGAACTTATATATGAAATATTTTATATTTTTTTTCATACGAACTATCTCCTGAAAATTTGGAATCGAAAAAAAATCAGCAAAATCGCTCAAGTCGTTCTCACGTCATTACATGGACCATTTTGTAGGCTGATTCGTGTTGAACAATGTATTGACCAAATGTGGCAAAATAAGAAGAACATTTTATCCTACTATGGAATTTGCTACTAAAAGTTGACAAAATTTGAGGAATTAATTTGTCCCATTCCTTATGTGCTCGCAAAAAATACCGTTACTTTGTTATTATCTCACGATTTGCCCTTTTTGATGTACTGGAATGCGGTGCACAGAAACCTGTTGTGATATGACATATATCATAAGATTAATAAAATTTCTTCATTTCTTTCGAAACGAACTGTTTACTATTATCACATGTGATCTAGAGAAATGAAAATAACTGTATTATGTTGTTTCGCTAACGGATACGCTCCTAAAAAGTCGCAATAAAGTCTTTCAAAGGGACGACTAGTAACGCACTGACTTCCCATTTTAGGTCTGGATATTTGGTTAGACGATTTTAGCTTTTACATATTTTACAGGACCCTTCACAAGTTTTTATGTCATTAAACATAGTGTTGACACTTATGTCAACACATTAGTTTTTTTAATTTATATTTTTTGAACCCGTTTTTTTTTTTTGTAAAATAAGTTAAATGAACCTTTATTTTTATTTTGTCTACAATTAACGCATTCTTGCTGATTCAACATAACTAAACATTTAAAATAAGTTAAATGCACCTTTATTTTTATTTTGTCTACAATTAATGCATTCTTGCTGATTCAACACAAAATTTAAAATAAGTTAAATGAACCTTTATTTTTATTTTGTCTACAATTAATGCATTCTTGCTGATTTAACATATGTAACTAAACACTTATTATTATTTAGTTAAAGGAACTTTGCATTTTATTTATTCTTGCTTATTAATTAATTAATTAAACATTTTTTGTTTGTAACATATCTCATATTATGGCTTGTTATACACTATTTGCAAAATTAATATGTATATAAGCAAGAAAATTTGTGCAAAAAGAGGTCAAAATAAAAATTGACAATCAATCAATAGATCACGTCTTTTAATTTTTTTTTTTTTTTTTGATAAAATTAAGAATCACGGTTCAAATGCCGGCGGTTCAATAGTATTATCAAAACTACAAGAGTCACGGTTCAAGTGCCGGCGGCACACAATAGTGTAAATACATCAGGTATAACACATAGTTGGCCAAAAATATTTATATCGTATGCGGGATAAAGCTTTGATGAGCACCCCATAGCACGATAAATGAGAGTTATGTGCCGACTCTGTTATGGATGATGTTAATGATTCAGGCAGCCAAATTTGCCATTAACTAGCCTCCTCATCCTCAATACCTTGTCGGAAATTAACGCGTTTCAAAACTATATTACCTGATATAAGGAGATCTGGCAGAGATTCTTTTTTTTATAATATGGCTTTCCTCAGTTTATTATACTCTTCTTCTACAAACCCTGGATCTTTCAAAAAAATTTCAAATATATTTATTTTTAGCTGTTTAACATTCGTCCTGGTCAAACAATCCAGCACCACCTTTACACCGCACACACGGCAAAACTGGCAATTTAGGATGTCAAAAATCGATTTTTCAAATGTCAATTTCCGTTATTTTTTCATTCCTTTTTGCTTACATTCCTTTTCTACACGTTGTCCAAGTTTCTAATTGTTTATTGAAAAACTATTTTAAATATTTTGTTGCGTTGAAAGTAACAATTTTTGCAGCAATAACTTCTTCCGTCTCGCGCTAAGATATAAACAGTGGTCAAGAATATGGCATCTACAAGTAAATACATTTTATAAATACAGTTGAATAAAAAATAAAGTGGTCGTAAGTATTTAAATATAATAATATTGCAGTTCTAGTACAAGAAAAGTTCCGCTAGGTACCGCTTTCTGTCTTTGATATTTGCACTTAGTAGTTAGGTGGTCGTTATTATTGTGAATTTTGAGAACTCAAACCAACTCACTGTGGCACTATCTACATTTATTTAAAGGTATTCGGAGTGATGAAAGTCACTCGAAAACCATGTTAGAAAAATGGATCTGATTTTAGTGCTAAACAATGAAAACTTTTATAAATTATCATGGTCTAAGTGTGTGGAACGATTAACTAGCTATATACTGGACAATCATACTGCTTATAAACAATAAAAAACTAGTGCTTTACACTTCAAATGTGTTCTCAGTGTTCGTATCCAAACTGTTGAAAAAGCGGAAGATTGGGAGATTCACCTAGTATAATTTAGCATGGTTAAAAAACGACTTGATGTTGCCAGCAGTAAAACCTGTGAGCAACGTTTCAAAATTAATTAATAAAGGCAGACATCAAAATCTTTCGAAGACGACTCTGTACGAACAAAAAGAAGACGAGATCAACCAATTGTTGCCACAACAAATCCAGAGGTATTTTGTGCTGCTGCTCCAGCTAGCCTAACAAAATGTGGGAAAAGGACAGCTGCACATATGGTTAAATTGGCAATGACCACCAGTCCAAGCAGATACAAACACATACAAAAAATTCATAGTGAACCAGACTTCTGGTGTCACACCTTACTCTCCTGAGGAGGATTTAGCCTTCATTATTGACTTTGACATGGGCAAAGAAGATTACATTCACATGCCAAGAGGGTCGAAATCTCAGGGCGTCAACATATATCCTCCATACAATGTTATAGCGCAAAAAAAGATGCTGTGCTACCCTGACAATATAAAAATATCAGAAACGGAAGTCAAAATCCTTGTCCAAGAAATTCTTGACCACAAGATACACAGACTTGCAGATGTACTGCAGGACGTATTAATTATATACCACGATCACGAAGAGAACATACAGATTGAAG
Organism: Cistogaster globosa; assembly: GCA_937654795.1. Classification (NCBI taxonomy): domain Eukaryota; kingdom Metazoa; phylum Arthropoda; class Insecta; order Diptera; family Tachinidae; genus Cistogaster; species Cistogaster globosa. The sequence continues at coordinate 107,517,333 of OW569403.1, read as the reverse complement.
TAGTGTACAAATTGGGCCTTGACGGGAGTGGTGGTCATTCCATATACGAGGGCTGCTCTATATATTTCTGGCCTAATAGTGAAAATGCGAATATTTATAATCAAAAATGGTTTTATTGTTTTTCAAAGTATTCTCCAGCATGATTTATACACATTTGCATGCGCTCAAACCAGTTGTCGAAGCACTTTTTCCACTCCGATTAAGACACCTCTGAAACATGGTTTTTGAACACTTCAACAGCTTCTTCTGGCGACGAAAATCGTTTACCACGCATTTTTTTCTTGATGTGCGGAAACAAGAAGATGTCATTAGGTGCCAAGTCAGGGCTGTACCGCGGATGACCCATTAATTCGACGTTTTGGCCGGTCAAAAACGCTCTGGTTTAAGCCGATGTGTGAGAGCTAACATTGTCATGGTGAACAATGATTCGTCTTCTTTTGTTAGTTTTTCGAATTTCTCCGATGACTTCAGGCAAACAAATTGTAGTGTACCACTCAGAAGTGACCGTCCTACGTTGCTAAAGCGAAACAGTCGCCACATGACCAGTTTTGCCGAAAAAAACAGGCGACCATTTGCTTCGAAGTGCTTCTTCCACGAACAACTTTCTTTGGATTTTGCTCGTCTTTGCAGACCCACACGGTCGATTGTTGTTTCGTTTCGGGCTCATACGCATAGATCCATAATTCGTCACCTGTGACGATCTTATAAACGTCTTTTGAAGCACCGCAATCGTATTTTTGCAACATTTCTTTGCACCAATCGACACGAGCCTTTTTTTGAGCGACTTTCAAATTGTGAGGGATCCAACGAAAACAAACCTTTTTTACGGCAGTATCGAATGTATGCTGGTGGAAGAAATGTCCAAGGATGTCTCTATCTCTCGGTATGTCGCATGTCGATTTTGCATTATGAGTTCACGCACGGCATCAATGTTCTCTGGCACAACAGCCGTTTTTGGACGACCTTCACGGAATTCGTCTTTCAGCGAGCTTCGGCCACGATTAAATTCATTGTTCAATGTTCAAGAGTTAATTTCATTTTTTTCTATATTTTCAAGTCACTGTAAACAACACAAATAATGGTCGTACGTCAAAGCGTTTTGAGTACGATTATGCCAAACTTTCCAATGGAAATGTCAGATTGCACTTGGCAGCACTCAGTGTTGCCAGGCCAGAAATGTATATAGCAACCCTCGTAGCTTCCGATCCTATAATTGCGTCGCAGAGGAGGAGCCACAATAAAAAAGGAAACTATTTGCTAAGGAGATTTTAGGTCACAACTAAAATTTTCCAAAACTGACTTTTTTTTATAAATGAATTCACATTTCACATCTCTAGTTACTTAAAAAATTTCATTTTTAGCACTATCTTCTTTGACTTTTTTCATAAGGGAACAATTCTTTTTTTTTTAATATTAACACCATTTTTACATAAACATTTTTTTTTTGCTCTCAGGAAAATTTAAGAATTTTGAGTTGTAACCCTTTATTATTTAGTGTGCGATATACGCCAGATGAATATATTGCTCTTATGGCAACTGCTAAAGAGACTGGAATGCCATATTTAAACTCTCCTTGTAATAAAAGACAACATCAATTCATTTTTTACAAAATTTCATATAAGGACAAAAACAATTTAAGAGTTTCCGTACAAAAAGATAATTTGAAGTCTACAGATTATTGCAAAAACCTAAAGTAAGTTCTAAACCAATTTTCCAAATTCTGATACCAAACTTACATGTTTGTAATTAACTTAGGTTATCTTGTGTTTATTCGGGAAAGGTGCCACTGTCAGAAAAGAAAAGAAAGGATATTATGGATCTAGTCCGTAGAAACATAATCCATAAAAAGTTTTACGACTTATATTACAAAAATTTAATACAGAATAAATTAATTAAAATGGATATTTAAAACTTTTAACAATTGTTACCGTTTATTTATCTTTAATCAATTTTATAGTTAGTCTTTTTTCATTTCATAGTTTATCTGTTTCATTAAAAAATGTATTGGATACATCAATAAAATTCATATAAAAAACCATAACTCAAAATATTTACTTTTTATAAACAAAAATAATTCAAGAAAAAATGGTAAGTAAAAGACCGCTTTTCAATCTGCAGAAAATAATCAAATAAAAAGGTTAAGCAGCGCAATACAATAATTGATGGGTTTTCTAAAAATTTGTGGATTTTTTTGTCTCTCCTTAAAACTTTCTAGTTTTTGAATTAATACAGTATTGTTGAACGAGTGCAATATAACAACTAAAATTCACTAAAACTAAATCAATACAAGTATATATTAAATTGCATAGCTATATATATTATATAAGAATTGGTTTAAGGACACAAGTCATTGCCATTTAAAAAATGCAAATTAAAGAAATCAAAGAGTGTTATTAGCTTTCAATAATTGCAATAAACAAAACTAATTTCTTAACTAGGTCAAATATAATGGTTGTTTAAATATATGCTTAAGTATAAAATATTTTTGTTTAAAGTGAATAAAAAAATTGATGTGTATTAATATGCTTCCCCGTTAAGCACAACTCAAATAAAAAAGATAAATAAAAAGCTGGCAAACATAAACTGTGTTGTTGTTTGCGAAAAGCTAGAATTTGAATCTGTTTGGACTTTCGTCTTATGATCAGATAAATTAAGATGACAATTGCGATAAATAATGATTTATAACCCACTGTAATATGATGGTAGTTGTGGGTGTTCATTTTGTTCGGGTACTAAAGTATTTGTAAATCGTTTAAAGTTGTTTGTAATGTTGTTACTTTTTTTTATTGTGAAGTATATTTATTTATTATTTATTTCCTTTTCATTTATTAATGGTTACAAAAGTTCTTTGTGTCTTAGTTTCCCGATCTCCCTCAGGCTAGTGTATGACGTGTTATTGCTGCTAGATATTGCTTTATGTCTTACTGACGCCGTGGAGCAGAGAGAGTTCTTCTTGAGATGAGTAAATGAATCAAGAGAGCAAAATAATTATTGCGGTATATGTTGATGATGAAAAAGGATGAACATGGATTTATTGATATTAACCTCTTGTTAACCCAATTTGGTATTGGGATCAGGGTTATGTGTTACAGTGTTATGTTTCTCGTATGTTAATTCTGCTGTTGATAGACTTCTCACTAGTAGTTTCGCTTATTCGAGCGCTGTTTCCCATAAGCCTTCAAAGAGAGGTGATCTTAATGGAATTAAATGAAATATTATCCCTTTGGATGTACACTCCTTTCTGATATTTTAATGAGCTAAATATTTATAGTCATTGTGACAGTTCCTTCAGTTGACTTTTTGTACAAAAAAAATTTGTTGGCGTTGCGTTGTCGCAACACAAATTTGTACAGTACCTCTTCGACTGATAAATAAATTTGATACACATAAAAAGGCTTCTGCACGTTAACCAATTTTAATTGGATAGCCTTAGTAGCAAAAATTAAATACAAAGATGTAAGCCTTTGTGTAAACTTTTCCCCTTGTTTTGTAATGAATCCAAAATAGTTCACAAAAATCACCGGAATTATTGAACTAAGTTTGACTTAACTCGTGTACATTTGATGCAATTGTGCACAATTGAACGTCCTTGAATCTTCTCTCTGACTGGCCAATATATTTGCTGTAGGTGAGCTAAAAGTGCTTGAGGTCCGCAGTGTCGGTTATTTTTATGTGAGTTAGTAGTTTAGAGATTGGATCATTATAAGGGATAAATAAAAGGCGCTTCGCGTCACATGGCGAAGTTGATGGCTCTAAGCGTCCTCCCACTGTGACATTGCCACTAAAGTCTAAAAATGGACTATAATGGCCATTAACGCATGTTCTGATTCTTGACTGATAACTCTCTCTGATGTTCTTGCCGGCGGTTTCTAATATTACCGATGAATCGAATGATTTAACCTGCCTGTGATATTCACTGTAAAAGCACGTTTTGCTATGTTATGGTAACACTCAGGTGAGTCTAGGTTCGTTATATACCTGTTTAATCAAAAAGTTGTAAATTATATTTACTTTTCTGAAGTTGTTCTAGTGTGTAGCGCCGATGGTTGTGATCTCGACGTTTGCGATTTCGGCATTTCTGAGTGGTCGACCTCTTAGAATAAAGCACGGCTTCTGAGTAGGCTTTTTTATCTGCGTGATTTCAAAACTTTTTTTAAGAAATATTGATGTGTTTGATTTTGTGTAGATATTTTCAAGGTCTAATTAAATTTAAATTTTACCAATTTAGTCAAAAATAAACTTGTTACGACTTTTCCAGCCGTGTTCGAAAGCTATCAGACCAGTAAAGTCAACGTTATGTATGGCTCTGCTTCTTAAGTGTGTGTAGTTTATAGTGCAACTAAATAATATGATTGTCTATAGTTAAGTCGAAATAGTAAGAAGTCAGTCTTTTATCTGTTTATCTATTAGTAAAATTATTTCAATAAAAAACCGCAACACAATCAATTTTTCAACCTTAACAGAAAATAGTAATTGTTAAGTAATTACAATTTCTTTTCTTTTACACACCGCTACCAACAACTTTATTTTGTTAGGCATTTAATCGCTTTTTGTGGTCAAAAATTACCGGCACACCTGCGTAACTATATATGCGGTTTTTTTTATTTTTTTGTAAAATATATTTCTCGATACACAAAACAAAATTAAGAAGATAACCGTTGTCGCTAAGACAAACAAATAAACAGAGTGGGTTTTATGGAAGCTTTGCTACAATTATAGAAAACAAAGTATGTACTTTTCATCTTAAATCGGCATTATTGTAACTTAACAATTAATAAAACCATATTTAATATATTAAATAATAATAATTATTTAATATAAATAATTAATTGTTTATTATAATAAGTTATTATTATGAAACAAAATGAACTTTTGTGTAATGTTCCAATACATTAAAAATACTAAAACAAACAAAAAATAAATAAAATAATGATTAATAATTCACGTATTTGTCGTAATATTACGAAATATCCTTAAATCTTAAATCAAATAAGTAGACAGTTGAAAGTTAATTGAAATGTAAATTAAAAAGTGTTGCCATAGAGACTTGACGTATATGACAGCGTATTCCTTTAGAAGACCCATTTTTAGGACGCTTTAAATTTTCAACAACAAAAAAATATATAGTAAAAAAAAAAAAAGATAAAAACGTTTTGCTTTGTTGGTAATTTTTGTTGAAGCATTAATATTTTTAGAGGTTTCAAATATAATACTCAAGTTGTTAAAGAAGCTTCTGTACTTTTAAAATGAGTGCCAAAATAATTTTATAAATATTAAATATATTTACCTTGACTTTTTTCGGAAAAACTGTAGATCCTAGTGAAAGTTGGCCTTTTAAAACGCGTGTATAACATTCTTTTTCATAATTAGATGGAACTCCAAAATGTAGCGTACGGGTCACATCAGTTGTGCCATCCCTAAAACACATTAAGAAAAAAGTAAGCAAACCAAAAATACTCTTTAACGTTTTACAACAACACAAAAATTCTAGTGCGATAATCACACATATTAAATCACAGTTAACAAATAAAGCAATCAGCTAATCTAACATATAAGATCTGTTCAGTTACTTTATTAGAACGAGAGAGTAGAACAGAAATTATTCTTCAAATATAAGAAAGTAAATGACGAGAATGAGATTCCATGGCTTGCATAGGGTGGATGTAAAATTGATGTGATAGTTTTGTGCCCGTATATGGTGATCCCATCGTTTTTTGTTGTGCATCCTGCTGATGCACGCCAGTTCCTTTCAATAATTGAGAACTACTTTCTCCTTTACATACTGAGCTTCCTTTTGTAAAGTTTGTACCATACAGTTTTGCTGCCGATTAACTCTATGCTGCAAGTTGAGTCAGATTCATTATTCAATAAATGAATTTCACAGTGACAAATTGGAGAACCTTTATAATATGTAGCTTGAATGTTCGGACATAGAAATGTATTGTTGTTTTGGCTCTTGACTACAATCCAAACAATCAGGGGTGTCATAGAAAACGATATTATTGGAATTGGATTTGAAACCGACAAAAAAATCTTGTTGGTGTCATGCAATCCAATGTTATCGGTTTTGTGTTCGAACTTGAATTTTTATCGGTTTTAGGTGTCACAGAAACCAATGTTATTGGTTTGTTATTGGAAATAAACCAAGCAGCAAACAGCTGTCGGTTTTTTTATTTTTGTAAACAAATTAAAAAAGTTCACGGCCATTTTCATTTAATTCTGTTTTTTTTTTTTGGATATTTTAAAAAAATGTAAGTACGGATGTATGTTAATTGAATTTATTTATTTAAAAAAGACAATTTTTTCATAAATTTTTATTCTTCAACAGGGGAAAGCATAAAAACTTTACGCAAAACTCCATAATTATAGAGTTTATGGAAAAATATCCAGATATAGCGCGCGGATTTACAAGGCGGGAAAAGCCGGCTGTGGATGATCTTTGGCAACAATTGACAGAGTCACTAAACAGCGCAGGTCCACCGCAAAAAGATGTAAGTGGTTGGAAAAAGGTACGTAAAAGATGTAGTAGCAAACATAACTCTTGTTAAATTGTGTTGCTTAAACCTTTGCAGACATGGACTGAATGGAAAAGCGATGTTAAAAGAAAACTCGCCCAAAATAAAGCAGAGTCCAGAGCAACCGGTGGTGGGCCATTTTCGAAGCATCAACTAACAAGCAGCGACGAAGCAATTATACGCATTTGCAGCATTGCGCAGTCGGTGGAAGGTGTTTCTGGCATTGATATTGGTTTTAATGACAGTATCGGTGGTGGGAAAGAGGAGGAAATGCCGTCAACGTCATCAAAACGTCTACCGTCTCCACTGTTGTCAAAAAGTACCCCTAAAAGGCTCAAAACAGAAACCACGGCTGAGCGAATAAAAAAGTTTTTAGACGACGACAGTGAAAGAAAAGCGGAACTAAGTGAAAAGTTGGACGAACTTATTAAAATTGAAAAAGAAAATGCCAGCAGCTTACGACGGGTTTATAGGGCGTTAGAAAAGGGACAAGAGTCTATAACAAATGCAGTGGAGGAATTTAAAAATGAATTTGTGCGGGTAAACAATGGAATTTTGAAAACAATGCACGAAAAAAATGAGATAAAAAAAAAACAATTGGATCTCGAGATACAAAAATTTGAATACCAAAAAAAAAAAACATGTGATTTTTAAATTATTTTTCACCAAAGTGCCCTAGTTATTAAGTTTTTTGTTACAAACTTACAGCGTACCTTTTTTTACAAAATTGTAAGACTGAATTTTTAATTTGTTTTTGTTTTTTTTTTATTAAATGTTGTTTTATTTTTGAACATGACTTGTTTTTTAAATTTTGATACAAGGTATAAGCTATTTCATTTCTAATCCTCTGACCTTCGCTTTGCAAAGATGTGTTTGATGGCAATAATACATCATCTTCGGTGTCATTTTGTGGTAAAATTATGTCAGTGTCATTGTTTTGTACATTGTAGTTTCTACATATATTGTGCAGAGCACAGCAAGTATTTATGATTTTAACAACCTTCTCTGGATGATAATGTAAGGTGCTCATCAAGCAGCGAAACCGGCTTTTCAGTACGCCTATTGTTCTTTCCACAATATTACGAGCCGATGAATGAGCCATGTTGAATTTATATTCTTTAGAGTTGTAGGATGGATCTCTGTACGGCGTTAGTAAAAAAGGCTCAATTCCATACCCACCATCGCCCAATAGTATGGAAGATCGTTCTCCTGACTCATACATCTGAAGGAAATGATGTCTGGCTCTACTAATGTTCCATATAAACGCATCATGACTAGAGCCGGGATACCGTGCATCTACTGCTCGTATTTTCATATCAGGATCACAGATCTGAATATAAATATATCAAAAGGAATACAATATTACTTTGATAAGTTCAGTTTGTAACTTAAAAATTACTTACAATCATGGTATTCATACTGAAGTATCCCTTGCGGTTATAAAATAAATGCTCGTTACATCTGGGCTTTATGATTTTTACATGAGTCCCATCGATGCAACCAACGACTGAAGGAATTTTGTATTTATTGTAAAAATAGTCCCTTGATTTGTGCTTTTCGGTAGTTTCCATTTCCAATTGCACCCATTGTGGACAAATAAACCGCTCTATAGCATTTAGCACATCATCTAAAATAGTTGACACTGTACTTCTACCTAAGCATATGCTAGAGTCGTTGCCAACAGCTCTTTGATACGACCCTTCTGCTAAAAACCGCAAAGAAGCTGCAAGTTGCAGTAAAGGCGGAATCTTAGAACGGGTAAGATGTTCTTTAATTGTGTTGAGTACCACGCAAAAAGCGTCTTTATTTAACCGGTAACAACCTACAAATCTGCAAAGCAGATTTAAGTATGTTTGTGTATAAAGTATAAGAGGACTACTTACGTTGTCTCCGGCAGCTCAAGGGGATTGCTATAGTCACGTAAAATTTTTCTTTTTACCTTTTCTGAACGCTCTTCCTCTAATAGTAAAAATGCAAGAACAGCAGCGGCCATTTCATTCATTTACTTATAAGTTTCTTTTATTTCGTCAATTTAATTAATTAAACACTAAATTTTTATACTTTATATTGCTAAAACCACAAATTTTTAATATTTTTAATAAACAGTTTGTATTAGACAAAAAATATAAAACTAAAATGTAAACATTTACATAAACATTCAAAACAGCTGATTCGAACATCGGTTTTATTTGCATTCGAAAATAACAAAACCGACTTGGTTTCACGACACCAAATGAAACCAATATTGTTTTGCAAAACCGACAATTAGTAAAACCGACTTGGATTCTATGACACCCTTGAATAATTATTTTATTAAGAAATTTATTTTTAAAATAAATCTTCAATGTTCTTGGTTAAACTTAGTAAAACAAGAAAGTTTAATTTAATTAAATTAAAAGAAATCTGTATTTTTTTTATTAACATATTTATTTTGTGTTCCAATATATATTTTCTTTGTTTATGCTTATGTATACAGTGAATCAATAAAGTTTAGGCACATCATGATTTTCAAGAGTAATTGCTCAATTATCTTGGATCTGCTTAACTTGATAAAATAATAATGATTCTGTATTAAAGATAGATGTGTTTATTTACGATTTAACATAAAACATAATTCATATCTTATTATTTTTACTATACAACGCTCTGAAACCTAAAAAACACAGTAAGTCTAAGTAAAAAAATTTTAGAGACATACTGCTTTTATGCACTTTGTTCGCTAGTATAACGGTAAATTTAGACGTGTTTATTTAAATTCATGTTTCTGCGCATGGTAAATTCTCAGTAGGCGAGCTTTAAATGTAAAAAAGTTTTTCTTCGTATTTAATTGGTGGCGAAAACAGCAAAATGAGCAATCGTTCAGAAATTTCCATAGATATTCGTAAAATTATTATAAATCTTCATGCGCAGGGAAAATCCTATCGCGAAATTGGTGTTATTGTACAGAGGCCCTATACTAGTGTAAGAAACATCATAAAACATTATGAAAAAAAACTAGCAAATTAGAGCGTAAGAGTAGAAGTGGACGCTCAAAAAAAATTTACACAACGCCAGGAGCGGATGATTGTTGCTGCAGTGGCTCAAAATCCAAAGATTTCGGCTGCAAAATTGTGGCAGAAAATGAAGCTTTAATCCGCAAACAATAAGAAATACGCTGCACAGAGCTGGCTATCACGGAAGAGTTCCCCGTCGTAAACCGTGTCTTTCCGATATCAACAAGAAAAAGAGGTAAGAGTTCGCCAAACTCCACATTAGTTAGCCTCAAACATTCTGGAACAGCGTGATATTTAGCGATGAGTCAAAGTTTAACATTTTTGGCTCAGATGGTCCACAAAAAAAGCAAACAAAGAGCTTTAAGAAAATAATCTTATTAAGACTGTTAAGCACGGTGGCGGCAATGTTATGGTCTGGGGGTGCATTGCGGCATCTGGAGTGGGAAATCTTGTCTTTATAGATGATAAAATGGACAAGCACTCTTATCTAAATATTTTAAAAGAAAATTTATTTCCAAGTGTTGTGAAGCTGAGCTAAGATGGGAAATTCTTGTTTCAACAAGAAAATTACCCAAAACATTCTTCATATCTTGTGCAGGAATGGCTTATATACCACTGAAAACAGTTGAAAGCCCCTCCGCAATCGCCCGACACGAATCCTATAGAGCATATTTGGCATCTACTGGAAAAAAAGATACGGAAACATAACCATTACATCCAAAGAATCGCTTAAAGCAGCGCTTCGCTTAGAGTGGGAAAACATTACTCCTGATAAAACATATAACCTAGTTAAAAGTATGAGTCGACGATTAGAAGCAATTATCCAAGCTAAAGGAGGTTCAACCAAGTACTAGACGGGCAAAAACCAAGAATAAACAGAAAATTTTCATTTGTGTGCCTAAACTTTTTTTACATAGGCTTACTATGTTTTTTAGGTTTTAAAGCGTTGTATAGTAAAAATAATAAGATATGAATTATGTTAAATCGTAAATAAACACATCTATCTTTAATACGGAATCATTATTATTTTATCAAGTTAAGCAGATCCAAGATAATTGAGCAATTACTCTTGAAAATCATGATGTTCCTAAACTTTATTGATTCACTGTATGTATGTATAAATGTACATATACATGTTGTACGTCGAACAGTAGCACATACTTTCAGAAGGCGGCCAAAAATTATTTTTTTGTGGTTACTGATCTTAGTATTCTCTTAATCATTTGAAAGTAAATACCAGTAAACGTCCAGAGGCAAAAATTAAGAAGTCTGTTCCAACTATAACACAATGAAAATGGTGATCCAAAATAGTCTTTCCGAATATTTTGTTAAAAAGAAATTTTTTTAAGTAAATTCTAATTTTCAAACTACTATAACTTTTTTTTTTAAAAAGATATCAAATAAAAATAAATTTTCTTTAATTACGAATTTTGTTTGTTATTATTCAAAAATCTCGTGCTTAATAGAGCATAACTCCCTTCCGTCACACCACGTCAAAAAGATATTTCTCTGTGTTATAGACCAAAGTCTCCCCTACACACCTATACCTAATTATATGTGCACCAGAGCAATTTTTCTGACCAAGGGGCAGGTATTTTGTACAAAAATTATTAATACATAAAGTATTAAAAAAAAATTCTACAGAGTTATTTTTGAATTATTTTAACTTTTTAAAACAGGGGTAAAGCCAAATTTTTTCCAAATCTCCTAGAAAGATGGCGTTTTTAACTTTCGCGATGCAATATAGTTGTTCTCGCAGTCAACAGAAGTTTCAGCACTGACAAAACAATGCCCCAATAATTATGCTGAACTGCAACTCACTTCAACTCAAATTAAAATATTCTACCCGAACACCAAAAAGAATAAATACGGTCGTGAATTTTAAGCGCTTGTGTGTTTTACAATCAAAAATAATCAACAATAATATAATAGTAAATAAACTTTAATAAAAAGAAAACTAAAACAATTTCAAAAACAAAAAAAATTTTTTTCAAGTTCACTCTCTAATATAGATTGCTATTAAGAATACAAGTAATTATAAAAGAAAGAAAATATACTTACTTTAAACCTGTATAAAAAAGAAGTATATTTAAAATAAACTTATAGTTTGTAATAATTACCCTTAAATAATTACCTACAATTAAAGCTAAATAATTAATTACTTATTTACCTACCTTAACCTTCACCTAAAATTAAGAACATATAAAAATAATTACACATGTACCTACATATATACCTTTGTAATTATACCTAGAAGAAAACATAAAAGGTTATTAAACTTATGTAAGTTTTATAACGTTTATTTTTCAAAAAGACTAGAAACTTCTGTTTTATTCACTTGGATTTACCGCTGGACCATAAGACATAGTGTTGTTTCCCTTTAACCCAAATAAATAATGGTCCTTTCGAGCCTTTAAAAAATAAATATATATAAAATATAAACTCTACAGTTGAGTTGTTTAAATCTAAGTGTTCTTTTTTCAAATCAAAAATTACATTCTACTTAAAATTCTAGAATACAAAAATGAAGTGTTTGCATTTTATTAAAATTAAAAGAAAAAATGATGAACGGAAGAGTGTCACATAACAACTCCACCAACTCAGTTGCTCGTGCAGCTGCAGACGCTTGCGTCAGCAGTAAATGCGCGCGCTACACACTTAGTTAAGGTATGTTATGTATGTCACTCCTCCCCTCATCAGAAATTTCAATGTCCTCATTGATCTTTCTTACAAATCTATTTCGAATAACATTGAAGACCTTTGTTTTTTGTAATATCATTATTACTAAGATTATTATAATAATAGCGACTATAATATAGTTCGTTTCTTTTACTGCATATTTCTTATGATAATTATTTCTTAACTCTATCTTAGTTATATAATCTTTATTATTTTTAATTAAATTTTCGGAATTTTTTACAAATGGTATAATGTTTATTTGTGGGTAATGTATTTTGCTCTCGGATTCAAAAGTTCCAATTTTAAATTTACAATTACTAAAAGTTAATAAATTATTTCCGATAATTGATATATTTAAGTCATTACAATTCTGGTTTATAGTTGTTTTTTTTTTTTTTTGCAAATTTTTAGTTAACACCATATTGGGTGGTATAAAAGATATACTTGTTTCTTCGTTTGTTTTAAAAGTACAATTAGATACTTCGTTATTCAATAAATTCTCCAAACATGAGTCATATACAGGTTTAATTTTTTGGTTTTCCAAGTATTTTTCCATTTTTCTTTACAAAATCTACATCTAAATTAAATACTAGCTCTTGACTATCGTTATCAGGAATTGGCTATATCTTAAATCTAGAATATGCTGTTAAATTTTGAGAGACAGTCAGCACAAAATATATAGAATTTTCTTTAATCCAAACAGAGGTTTTAATTAGTTCAAACTGTTGTGCACTCAAGTGTGATAGAGTTTCAATGTCAATAAGTTTCGGATTATTGATACCCAGCTTGGCTAATTGTATCCCCATCTGAATATCTTGAACATGCTCTAAGTAGGTTTTAACGTTGTCAAGAAAAGTGTCGGCTATAATTTTTGTAACAAGTGAATTTTGAAGGGTATTTGTTGAATTTCTTAGTTCCATCAAAAGTACATTTCAAGCGTTTACGTGTTCAATTATAGAATTTGTATTCATGTCGTTGTTATCAATTCTGTTCCTTATATCAATTATAGATTCTTCTATTGTGTCCCTATCCTCAATGTCAAGGGTTCCAAAAAGGAATTTAAGACCGCTGCCTAATGCATTAAAAAGACCTCGTTTATGTCTCCTAATGAAAAGCTATTTCTCTTGACTTGCCATATTAAGATATTTTGTTATGATAGCGGACTGTAAGTATTCATGACTATTGTACTCATTCCACAATTCATTGAAGGATTTCTCCAGTTCAGTTGTATTAATTTCAACGACCTGATTACTTTATTCAGTAGGAATCGCGATATATCCTTGATTGACAATGACATAACCAGAATTGTCTTTAATTTTATCAGCCCTAATAGTTTGTGCAACTAGTCCAGGCATCAGGTAAAACACAACCATGGCTGTGACAAGCATCCCGGCAATTCTAATTTGAATGAGATGTTCCAGGACTCTCTTCTAAAGGTGCTGCTTCAACTTGATTTCTGCAATCATTAATATTTGTTACTCTATTTCTCTTAAAATGGCTTTTATATTTCCTAACATTTCTATCCCTAAACTTTACCAAGAAATGTTCCCCATCGTTTTCTTTTTTCAATACTTCTGCCCTCTTAAAAGGATTATCTATTTTATTTAACCTTTTTCTCTTATTCTCTGCGTTGATATATTTTATATTAACTGGATTCTCAGTTCTTTTTAAATTTGCGTTATTGATTCTAGTTATCTTTTTATTTTGCATATCTATCAAGGGTTGGGCTTTATTATAGCAAATGTTGTACGGCTTTTCTCCGGTACTAGAGTGACTGATAGTATGGTTGTAGGCAAAGATAGCTTGTTCGACGTTCATGTAATTTAGTTCCTTATCACCTGATGTATTTATTATTCGCAGTTTTTTATTCAACGTCTTATGAAACTTTTCAATGTCACCTATGCCAGTCTTTCCAGTCGTAATCTCTAAAACTATATTTAATTGTTGACACCATTGCTTAATGTTCACATTATTCATACCCTGATCTTGATCGATCTTCAAAATTTTCGGCGGTCCCATAACGTTAAACACCCTCAACAGTGCTCGTTTCGTTTCTAGCAAGTTCAAATTTAAAACTTTCTCTGCCATTGCCAACTTTGAATAGAGATCAATACACGTTAAATAGTTCTCTCTATTCCATTGCCAAAAGTCGACAACAAATTTATCACGCGTTTCGTATATTGGGGGGCGTCAGCTTAAATGGCAACTTATGAGTTATGTGATCAGATTTGCACGAGTTGCACAATTCACATGCATTAATGATTTTGGAGATTTCCTTTACGTAGTTTGGATAATAATATTTATTTTAACAACCTTTTCTATTCCCTGGTGCATACCTTCCAAATGTAGCTCCGTTACAATAGTTTTAAACCTAGAGTATTCTATTACGTTTTCTAATTCTTTCATCGCTCTCGTCAGTTTGGTATTGCCTGACTGTATTAAGTCTTTATACACGTCTTGAAAACGAAGAAAATCTGCGTTATTTCGCATAAAAATTGCCGATTTTTTCCCAGCAAATGCTGCTTAATAATATTTTTAATGTCGTCACAACTCAATTCTATGTAATGTATAGTTGTAACTGTATTTGAAAATACCTTTTGTTTGACAATCCCGTTAGCATCTTAGCTGATTTCTAAATGTATTTAATGTGCTCTCGGAGATGGGAATATAATTAGCATTATCCTCTTCCGCTGAGTGAATGGTGGCCATAGCAGAACTAATATTTTCATTGATATTGCATTCATCAATTCTTATTCTGGAGAGGGCATCGGCGACATGATTTTCTTTGCCTGGGATATGCTTTATGTCGAAATCAAATTCATTAAGTTTAATTTTCCATCTTTGGAGTTTGGTGTTCGCCTCCTTGAGATTATTTAGCCACTGAAGGGGCTTATGGTCACTATTTACCAAAAATTTTCTGCCAAATAGGTATGGGCGAAAATATTTTGTTGCCCATATCAAAGGCAGAAGTTCACTTTCGATGGTCGAATAATTAAGCTCATGTTCGTTAAGCGTTCTGCTTGCAAAACATATTGGCTTATCTTCTTGGCTTAAAACAGCGCCAAGAGCAATATTCGAAGCATCTGTGGTTAGAGTGAAAATTTTCTCATAATTCGGATATGAAAGAATTGGTTCCCTAGTAACTATAATCTTTATTGTTTCAACTGCATTAATATAGTCTCTATTATTGTAATTTATCTTATTTCCCTTTTTTAAACAGGATGTCAAAGGCTTGGTAATTCGGGCAAAGTTTCTAATGAACTTTCTGTAAAACCCAGCTAAACCCAAATATTGTCTTATTTCTTTTTCCGTTTTTGGTATTGGATAGTTAATAATGGCATTTGTATTCCTAGGGTTTGGTCTCACTTCCTCAGCCGACACCAAGTGACCTAAGAACTCGGCTTCTCGTTTCAAAAACTCGCACTTGTCGAGCTGAATCTTTAAATTTGCCTCTGCCAATCTCTTGAGCACTTTGTCGAGCGATTCGACGTGCTCCTGCAAAGATGCACTTAACACTATAATATCGTCAAGATATACTAGGCAGTGCCTTCCTACAAGATCTCCCATTACATTATTCATCAACCTTTGGAAGGTTGATGGCGCGTTTTTAAGCCCGAAGAGCATTCTCAAAAATTCAAAATGGCCATTTTCCGTTGAAAGCGCCGTTTTTTTTCCGTCAACAGGGTCCACCTCTATTTGATAGAAACCCTTGGCTAGGTCGATTGTTGAGAAGTAAAGACACCTTCCCAACTTGTCCAATATGTCCTCCATATTGGGTATCGGATATCTGTCAGAAATCGTGTGATGTCATTTAATTTGCGGTAATCCACTACAATCCGCCATTTAGCCCTCCCTGAGGCATCGGTTTTTTTGGGGACCACCCATATTGGTGAAGAGTAGGGAGAAGTACTGTGACATATGATGTTCTGCCTCAACATCTCCCCTATTTGGCGGTCTACCTCTCTTCTATGGACCTTAGGATACCTATACGATTTCGTGTAGATTGGGTCTTCATGAATAGTCTTAATACAGTGTTTCGTTTCATGAGTAAAGGTCAAATCATCGCCCTCCCCATAAAACGCATCATTGTATTTACGCAATAACTTAACTAGGGCCGCACGCTCCTCCCAATTTAGGTGATCCATGCGAAACCTATCCTTCCTTACCTACATTTATTTCAATTTCATGTATATTAAGGTTTTGTTTTGTGAGTTCATAGTTACTCTTACTAATAGTGTTACTTTCTATTACATATTTGAAGCCACCCAACACCATTTTATTTCTACCTACATCGATCTGTGCATTCAAAAGTCGCAACGCATCGTAACCCAACAGTCCCTCATAGCTATCCGAAAAATCGTACACATATAGCCCTATACGCTCACCATGAACAAAAATGTGCTAAATAGAATTTAAAACAACTGAGCTCGTTGCTGTTCTTAAAGAAATTGGTTTGGTTTTTTGCTCTATTGTTGATAAGATATTTTTTTTAATGATACTAACAGATGACCCGGTAACGATAAGAAAATTATTTGGTTTATTTTCTATATAAAGGGTTACCATCGGCAATTTTCCGAGGCTTGTAAATGAAAATTTGAGTCATCCTGCTCCACTGGAACCGGAGCTCCATATCGTCTGATTCTAGACTGGTTTGAATTATTCCATCCAGGTCCTCTAGCTACCTGTTTTCCACTAAAATGAGTCTGTCGTGAAAGATTGCTGTTATCGAATGGTACATAATTATTAGCATTATTTTGATTAAAATTACCTGTTTGGTAATTTGGGTATTGTTGTCCAGGAGTGTTTGTTTGACATTGAAATGGATTGGAATAATGGCGCATTCCCCGAATATGGGATATTGGCCGAAACTTCTTTTCTTGCGTATAATGATCAATGTTTCTATCTTTTTGAAAATTCTTTTCTTAATACTCAAAAAAGTATAATCCGCTCTCCCTTAAAATTTTGAGCGCCGATTTAAAATCCGATACAGGATAGGCATTAAGTATGGCTGCAATATGGTAAGGTAACTTTTTCCTTAAAATTTCTAAACCAAATCTGTTTATCTCCAATCTATATATATTCTTCCTAGTCTCAGTTTCTTCACTTAACTTTATACAATCTTTTTTTTTTACAAATAGCACTGTTTAATGTTTCACAAAATAACACTATTAACAAACTTTACATTACCCAACTCCAATATCTGTGTTGAAATGTCCTTTTTTTCGCCAAATTCCTCTATTATTTCTGACTTCAGTGTCCTCCAGTCGCTGGGATTTTCTCTTCTAAGAAGATCTGCTGCAGGTCCCACCAGCTTCCTTTGAATTGCGTTAAAAAATAGTGGCTTAGCTTCGGTCTCAAGGCCACTTATCGTTGCGACAATAGAGTCTATGTGTTCAATAAATATCGCCAGTGTGTTGATATTTCCGTCAAATGGTTCAAAAAAATTCAGGTTTTGCAGAGCGAATTTTTTTTTCTTTGTTGTCTGGCATATTGGAGATTTTGCAATTATTCAACAGTTTATTAATTTCGTCAATTGTGTTGCCCTCTGGCATTTATTTAGCCGGTGTTTTCAGTTCTTATTAAATTTTTCTTTTTAAATTAAATTTTTGTATCACTTCATCAAAGGTTTATTTATTTGTTTATTTATTTGTTTTATTTGTTTAGTAAGTATTTTATAAAATTTATCAAAATTAAATTTTATCACTTTACTAATTAATGTTAATTACAAAGACTTTATTTCTTACTATTAAACATTTTAATACTAATACAGGTTCGTTTGAACCGACTGTGCTAATAAAATATAAACTCTACAGTTGAGTTGTTTAAATCTAAGTGTTCTTTATTCAAATCAAAAATTACATTCTACTTAAAATTCTATAATAAAGTGTGTTTGCATTTTATTAAAATAAAAAGAAAAAATAATGAAAGGAAGAGGGTCACATAACAACTCCACCAACTCAGGTGCTCGTGCAGCTGCAGAAATGCGCGCGCTACACAGTTAAGGTATGTTATGTATGTCACTTATATATATATATATATATATATATATATATATATATATATATATATATATATATATATATATATATATATATATCTGTATATGTATATATCTGTATATGTATATATCTGTATATGTATATATATGTATAT
Source organism: Cistogaster globosa (assembly GCA_937654795.1). NCBI lineage: Eukaryota > Metazoa > Arthropoda > Insecta > Diptera > Tachinidae > Cistogaster > Cistogaster globosa. The sequence continues at coordinate 107,498,993 of OW569403.1, read as the reverse complement.
GTATATATATATATGTATATATATGTACATACAGTCCACCAAAAGTTCAAAAATGAAAATAATTTTGTAAAAAACAATTAAGTGAAGAACTGCTTTAAAATTAAAAATTACAGAAAACTCTTAATTTTTGTAATTAAAACATTTAAGCAAAACAGCAGTAAACATCAAAAAACGCTTTTTAAATAGCGCGATATAGTTAATAGTGAAAAATATAAACAACAGGAAATTTATTTGCTGGTATACGTTACCCAGATCAACTATTTATAATTTTTTTACCCATTTACCCTAATTTTAATTGAGGTTTACTACTACATTTACTTTAAAAATGTCCTCATTAAAAACTCTAATCTCAGTACGCTGGAAGTAGATGCGGATAATTGGGATCCAATACTCGTTTGTCTCTGTTCATCGAAATTACCCAAAGAAACCCTAGAAGATTTTGAGAGAAGTCTAATAAACAGTTCCAATGTACCCTCATGGGTTGATATGGACGTATTTTTAACAAATATAAAGGACTTGAATCAATAAATGATATTTAGAACCCTTACCCTAAAAATAAACAGTTTTCAGAGCCAAAGTATCAAAATGAACGAAAAGGCAACACTTTTGTCAATAACGGTATCCATGAATTAAAGAAGGAGGCTCGTGTTAAGAGAAAGCCACAACCCGAACAGAAATACTCATATTCTACCCAAACCCAAAGCATAAATAGACCAAATGGCTCAATATGCAAACTTTGTAAAGCAGAATACACGCTGAGAGAGTGTCCTTCATTTACTTCAATGGGAGTAAGTGAGAGGATAAAATTTATTCAAAATAATGGCTGCTGTTATAACTGCTTAGCTATTTCTCATAGCGTCAAAGAATGTACGAGTACCTTCAAATGTAGATATTGTGGAGGTCGACACAATACGCTTCTTCAGAAACCCACATCGAATTCCAATTCAAAACCCGAAGAACTTAGCACAACATTCCCGCTGAGTACAGCTCAAGCGTTTTCAACTTTAACCGAGCAATCGGCATCATCATTAGATGATCGGAAGAAGCTTTTAGGAACAGCAATGCTGAATGTAGAAGTTCATGGTTCTTTATTTCCAGCACGTGCTCTTATTGACCCAGCCCCTGATTTCTCGTTTATTTCTGATTAGTTTAGACGAAAATTAAGGCTACCCACAAAACCCATTATAGCGGAAATATCTGGTTTGAATGAAATTGTTTCGGCTCGATCAAACAAAATGTTTTATCTGAGGTCCAATACCCAAAAAGATTTTAGTTTAGAAATTCAGGCGATAGTAATAAAAACACTTACCCGAACCTTACCCCAAAGCCCAAATACTTTTTCTGAATTAAAAAATATTCACTTAGCAGAACCCAACTTTTATGAAAGTAGGCCTATCGACTTCATTATAGAAAGTGATTTCTATCCACAAATCTTAAGACCCAGTGTCAGAAAAAATGTTCTCGACACACTTATTGCTCAAGATACTAAATTTGGTTGCATCTTGACTGGACCGGTTGAAGAGTTTCATAAGACTCAAACATATGTGTCACATTTCAATGCCGTAAGTCTTAATAAGTGCTTAATCAGATTTTGGGAAATTGAGGAAATACCACGAATACCCATTAAATCCGTTGAGAAGCTGTATGTGAAAAAATATTCACCGAAACTACCCAACGCTTACCCAGTGGTCGTTACCAGGTCGATCTTTCTTTTCGTACCCCTTCACTCGAATTAGGAAATTCCCGCCATGTAGCGATGGCGCAATATTTAAGAAATGAGAAGATGTTACTTAAAAAACCCGAACTAAAAGAAGATTATGATAACGTACTACAAGAATATATAGACTTATGAAACCGATTAATTTCAACCCAAAAGATTCTTCAACGGGTTATTATTATCTACCCTATCATGCTGTTGTCAAGCCCGATCGTGTTACGACAAAAGTGCGAGTTGTATTTAATGCATCTAGTAAAACCTCGAACGGCAACAGCTTAAATGATGCTTTATACACTGGTCCTACACTACAGCAAGACCTAGTCATGCTCATTATTAAATGGCGCTTTTATCATTTAGTTTTTAATGCTGACATTACCAAAATGTACCGGCAGATTTTACTGAATCTTACGCACACTCCGTTTCAGCGAAAACTATTTCGTAAAAGCGTTAATGAACCCATAAAGGGCTACGAACTTAAAACGGTAACGTTTGGAGTTAATTGCGCACCCTATCCAGCAATTTGAACTCTTCTTGAAGTAGCTAAAGAAGTTAAAATTACCCACCCAATTGTGTCTCACATATTGAGCAATAATATGTATGTCGACGATGTTCTATCTGGTGCTCATACTGTTGAAGATGCCAAATTCGCCCAAGAGGAAATGATCACAGTGTTAGCATCTGCAGGATTTCCGTTAAGAAAGTGGATTTCATCTTTTGAACACCCTACCCGAAGACCATTTACTCGATGTTCATTTACTCACCCTATCAGAGTCGAATAATGCCAAAACCCTGGGCATTCGATTGAATGCAAAAGAAGATTTGTTCTTTTTTAATGTACCCAACATTGAGAAAAAAAAATCTTACACAAAGCGAACAGTCTTGTCTGACATTGCCCGTCTTTTTGACCCGACAGGCTGGTTAGCTCCAATAGTTGTCTCTGTGAAGATCATCGTGCAACAAATATGGCAGGACAACACAGACTGGGATGAATGTCTAAAGTCACACTAACAAGGTGGCAGAAGTTTTTGGAACTTTATGATGATATAAGTAAAATTCGAATTCCACGTTGGATTCATTTTACACCGTCATCTAGAATTGAATTCCATGGCTTTTCTAATGCATCAGAAAAAATCTACTCAGCAGTTTTGTACGCACGAGTTACTACAAGTATTGGCCAAAACTCAGTTACTCTATTATTTGCGAAAACGCGAGTTGCGCGAGTCTTATCTATACCCAACTTAGAATTGAGTGGTGCAGTGTTGCTAGCAAATATGGCGCACAATATACTCACCCAGATGAACTTAAATCAACATAAAATATTTTTTTGGACAGATTCTACAGTTGTTTTAGCATGGTTAAACACCCAAAGACATGGAAAACCTTTGTAGCCAATCGTGTGGCGACTATTGCGGACACCGTTGGAGTGGAAAACTGGAGACACGTGAAATCCCATGAAAATCCAGCTGATTTGGCAAGCCGCGGATGAACAGCGGTTGAACTTCTGGGCAATAGTTTATGGTGGAATGGACCCACATGGTTATCTTAATCTGCTGTCAATTGTCCAAATACGACACAACTCTTTGTAACTCAAGCTGAAACTGTTCAAAGCTACGCAAACACAGTAACAACCCAAGAAGACATTCTTAAAGATTTTTCAAAATGGTCTAGAGCTCTTAGAGTCTTATCATATGTTTATCGCTTCTGTGATCGAGGATATAAACTCAACAAAGGACAAACTTATTGTTTTATGTCAGACTTTATACTACCTAGAAGAAATGGCTTCTTTAAAGAATAAAGCTCAGATTAACCTAACAACCTTTATAGACACAAAAAGCATAATACGTGCAAATAGTCGCTTAGCAAGAGCCAGTTGTTTATCATATGATGAAAGACATCCAATAATTATACCCTAGAGGAGCTGTTTTGCTAAGTTGTTAACAGAACATGTTAATTTAATTAGCTTACACGGAGGAAATCAGGTTATGCTACGTCTTATAAGATCAGGTTTCTGGATTCCAAAGCTAAAAAATCTAATTCGAAATGTTATTAACAATTGTATTCAGTGTACAAGATATAAGCAGCATAAAACTACCTAAATAATGGCTGCTTTACCCCCAGAACGTACCCAATTGTCAAGACCCTTTTGTAACGCTGGAATTGATTTCGCTGGACCGTTTGACATAAAAACGTATGCTTCCCGATCATGTAAAGTAACCAAAGGTTACGTTTGTATTTTTGTGTGCTTTGCAACAAAGGCAATCCATTTAGAGCCAACATCCGACCTATCTACCCAAACCTTCATGGCTGCTTTCGCCCAGTTTTTTTTCGAGGCGGGGATGCTCTGCCGCTATTTACTCGGACAACGGCACTAATTTTGTTGGCGCAAGTCAGTTGCTCAAGAAAGAGCGGCAGGAGTTCTTAAAGCAACTCAGGAGCACGGTTATTGCTGCAAATAGTTTTCAAAACTTGGTGTGGCATTTTATTTCAACTGGAGCTCCACACATGGGAGGCTTGTGGAAAGCCGGTGTAAAAAGCTTTAAAAGCCATCTTAAGAAGTCTGCGACCACAAAACACACTTTTGAGGCGCTATTTACCCTACTAGCCAGGATAGAAGGATGTCTAAACTCGAGACCACTCAGTCCATCAAGCGAAAATCCTCAGGACTTAAACCCATTAACCCCGGGTCATTTTTTGATAGGTTCACCTTTGCTTACACCTGCTGAACCCGATTTTAGTAATGGAAACATTTCTATGGCAAACAGATGGCAAAAATTAAGAATTCAACATCACTATTTTTGTAGAAGATGGAAAGATGAATATCTCAAAGAATTACATAAAAGATTTAAGTGGAAGTACCCTAGAAGAGTAGTCGTAGAACTCCGAACTGCGACAGGAAATTTGACTCGTCCTATAACAAAAGCTGTCGTGCTACATGCTAGTTATTCTAATACTACTATTCACACATTACGATCATACATTTACCCAATACTTACTAACCTACTTTACTAATTAAAATAATGCTTCTACTTATTAACTCACTACACTTGACTTATACTCAACCCTAACACACTAATAATTATTTTCATTACTCATTAAATAAAATTTCACTCATACAGGCAATGGCAAATGGAAACAGAGCCAACAGGGATCAGTATACAAAGCCCGTTTCTAAAACAATAGCAAAGGCTATAAAGCGTCAAAATCAGAATCATTCACGAAACAACAACAACAATAAAAAATGTTAGATGCGGGTTGTGTAAGACTGACCATCGTATTGTCTCGTGCAAGAAGTTTATTAATTTAAACGTAGAGCAGAAATATTCCAAAATTCTGCAACTTCACTACTGCTCAAACTGTCTGGCTAGAAATCATCTGTTGGAGAATTGCACAAATCAAGCGCGTTGCCGTATTTGTGGTCCAAAGCACCACACCGTTCTACATGCGCACCACAGGATTTTAAAGGAATTAACCACTTATAGACCAGCGAAAGAGAAACCAACGCAAGCATATACCACCAATGCAATTGGATTACCATCGTCTTTACAATAAGTACTTATACCCACAGCAGAGGTTTATGCGATGACAGAGGATGGAAGTATTTCCTTACGGGCTGTATTGAATCCGAGTTTCACGTGTTCTCGTATTGCCAACTCCTTTGAGGGATAATATAAGTTGGAAACGTTTAAATTAGATGGCAGAAAGTATACAAACTGACCATTGCCCCAAATATGTCGTCGTCAACCAAATACGACATATATCTATTGGTAGTAAGAGAGTTGCCAAAAACCCATACTCGATACCCATTAAAGAGTCATTGAAAGAGATGTTCGAGAATCTTGCGCTAGCAGATCCTAACTTTTACACTGCTGATTCAGCCGAAATCGAACTAGGTGGAGATTTGTATAGTAGAATCCTAAAACCTAACATTCTGCGTATTGACGGTGGCTCCTTAATGGCCCAGGATTCGTTCCTTGGTTGGCTTATCATGAGATCTTACTCTGGCTAACCCTTTGCCGCAAACCCTAAGTAATAGTTGCTACTAAAGTGCATTTGTTTTCCTTCTAGTCTTATCATGGCGGGGAGAATGTTCACGCAGTGAACAGAAGTTCCAGCACTGACAAAACAATGCCCCAATAATTATGCTGAACGCAACTCACTTCAACTCAAATTAAGAACATATAAAAATAATTACACATGTACATACATATATACCTTTGTAATTATACCTAGAAGAAAACATAAAAGGTTAATAAACTTATGTAAGTTTTATAACGCTTATTTTTCAAAAAGACTAGAAACTTCTGTTTTATTAACTTGGATTTACCGCATGACCACAAGACATAGTGTTGTTTCCCTTTAACACGTATAAACACTAGTAATATTGTACCTATCACATTAGCAAATCTAAATATTTAGTGAAATTTTGGTTACCCATTAGAGTTGGTAATGGCAAATATATCATAAAACAATAAGATCATAAAGAATTATGAATCCAGAATAAAGAAATAATTAAAAAGGAAGTCTTAAATAAAATACGTGAATGCACATTTTTATTATGGCATTCTTTCGAATGTTAGTTTTATTATCACATAGGTTAGGAAATGTAAGCTAATTCCTTGCTTAAATGAATAATACAAAAGATGTGCGCACACACTGCATGGGATGATCTGTACCTGATTATTCTTAGTAGCTGCTTATTTTTGCAGAAAAACGAAAGAAAAAAAAACAAATTCAAGAAAGATATCTTCAGCTAGGCCTTGTAATGGACCAACCTAAATAAGGAGAAGAAAATTCTGCAAAAAGATTTTTTCCGTTCCAAAAACTGCAGCATCTATCACAGGTGTAGATTATGAGTTAAGAAGACGATGCAAATCATATTACAAGTCTAAGCATGCAGTAGAAAGATAAATGCAAAACAATTTGGTGATTACGCCAATAGTTTTGTAAATTTTGTATATTGGGAAATCAATTAACATAATTTGCTACCAATAGATCAGTCTGAAGAAGCGCAAGAAAAAAGGAATAAAGACTACCGATTCTTTTGCGAACATAGCACAAGAAAAATGTCTAGATGTCGTACTAACGAAGATCTTATCACCATATTGTTGTGTACTTCAGATCCATATATGTCCAACATTCAACAAAAATGGAAAACAACTCCAATCGAATTAGAAGAGGAGGTTATATAACTATTAGAAGATGAATATCAATGCTATTTAGATACAATTTTTACTAAAATGTATAGTGGCTCTTAGATTTGAAAGTATACATAAGTATTTTTATAGAAAAATTTAAAAATAAAATAAAACTTTAACTAAAATAGGATTTTTTCATTAAGACCTAAATTTTTATTTCAAAAGGATGTTTAAAAAAACCAACCTTTGGCCCTTGTTGCATTGAAGCTTAAAAATATTACGGGGGCCAAAATTTGGCGTTTCCTGAGAAGATTTAGTTTACAAAACTATTAATAATTATAATTTGTTAGAAAAAGAATAGGACATACAAAAAAATTTTTTTTTAATACATACATACTTATACTTAACTTCAATTAATAATGGTAACGAATATTATACCATTCGTTACTTTTTTTTCGGACGAATTTTATGCTTTTTATCAAAAATTAAAGTTTAAAATCCCACCTACCAAGCAGAAAAAATCGCAGATCAAAATTCGGTCCAATCAAAAGTTACGGGTTTTTGACCGCCTTCTCTCCAAATGTGCCAATGTGCGTCGTTCCTCTTGTCGACAAATTAACAGCGCAAAAATTATTGTAGCTTTCCTAACGATGAGCAACTCGCTAACTATATTAGCTGGTTTTAAGCAACAAGGAACATCGTTAAAAGTGTTAATGAATAGCAAAATCGACAATTTTGTTGATAAGTCAATTAAACCAAGCAATAGTCGTTAAAAAAGAGTAGTGAATCGCACTACAGAAGGATGAATAGCACTACTGGTCACTTGAACAGGTATGTGTAAATTTTATTCTACCCCTGAATTATGAGAAAACTATTCACGATCATCCCCAAAATAACTCAGAAACTATAGAAATGGAGGTCCTCACCTTGGAGGCTGTGGTTCAGGCTTACGATGCAGACTCAAGCCCATTAGCCCAATATACTACCTTCGGATGACTTATTTCGGGGTTGTCGCCGTTTTATATCGTTTAAGTTATACAGTCCACAGGAATCCTTAATGCCTCAATTTAAAAAAAAATTGAGGCATTTTTCACGTTTATATAATACGTATAATTTTATCAGTCCACAGGAGTCCTTAATGACTCAATAATTAAGTCTTTTTCATCAGAAGTCCTTCATGGCTCACTCAACAGCAGTCCTCAATAAAAAAATTATATAAAAATAAAATAATAGTAGTCCTTGTTGGCTGTTTTTATTTAGACGTACAGTGAGGTGCACAAATGACTACATGTTTGTAGTCTGAACACTTTTTATTTCCTAAAAAATAATAAAGCAAATCCAAAATTATTAAGTGTCTTTTATTAAGTATCTATTACCTAATAAAATTATATAAAATTGGTAACAAAATGCATCAAGCACCACGAAAAAACAAAAAGAAAAACCAAAATAACTCTTATGTACTCAATTTCGCACCTCTGCATTTTATGAAGAATTTAAAGAAAATAAATGAAAAAGTATCGTTATTTTTCAAACTTTTTTGCTTTTTATTAATTTTCTTTTTAAGAAGACATACGCTTGACATCATTGAAATAGCTGGCGGTAAGAAAAACATAGTGCAAATTTTTGAACAAGAATCAAAAAAATACTTAACAGTAATAAATAATGGAGAAACTTTCAGAATCCACCGAGACCACCCGGACCATGACTGAAAGAGGCTGTTCTACCCGGGAAATCGCAAAAGAACTTAAAGTAAATCAATCAGTGGTCATAAGAGCACAAAAATGGTTTTCCGTTATTCCCAAGCCTCAAGTTAGAGGTCGCACGTCTAATGATGCGACAAATGAAAAGAGATAAGTTTTTAACACTAAAAGATGCTTCGTTAGCAGCAGTAAAAAAAACAAAAACCTGCATTTTCGGAAAAAATGTAAAGGCACATGTGATCTGATCAGACGAATCCAAATTCAACCGTTTCCAATCTGACGGTAAACCAAGGCGCCATGTGAAGCACAGTGGAGGAAACGTGGATGGTATGGGGTTGCTTTACGTGGTGGGAACTTGGACCACTGCAAAAAATTGATATTATGAAGAAAGAAGACTATTTGAGGATTTTCAGGCTCATCTTCCCGATTTTGTAAATAAGAGCGCCTATCCTGCAGAAGAAGTAATTTTTCACAGGATGGTGATCCAAAACACACGTCTAAAATCGTGAAAGAATGGCTTGGTGAGCAAAACTTTCAATTAGTTTAGTGGCCAGCACAGTCCCGACCTTAATCCGATTGAGAATTTGTGGTCAATCGTGAAAAGACGGTTAGGACAGTACCAATCAGCCTCTACCAATTTGGACGAACTTTGGCTGTGGATCCAAAATTAATGGAAGGATATTCCAAAAGAAATTGTACAGAAATTGGTAGAGAGTATGCGAAATCGAGTAAATGATATCTTACGACGGTGCAAAATCGAGTAGTTGTTTTCGTTTTCTTTTTTTCTTAGAAACAAATGCTTTATGTTTTGAATTTTACACTGTTTTTTAAGTACCTAATACTTAATAAAATATAAAAAAAAAATTTTAATTTTTTTTACTTTTATTTCTATGACATTAAAAGTGCATAAAGTACAAACTTGCTTATTTGTGCACCTCACTGTATGTGCTTGTTTGCAATATTCCTTCTAGTTGCAAGTTGGCCGGCAATATTTAAGTACAAGTTGTTAGTTCTTTAACTGCCAGTCCCACGATGTCGCAATCGTTCGTTCGTTCGCACAATTACATTCAAAACAAATTCTTAAAAATCGTTTTTGTTTTGAATTTAATTATGCGAACGAACGATTGATTGCGATATCGTGGGACTGGCAGTAAGTGTCGAATTGACATTTTTTTTCCTTGCTAAAAGGTCTTTTTGGGTTTTTTCAACGGTAAAGAATGTTTTGCCACTTTTACTTAGATTTGTATGACATTTTGTTCTTTTTTAATTGTTGTTTGGATACCTAGCGGGCATTACTTACTTTTACATAGTGTAACAAGGTAATTTTGTATTTAAATAATATATTAGAAATTTGTCTCATAAACCATTTTAATTATTCTTTGTTTTATTTTTACATATTTGAAAACCATTTTTTATCCTATTGACATCGGAAACAACTTCCTCCTCTGAGTTTTCCGTCGACATATCATATACAACATCACTCGCTTGTGTAATGTAAGCTTGTGTATTTCTTCTTGCTTCCGAATAGTTTGGCCTTTGGGAAGCGATACTGCAATCGGTGTGAAGCAACGTATTATTAAACAAGCTGCTAGTGAGCTACTTAACTGATCCAAAGTTTGTAATAAGAGGTGATTTTTAAGCTCGCCGCAGGCAATTGAAGCCGGAATCCCTCAAAGAAAACTCTTGGGTCCAATATTATACTTGCTGTATACGTCAAACATGCCAAATAGCGTTCGTATACACACATCGACATTTGGTAGAAACTCTGCGCTGAAACTGGGCTGTAAACTTCTACTTTATAATGCAATGCTTAGACCCATATTGTGTGGTATTAGTCGGATTCGTTCCGCCGGAAGGTATGACAACGGCCCATATGGTGTTATCGAATCTTGCATCATTTTGCCTCTGCGTCAAACATAGAAAAAATTCGAGAGCGTCAAAACAAAATACTACGTATGATAACTGCAGCTCAATGGTATTTACAAGGACCTAAACGTGCCGTTGGTTACAGCAGAAATTGCAGGGTATGCAAAATCCCATTTGGCAAAGTTAAAAACACGCATCATCTTAAAAAGATCGTGATTTCATCTAACTAAGATGGAAATATGTCGTTTTCTTGATCGAACAGTAACAAAAGGTCATCAACAAGTATGAAAAATTAGTTTTTTTGTCTTAAAATGTCAACTTGTTACATTTAAGATTGTTATTATTGTTAGTTCAATTATAATTAAAGATTCAATAAATCAATTTGCAAAAAAAGTACGTTTTGCACTGCTTTTGTTCAAAGTGGCCTTTACTGAGTTTACTTTGGTAATTGTGATAGGTATTTGTGTTTTGAGTTTGATTACGACTTTTGAACTTTTAATGCTGTCGACTCTTTCTAGGAGTTTATAGTAAGGAGTAGGTAAATGTTCATTTCATTCGACGTGAAAGGATATTTTTTTAATTTTATTTTCTAAAATGATAAATCTGGGTCTGTTAATCATGGCTGATTGATGTAAACAAATATGTCTTTGAATTTAGGCCAATCTTTGTAGCTGCACTAAAAAAAATTTTCTTCATCTACTTCTTACGGGATGGTCTTCCATTATTTACATCCATTGCATTGATAACTGAGTTTGTTCTTTTAAAGTCATAATTAGTCCAATTATAAACGTGTCCTCGAAATCAATTTTTTTAATCTTATTATTTTACTTCTAAAAATTATGCGTTGGTTAATTATATGTTTTTGACAGATGAGTAGATGTTAAATGTTGTCAATGTAAACGAATGTTTCACATTTTCTACATCTTCCATGCGTTTCTTCGAGATGTTAGTCAGTGTAAAAAGCCTATGACAACAATTTTACTGCTTATAGGCTTTTTACACTGAAAGATGTTGAAAATGAAAAAAAAAGGTTGTTTACAGTTGCAACATCTTTCATCTTCAGCAAAAATGCTGTTAAATTAAAGAATTTAATAAAATCTAGAGAAGTCTATTGCTATTTCTCTAATCCTAGTAATTTATAATTTGCAATTATAATTTAATTTTATCATAAATAAAGAAGTAGTAATTGGGTTAATTATTGCTATTGAAGATCAAGAACAAATATTATTGCATTATGCAAAAGTTATGCTGGAGGACGAAGAAATTAACAAGCAAGAGCTACAATATCCAATGGAATATACAACACGCGTGCTATATTTCTTTTTCGCTTCAAAATAAATAATACAATTTTTTAAATAATTTAAGTTATATTTGTCTGATCCGCAGTTGTAGTTTGTGATATTTAGATTTTTATTTCTGCTTGTTTTCATGTCACTTTTCTAGTAATCACACTAATATCGAAAGATGTTGAGTGGAACAAAATGAGATAGGACCGTCTTGTAAAGATGTCAAACGATGATGATTTTAGCCCTGTGTATTTCTTATGGGGAAGATGTTACATCTTGGCAAAATGATGAAAGATGTGAGCAACTGTGAAAAGGCTATTAGCCCTGTTTATTTCTTATGACAAAGATGTTACATCTTGGCAATCTGATGAAAGATGTGAGCAAGTGTAAAAAGATTATTAGATCCATCATAACTAACACAAACTAAGGGGAATTCCCTTTTTATAGATAAAAGGAAATTTAAAGTCAAGATTAACCGAAATGTACTAGAATTTTGTGATAATAAATTATTATGTTATAAATAAATTTAATATGGTCGTAAATCTAATAAGTTGATATAGAGCACGAAGTACGTCCGCTTCTTGTTAAATTCAAAAATTTAATGTCCGTTTTTTTCCAAGCGAACAATAGCCAAAGGGCACCAGATAAAAAATCACCCCTATCGTGAATATTTTTTCCCTCGAAATATTTCCCTTCTCCCTAAAGTTGCAATCGTGAAATAATTCCACTTGAAAAAAGCCCGCATGTTCGAAAAAAATATTACATTTTTTATTCCTGTGAATTTTTCCCCAAATATTATGTGTATTTTTTCACAAACATTTTGCTTGAGAATAAAAAAGAAGCACAATGTAAGTACATTTCTTGTTATTTTTTAAAATAGTTTTTAATACATTAATTTTGTTTTTAAAACGAGTGGAAGTGCATACAAGCTACAGCAGGCTATATTGGTGGAAATAATGTGTAGAAATCCTAAAATTGCCAAACGATTTTATAAAGAAAAGAAACTGTGACTGACTTCTGGGAAAATGTAGAAACACAGTTATATAGCCAAGGCCTGCCTTCGAAATCAATAGCCGAGTGGAAAAAGTAAGAATTTTCAATATTATATGTTCATAAAAATATTCAATTATTGTTTTGGTATATTGATAGGTTTGGGATGATCAAAAGCGCTATTTTAAAAAGAAGTCCGTTCAAAACACGCAAAATCGAAAAAAAAAACTGGCGGCAGCCAAACCAAAGAATACATATTTTCTGCGAGAGAAGAGGCAATATATAGTTTGCTATGGCTAGACGAGAGTGTTGAAGGCGTAAAAGAAGCTCAAGTGCTTGGGCTGCAAAACACATGTACGAAACGAAATGCTTAAAAATTAAATAAATAAATACAGTAGATTTGATGCATCTCTCAAATTTCTTCACTTTATTTTTTCAAATAAATTTATTTTTTCTTCCAATATGTCCCAGCGAAATACTATTCGTTTTGCAAGAAAATAACAACAACAAAATCACAATACGCGTAAAATATGAATTACATCAATTCACAATTCGAAAAGCAACAGATATTTATTTTATTCCCTAACAATTGGCGATGCCAATTTATTGTTCATGGAATAACAGAACTATTCCTTAGAATTTATTCCCTTGAGATTCGCGATAAGGGTTATTATAAATGTTGGGTAACAATTTTCCCTAATAGCTTAAGAAGTAAGTAATACAATTCTGTTACATTGTAAGGTATTAAAGTCTTAAAATAAGCTAAAAAATTAGTTGGTTCGATATTTATAATTCAAAAAGAAATTCAAGAAAGGAAAAATTAAATTCAATAGCGCGAGAAAAAGAAGCTTTGCACTTTATCAGTGTAATTGTAATGATGTACATATGTATATAGTTTTGCAATTTTATTTTATATGCTTTCAAAACTTATCTCACAATTAAATAATTTATTTGCACTATGAAATTAAATTGGAATTTGAGTTTTTAATACTACTGTACATTTTTCTATACAACTCTTGTTAATAAAAGCGAACTTACAAATACTGGGCACCAGAATCACATAAATAAATTTCTTTGTCATTAATTTCGCGGTTTGTTTTACTGTCGGGATGATAGTGTATAACAGATCCATTTGGTCCAGACGCACTAATTGTTGGAAAACTTAACCCTTTGAAATGCAAATTTTTTCTGAAAAAAAAAAAAACGTATTCTTCAAGATAACAAAAGTTCATTAAATTTTTCATATTACGATCTCAATTCCTCCAGTTTAGTCGCGGCTGACATTTCATCGACGGGTTCTTTGTTTGACACCATCTTTTCCAACCATGAAAAATACTGACACAAAGCAACACCGTCTCGAGCATGACAATTTTTAAATCCTTCTACTTCAACTGCATTTTTAATTGCCTTGTTAATAGCAATAGGTGTAATCTACATATAAAATAGAAAGAGTGTAACCTTAACACAAACAGGCATGTTCTGACACTCACTTTTTTTTACATGTTCTGAAACTCAGGCGTTTTGCTTGCGATTTGTTTTTTTTTTAAACTTATGTTCGAAAAACAAAAACATATGATTTGACGGTGCAAAATATAAAAATCAATTAAAAAGAATGGCAGCAGCCTTCTTGCTTAGTTTAAATTCTTTTAATAAATATTAAATAAAATAAGAAGAAATTAAAAAACGGATGCTTAGAGATAATTTCAATCTATTGGATTTCCGATCCAATAAATATTTATTAATTTAAAAATTTTATACAAAGCAAGAAATATTTTGGCGACAAATGGAATTTCTATTACAGTACTTTTCGTTTATAGTCCATTCCGCTTAAAGGCCAAAAACGGATGTAAGCCAAAACAGTCCTATTCACTTGCAGGTTTATTCGAATTTCATACAAATTATTTGTTCCACTTCGCCTATAGTCCATTTTCGTTTAAAGGCCAACTTTTCTTTGCATGCATAGCTAATATTGTATAGAAAAAAACTTTCACATAGTCCAACCTGCTTTTTAATACCTTTTTTAAACAAACTGGCAACCTTTTTTATTTAGTTATCTGGCAACTTTTTATTACAATAAGCTTTTAAAGCATTTGAATCACACAAAATAATAATATGTAAAGGTTTTTGTTTAAACTATTAATTTTATTTAAATCAATATTTGCTTATATTTTAAATGAAATTTTATTTTGTTAAAAAAAATTGGTTTTATTGAAGAAATTGCATACTTTGTATATAGTCCAAAATGTGTATTATATCTGGATTCAGTTATAGTCCATAAAGTGGCCTAAAAAGAAATTCGGTTATAGTCCTAATTCGCTTATAGTCCACAAAAATTGTGCAACTGTATTGGTGGACTATAAGCGAAAACTACTGTAGTGATATTGCATTAAGCAACTTTGAATAAAAAGATTACTTAGGTCGTGATTAATCAGTACTTAAAAATTATTTTTGTTTGTTAGTTATAACATACACGTTCAAAACGCAGATCATCCTAAAAGTAATTGAGATATATTTATTAACGTACCTTAACTTAAATAGCTCATTTAATAAGCAACAATTGATTAAGCAAAGGACATATTTTAAATTTATTATTAAACACTTTCATTGTAAAAATAAAAGAAAATATATTAATTTTTATTTGTGTATAATTTTATTGTTGTTTTAAAGTTTATTTTAGGTGAAATTTATAACTTCACTTCAGTATGCGCTTGCGATTTGAAGTCGCCAAATTTCTTGCGATTGTGAACTACAGAACACCTTTCATGCGATTTCAACTCGCATCGCAAGTTTTAGGCGATTTGCGATTGTCAGAACATGCCTGAAAGATAAAATATTCCACACACCTCTTGATGTCGTTGTTTTTTCGGTACTAATGCAGTTAGGTAGTAACTCGAATTTGGACATATCCATATTTTGCCGGAGTTTTGTTGCACCTATAAATTTCAAGTAAATTTTTTAAAATAAGTTATTTCTAATGGCAGGAATAGGAAACTTTTTTTAAAGACACAAAATCTCTGGAAATAAATGAAAATAAATTAACAAAGCTTTGTCATTTTCAATGACCTTTTGCAGTAATGTGCCAGAATTTCGGTTATGCAGCAAACAGAGATTTGGTAACGAAAAGGTGAATATAATTCCGCAGTCTCCAAACGACTATGTTAGAGGTGTAGTCGGGTTTAATTTTTAAATAAGGACAAAATGATGGACGTTACGATACTTTAAACTATGTATGTCGGTGTATGAAATATTAAAAAAAAAATCTGGTAAAAATGCTTTAAGTTATTATTTCTCGGTTTGGGGTTTTAATTGTTCACCATAGGGAGGAAATATATATGATAATTTATTAGTTTGACACTTATTTTACTAAATAATAACAGATGGAAACTTAAAATACTCCTTATGTCCACCAAATATGTTTGCTTTGAAACTGCATAAGCAATACTGCTTTAACCATAGGCAGGAAAATATTTTAACAGGAGTTATTAATCCATAAAAATAAATTTGGAAAAAATTAGACGGCTCTGCAAGTGCACAACCAGACAACAAATTAAAATGTTTATTTTAAAAGCCAAATATAAGAGATAATACATTTTTACTTATAGTTTTTAATGTGTACAATAAATAGGTGGTTGATTCAAATTAAATAATCAAGAAAAGCTGGTGCTGGCTGTAATTTAATTTTCTAGAATAAAACAATTTTTGTGTATATAAAATTAGGTTGCCAGCCAGATCAATACATAATATTTCCAGAAGGCAATATTAATAGTACTTTGCTCGTTGCAAAGAAGAACTACCCAAACTGTGGGGAGCTTTGTTTTTTACAACCGATGCAACATTAAAACCGTTTATAATGCATGCATGCATTCACCCATATACAAAAAGAAATAAACAACTGTTGTGATACCTTCCGGTGAAGACCGTCGTCACTGGCTGTTTATTTGATACGATTGGCGAGCGCTTTCGATGTAAAGACATCATTTTCAAGCCACGTTTTGATTAGTACTGGTTAAATAGTATAAGGTGTTTGTTGCATAGATAGTAGTGGGTTCAGGTAGTTTTGTCGGTTAGGATGGTGTCTATTTAAAAATGGTATTATGCAGGTAGATTGCCTCATATCTGTCATGTTTATTGAAGGTATATAATTTTAATATTTCAGTCTTTTATTATTGGGTATTTAAGTGTGACCATCTGTCGGTGTTTTGCGTTTGTAAGTTTGTTTTAATAGTTTTTGTGGTGTAAAAATTGTGTCGGAGGTTGTATTTAGCTGTTCGTTAATAATATCTCCATTAAACGTTCGTGTTTTGTATATTTCCATGTTTTCAAGAATGTCCAGTCTTCGTCCTTTTTTACTAGGATGTATTAACGTCATTCTTTCATCTATTTCCCTTGGCTCGTGTTCATGTGTGTTAAGGTGTATTGCGAAGTTAAAGTCTTCTCTTTTCCGTTTATATGATCGCATGTGTTCTGTGAACCTTGTTTTTAATGTTCGTCCAGTTTGTCCTATGTATGTATGGTTGCAGGTGCAAGTAAGTCTGTATACTCCGCTTGTGTGAAAGTATCGGTTATTTCTGTTGATGTCTTGAGATTGTTTCGTAGAGTGTTGCTCGTCCTTAGTGTTGTCTGTAAACCTTCTTTCTGAAAAAGGTTAGTTAAGCTATATATTTATGGTCCTGTGTAAGTAAAAATGTGTCGTCGTGTTGTATCGATTGTCTCCTTGTTTTTACTGTTAACACGACTGTAATAATGTACAAAAAAAATTATATAGACAAAAGACAATTCATTCAACAGACAAAATGTACGAAACCTAAAAATGACCCAACCGATTCATTCCAAAAGGAAACACGCAGCCTACTAAAACGCTGTATAACGTTTACTGACGGTAAACTATACATATACATGAACATGAATCCAGTACCCCCTACACTTAGAGCACAACCCAAAATTCACAAGGAAAATATACCGATCAGACCTATAGTAAATTACAAACCTACACCTGCATATAACTTGGCTAACCACCTCACCATATTATTGAAAGAGAAAATAAATTTGCAGAACATATACATGTTGCACAATACACAAGACCTTATCAATAAACTTAAGGACATCAAAATTACCGAAAATACGAGACTTGTTTTCTACGACATTAAGGATTTATATACATTAATAGCCACGCAAGAAACGTTAACAATTCTACGTAACATACTTTTCAACTTATTCGACAATCAATATATTAACGAAATAATGGATATTGCAAAAACGATACTAAAACAAAACTACTTTAGATTTAACAATAACTTTTATAAATAACCTGATGGACTCGGCATGGGAAACCCGACATCCGCAATTTTTACAGAGATATTTATGCAACATTTAGAACAACTACACGTTAAAATAACTCATTATTACAGATACGTAGACGACATAATATGCATACTAGAAAGGGACAACGCAGAAGAAAATCTAACGGATTTAAACACAATACATAACAAAATCGCATACACAATGGAAAAAGAGAAATACGCAACCTTACATTATCTTGACATAACAACAACACGAGGAATTGACTCATTAAACTTTGACATATACAGAAAACCAACCACAACAGACATAACTATCCACAGTTCCTCAAACCATCCCACCCAACATAAACTCGCAGCATTTAGACATATGACTCACAGACTTAAGACAGTCCCACTTTCTCCAGACAAATATAACAAAGAACTCGACACAATTTACACTATAGCTAAAAATAACAGTTACAACTGCACTACTATCAACAAACGACTTAGACAATACAACACTAAAAACAAGAATAAAGAAAACAAGGAGACAATCGATACAACACGACGACACATTTTTACTTACACAGGACCAGAAATATATAGATTAACTAACCTTTTTCAGAAAGAAGGTTTACAGACAGCACTAAAGACGAGCAACACTCTACGAAACAATCTCAAGACATCAACAGAACCGATAAATTTAACACCAGCGGAGTGTAGACTTACTTGCACCTGCAACCATACATACATAGGACAAACTGGACGAACATTAAAAACAAGGTTCACAGAACACATACGATCATATAACCGGAAAAGAGAAGACTCTAGCTTCGCAATACACCTTAACACAAATGAACACGAGCCGAGGGAAATAGATGAATGTATGACGTTAATACATCCTAGTAAAAAAAGGACGAAGACTGGACATTCTTGTAAACATGGAAAAATACAAAACACGAACGTTTAACGGGGAATTATTAACGAGCAGGTATATATAACCTCCGACACAATTTTTACACCACTAAAACTATTAAAACAAACTAAAAAACGCAAAACACCCACAGATGGTCACACTTACCTACCCAATAATAAAAGACTGAAATATTAAAATTATATACCTTCAATAAACATGACAGATATCAGGCAATCTACCTGCATAATACCATTTTTAAATAAACACCATCCTAACCCACAAAATTACTTGAACCCACCACTATCTATGCAACAAACGCCTTACACTATCTAACTAGAACTAATCAAAACGCGGCTTGAAAATGATGTCTTTACATCGAAAGCGCTCGCCAATCGTATCAAATAAATAGCCAGTGACGACGGTCCTTACCGAAAGGTATGACAAGAGTATTTTATTAACTGGCGGAATTAATCCATTTAACTTAATACCAAAAATAAAAATATAAACTAGAGTATAATTACAAAGTGACTTTAAAAAGTACAATGAAATATGCAGAGTATGCAATTTCAATTGGCTTAGGTTGATTAAAGTGCGTCACTAGAAATGCATTATAAATTTTAAAATTAAGTCCTGAAATTTAAGAATATAAAAAATTTTGTTATACTGCGGTTTTTATATGCTTCTCCACACAAGCGTTCCATTTGGAAACTTGATCTGACCTCTCCATGGACGCCATTCTCGCCTGTTTTAGCCGTTTTCCAGTGCGCAGAGGTCTTTCAAAAGCATCATTCTCTAATAACGGCAGGAATTTTATTGAGGCAAACCCCATAACCAGTTTCTTAAAACAGCATAAGAGGCTATGATTAACAAACATACCTCCTTAGAATTTACTTTGTCTTTTATACCACCTTACACGTCTCATGTGTGGCCTTTGGGAGGCTTCTGTCAAAAGCATTAAAAAACATTAAAAAAAATTCCAAACCCGCTATGCTTTATGTTTGAGCAATTCATCAGCTGCTCCTAGTCATTTATTGCGCGGCGCCCCTATAATTGCCTAACATAAGGCTCCATCGGATCCGCTGCTGCATAGCTTAACAGAAGCCCTTCAACATACATATGTATATTTACTAAGCTATGGAAAAACTAATGAATGTATTACTGAAATGCAACGTCGTTACAAGTAAAAAAGAAAGAAATAATATAAAACCAGATGATATTGTAATAAAAAAGGACGAGTTGTTACCACCCAAAGAATGGCGCGTTGGTCGCGTTACCACTGTAGTTTGTGGGAAAGATGGTATGATTCGAGTCGCGGGCGTTTCAACACAAAATGGAATATTTCGAAGATCCAACGTAAAGCTCTGCAGACTTCTCACCACTGTAAACCACTAATATACAAAAAGCCCACGACATAAATGATAAAAAAAAAATATCAATCCTTTAACTTACCAGTTATCATATAGTTTTTAGTACTGTATGTATTTCTTTGTTTTGTTTTCTTATATGTTTCTTAGATGGCAGAAGAGCACCCACGTTACCACGTGTGTCGAATTACTTAAAATACTGTAAAAAGTTTGTTATGAAGTGTTGAGCTAGGTCTTAACTGCCTATCTATCTCACTCTAATGTACGGCAACGATATACAGATCTAGAGCTCGATTAAGTGTCTAAGTACGGAACGTTTCCCCTGCTCATCTAGTTTAGAAGACTTATGCATTGATCATCCGTACCTAAAAATGGAACTGAAGACTCTATCTCATAGTCTTTTAATTTATACATTTGGGACGATTTGAGTTAGAACCTGCATTCCCGCATAATATCTTGATAAAATTCAAATAGTATTGAGTCTTGTCGACAGGTTAAAATCCCACATTCAAACCCCTCTTAACGATGAAAATTCGATAAACATTTCGCATCATATAAGCCCCTAGCTTATCTCGAATTTGCAACGTTTAAAGAAATCGACGTCATGTTAGGAGAAGTTATTTGTACAAGACTAATTAAGCCAACATTTGGTAGAGAAGCTGCAACATGTGAAAATCTGCAAAATTCTCCGTTCTAACTGACTGTTTAAATTAGGGGTTTCTATTTTGGTTTATTGGTTAATAACATAGATTAAATCAACCTCGCTTGAAAAATGAAATCAATTATTTGCAAACTTTTTTGTGCACTGTGTGAGTTTTTGATGAAAACAAGTACTTATATATATTTTTCGCATTTCTTTATTAAATCCATCTGACAGACTAAAATATACAAGTTACACACTACCAACAAAAAAAAAATTAAAAAAAAAACAATGTATTATTCGATTTGACTAAAAAATACTAATTATTTTTGTAAATCTTAAATGTTTTTCTTTAGTTACACTTTTAGTTAAAAAATCAGCTGTATTATTCTTTGTATACGCACACTCGACAACTGCCATATTTTTCTTAATTGCATCATGAATGTGGTATTTGATATCGGTATGTTTACGAAGAGCGTGGTAAAGATAATCCTTTGCTAACTGGAATGAAATCAAGTTATTGAGCATCGGCTTCTTTCATTTCATTAAATTTTTCAAATACATGTCCTCTTTAGCTGCATGCAGCTGCATTTGATAATGCCATACATTCAGCTTCAGTGAAGCTTAAAGCTTCTTCGATTCCCAATCTATGGCTCTGCCGGAAAACATAAAAACGTAGCCAGTAAACAACTTTCTGTCTCTAGTTTTTGCCAAATGCTTTAAAATGTGATTTGCATTGTTTGGATCTACGAGGTAACCGCCAAATACATAATTGCTCCAATAACCGACTGATTAAAAAAATTCGATTTATTTTTTTAAGTTTCGTCTTTATTGACTTGATAACTAGCTTCTCGTGGTGTTGAACGTTGTCGATAATTTTCTAAACCATGCTGGACAAACAAATCTTGAATATATTGTTTATAGCGAGCAGCAATATCTCCTGTTTCTTATTTTCGTTCAGTTTCGATATCCAAAAAATGATTTAAAGGGCGCTTGTCCATCAGATCAAATTCATTGGAAATGTTTTTTTTTTCAATTTCATAAAGTTTACTCTTTGATGTTCACGCAATTATCAAATCGTCGGCGTATACTACGAAAATGTCCAATTTTTTGAATAAACATGGTTCATTATCGCTCTGATTAAAACCAATATTTTTAAGAACCTTACTTATTTTTAAAACTTTATCTGGATAGTCTTTTTCTATAAAACCATCAGGTTGCCGCATGAAACAGTCTTCGTGTAAGCCGTGTTGACGTCCAATTGATGAAAATGCATTTTTTATTGAACAGCTAGTGCTGTTTCAAAGAAATTGACGCCATATTGCTGGCTGCATCCCTAGCTACTAATCTAGCTTTAAGCCTCTCTGTCACCGGATTTGCTTTTCTTTGTGCTTAACATCCAACGACATCCAATGACTTTTTGCTCTAAAGGAAATTCAACCAATTCAACCAGCGACAAAGTATTATTGCGCATTAAAAAATTACACTCACTCACAAACCATTCTTTCGAGTGCTTGTTTATCTTTATTTCAGCAAAACATTTAAGAATATATATTTCAGTAATATCTGTTGCTGCGTTAAAAACATTATTTTGTTTTCAAGGACGTTCAGGATGCCCTGTTCTCAATACTCTTGGCCTTCCAGGTCTAACTTTTGTTACAATTTTAACACTTTCAAGTTAATTTTCTGATTCACTTTATCTACATTATTACTACAGTCATTATTAGTCTTGTACTTATTTTCGTTGTTAACTATAGCCAGACAAGTTCAAAATAGAACTGCAATCACGATTTTCATATATTTTAAACTATTTTTAAACTATTTTCATCGAAGATAATATCACGAAGAACTACAATTAAACAATTCTTTAGGTCATATAATCAGTATCCTTCGCAAGTTTCAGAATTTCCTACCATATAATAAACGCTTCCCTTGGCTTTCAATTTATTGCTTTGAATTTAATCTAGTGCACAGTTTAACAGCCAAAAACGCGCATATGTTGAACCGAAGGTTTTTTTGCCATACCATTTTTCATGCGAAGTTATGTCATTAATTGCTTTTGGTAGACTTAGATTTCGTAGGTCCGCCACTGTAACCAATACATCGGTCTGATTTTAAAAAATTTAACATGGTCCAAAAGAGCTGATCAATACCTAACAAATCTTGAATCTATATGTTTATGTTTAAAATGATCGAGTTATAAGCATTTTGAAATTAAAATTTTTAATTTTTAACTTTTCGATAGCCTGGCCCAGATTTTCAAAATACTGAGTACAGTTTTCAGCAAATTTATTTGTATTTTTTTCTCATAGTTAGCGAGCAAAATTTTAAATATTCTGGAAAAAGTTTAAAGATTAGATATTTTCCGGTCTAAATATTATACTATTTTCAATTTAAAAAATACAAAATTATTGAATTTTTGTGTATTTTAGCCTAAAAACGGCCACCAATCGAATTTTTAAAATAGCAAAGAATTTTTTTGAGGAATATATAAAAATATAAGACGTGCTTTCACCTTCAATAATCAATATCGGGAAAATAGCACGATAAAATTAAAAGTTTAATAAATTTAGTTTTATATTCCCGTGTTTTTAATTATTAAATTATCGCAAGTGCCTGTGCAATAAACAAAAATAAAAAAATAAAATATCATAGTGTTTCGTGATGTTTTATTTGTTGTTTTTATTTTTCAACATCTTTAAAACTGTATAAAAGAGCCGAAAAAAAGTCAGCCGTATACAGTGGATAAAGAAAAGTAAAATCAAAGTTGATTATTGTTATTTTTGCTTGAACTTTGATTTTTGTCTTTACTTTATTGTTTAGACGAAAATCTTTAGTTCATTTAAAATAATTGTGAGAAGTTTCCTGAAGAGCTAAGTAAGCGGTAGCGAAATGGCCATCGAGACGTGCTTTCACCTTCAATAATCAATATCGGGAAAATAGCACGATAAAATTAAAAGTTTAATAAATTTAGTTTAATATTCCCGTGTTTTTAATTATTAAATTATCGCAAGTGCCTGTGCAATAAACAAAAATAAAAAAAATAAAATATCATAGTGTTTCGTGATGTTTTATTTGTTGTTTTTATTTTTCAACATCTTTAAAACTGTATAAAAGAGCCGAAAAAAAGTCAGCCGTATACAGTGGATAAAGAAAAGTAAAATCAAAGTTGATTATTGTTGTTTTTGCTTGAACTTTGATTTTTGTCTTTACTTTATTGTTTAGACAAAAATCTTTAGTTCATTTAAAATAATTGTGAGAAGTTTCCTGAAGAGCTAAGTAAGCGGTAGCGAAATGGCCATCGAGACGTGCTTTCACCTTCAATAATCAATATCGGGAAAATAGCACGATAAAATTAAAAGTTTAATAAATTTAGTTTAATATTCCCGTGTTTTTAATTATTAAATTATCGCAAGTGCCTGTGCAATAAACAAAAATAAAAAAATAAAATATCATAGTGTTTCGTGATGTTTTATTTGTTGTTTTTATTTTTCAACATCTTTAAAACTGTATAAAAGAGCCGAAAAAAAGTCAGCCGTATACAGTGGATAAAGAAAAGTAAAATCAAAGTTGATTATTGTTGTTTTTGCTTGAACTTTGATTTTTGTCTTTACTTTATTGTTTAGACGAAAATCTTTAGTTCATTTAAAATAATTGTGAGAAGTTTCCTGAAGAGCTAAGTAAGCGGTAGCGAAATGACCATCGAGACGTGCTTTCACCTTCAATAATCAATATCGGGAAAATAGCACGATAAAATTAAAAGTTTAATAAATTTAGTTTAATATTCCCGTGTTTTTAATTATTAAATTATCGCAAGTGCCTGTGCAATAAACAAAAATTAAAAAATAAAATATCATAGTGTTTCGTGATGTTTTATTTGTTGTTTTTATTTTTCAACATCTTTAAAACTGTATAAAAGAGCCGAAAAAAAGTCAGCCGTATACAGTGGATAAAGAAAAGTAAAATCAAAGTTGATTATTGTTGTTTTTGCTTGAACTTTGATTTTTGTCTTTACTTTATTGTTTAGACGAAAATTTTTAGTTCATTTAAAATAATTGTGAGAAGTTTCCTGAAGAGCTAAGTAAGCGGTAGCGAAATGGCCATCGAGACGTGCTTTCACCTTCAATAATCAATATCGGGAAAATAGCACGATAAAATTAAAAGTTTAATAAATTTAGTTTAATATTCCCGTGTTTTTAATTATTAAATTATCGCAAGTGCCTGTGCAATAAACAAAAATAAAAAAATAAAATATCATAGTGTTTCGTGATGTTTTATTTGTTGTTTTTATTTTTCAACATCTTTAAAACTGAATAAAAGAGCCGAAAAAAAAGTCAGCCGTAATTATTTTTGTAAATCTTAAATGTTTTTCTTTAGTTACACTTTTAGTTAAAAAATCAGCTGTATTATTCTTTGTATACGCACACTCGACAACTGCCATATTTTTCTTAATTGCATCATGAATGTGGTATTTGATATCGGTATGTTTACGAAGAGCGTGGTAAAGATAATCCTTTGCTAACTGGAATGAAATCAAGTTATTGAGCATCGGCTTCTTTCATTTCATTAAATTTTTCAAATACATGTCCTCTTTAGCTGCATGCAGCTGCATTTGATAATGCCATACATTCAGCTTCAGTGAAGCTTAAAGCTTCTTCGATTCCCAATCTATGGCTCTGCCGGAAAACATAAAAACGTAGCCAGTAAACAACTTTCTGTCTCTAGTTTTTGCCAAATGCTTTAAAATGTGATTTGCATTGTTTGGATCTACGAGGTAACCGCCAAATACATAATTGCTCCAATAACCGACTGATTAAAAAAATTCGATTTATTTTTTTAAGTTTCGTCTTTATTGACTTGATAACTAGCTTCTCGTGGTGTTGAACGTTGTCGATAATTTTCTAAACCATGCTGGACAAACAAATCTTGAATATATTGTTTATAGCGAGCAGCAATATCTCCTGTTTCTTATTTTCGTTCAGTTTCGATATCCAAAAAATGATTTAAAGGGCGCTTGTCCATCAGATCAAATTCATTGGAAATGTTTTTTTTTCAATTTCATAAAGTTTACTCTTTGATGTTCACGCAATTATCAAATCGTCGGCGTATACTACGAAAATGTCCAATTTTTTGACAGTGGATAAAGAAAAGTAAAATCAAAGTTGATTATTGTTGTTTTTGCTTGAACTTTGATTTTTGTCTTTACTTTATTGTTTAGACGAAAATCTTTAGTTCATTTAAAATAATTGTGAGAAGTTTCCTGAAGAGCTAAGTAAGCGGTAGCGAAATGGCCATCGAGACGTGCTTTCACCTTCAATAATCAATATCGGGAAAATAGCACGATAAAATTAAAAGTTTAATAAATTTAGTTTAATATTCCCGTGTTTTTAATTATTAAATTATCGCAAGTGCCTGTGCAATAAACAAAAATAAAAACATAAAATATCATAGTGTTTCGTGATGTTTTATTTGTTGTTTTTATTTTTCAACATCTTTAAAACTGTATAAAAGAGCCGAAAAAAAGTCAGCCGTATACAGTGGATAAAGAAAAGTAAAATCAAAGTTGATTATTGTTGTTTTTGCTTGAACTTTGATTTTTGTCTTTACTTTATTGTTTAGACGAAAATCTTTAGTTCATTTAAAATAATTGTGAGAAGTTTCCTGAAGAGCTAAGTAAGCGGTAGCGAAATGACCATCGAGACGTGCTTTCAGCTTCAATAATCAATATCGGGAAAATAGCACGATAAAATTAAAAGTTTAATAAATTTAGTTTAATATTCCCGTGTTTTTAATTATTAAATTATCGCAAGTGCCTGTGCAATAAACAAAAATAAGAAAATAAAATATCATAGTGTTTCGTGATGTTTTATTTGTTGTTTTTATTTTTCAACATCTTTAAAACTGTATAAAAGAGCCGTAAAAAAGTCAGCCGTATACAGTGGATAAAGAAAAGTAAAATCAAAGTTGATTATTGTTGTTTTTGCTTGAACTTTGATTTTTGTCTTTACTTTATTGTTTAGACGAAAATCTTTAGTTCATTTAAAATAATTGTGAGAAGTTTCCTGAAGAGCTAAGTAAGCGGTAGCGAAATGGCCATCGAGACGTGCTTTCACCTTCAATAATCAATATCGGGAAAATAGCACGATAAAATTAAAAGTTTAATAAATTTAGTTTAATATTCCCGTGTTTTTAATTATTAAATTATCGCAAGTGCCTGTGCAATAAACAAAAATAAAAAAATAAAATATCATAGTGTTTATGTGTAATGAATAAGAACTTTTGTATCTAGCTAAATCTCGCGCAGTGTGTTAAAATAACACTGAGAAGAGCAAATTTATCTGTTTTTTCATTATCTCAACTCCTGTAATATTGATATGAAATTGTCATAAGCATTAAGTTGTAACCTGTTAGTTTTAGTTATCATTTTAACTACCAACGAAAAAGTTAGTAAAAAGTTAATAAATCTATATTTTTTTTATAAAGATTTTAAACCCCCCCGCATTATTTACTTCTTTCCATGGATACTTTGTCGCTACTCTATTCCAATTACACCCCAACATTTTTTGGTCCAATCGAGCCGGATTGGGATTAAGAGTGTTTGACAAATAAATTCTTTTTAGGTAAGAAACTTACTCAACCCCCGTGGAAATATCACCCCGTTTAAAATATTACCCATCAGAGCTAAATTGGAAAATATTCCCTGCTGCTGCATCCCCAAGAAGATCATCGTGAACAAACAAAGTAAGTGTTATTTTGTACACAAAAAAAATAATTTTGTTATTATTTGACAAAAAAAAAAGTGTTTAAATATATGTGTATGATAAAGAATAACAAAAAAAGCATACAGTTATTATTTGCCAAAAAAAAAAAAAAAAAAAAAAAAAAAAAAATCCCTCGATAAAGTGAAACGAATTCCACATATTAATATATTATAATATTTTTGAGTGTAAGATATCTATTGAGTGTAATCGTTAATTCTCATCAAGTTTCTTCTGTGCAAATCCTCAAGCAGTGTTAAATACAAATTTAATAAGAGCAACTATCAAGTGATCAAATTACTTCGATTGTAGGAGAAGAAAAAGTTTAAAGCTTTTGGTTTGAATAAGAGTAAGCATTAAGTGATCAAGCTATTTCGGACCTTTAATAAAAAACATAAAGCTTTCTTTGTTAAATTTACTCATCAAACATTGAGTTTGAAGTCTGATCATACCACAAGTTGGTTTGTACAGAAGAGCAGACAATATACAAATTTATTAAAAAGAAGTTGTGTTTTGAGTTCAAACAACAACAAAACAAAAAGAGTCGTTTTTAAACACAAGCAAAGAATAAATGCAAAACAAACCCCATATAAAAAAATAACTACAAGTTTCATTTATCATAATAAACGTTGTGTATCTTTTTAATTCATTTCACATTTAAATGTTTTGTTCCTTGCAAATTACACTGTTTCTATTAAACTTTTGAACATTATCTATGTAAAAAAAAAAAAAAAAACATCTTGGAAAATATTTTAATTTTGTTACACAGCAGATTAAATTAAACTTTTAGTAGAACAAAATTTACTTAAATGACAATCGCTTTAAATTGTGTAAAATAAAATTTAATAACATAAAAATAAAATTTAGTTAACCTACATGGAAACTTTTTAAATGCAATAAGAGTCTCGCTGAATATAACTAAAAATTTAATTTATTAAAAACAGTATAAACTAAATAAATCTTTTTATTAAAAAATAAATTACTGAAAATCAAATAAATAATAACTGTATGCAAACATTTACCCCCTTTAAGTGATTATTTGTGCACTATATACTGGAAAAAGAATTTTGCGATAATTCTCCAACAACTTATGAAACGGTTTATTTAAATTTCGCTCGGGAGAATACCAGCGTATATTTTCGATACTGAATTGATTTTTTTTAGAGTGCTTACTACTTAATTTGTTACTTATTGAGATTTTGTTTTATCCCCCGAAATTTATAATTTTTTAAACAATCTGGTTTCTATGCAAACTTATTCCTAAGTTTGCTATTCTTTCTTTGTACTACGCCGTATTCATTTTACCCTTATATAAGCATCATTATGTCTATATTAGACTCATTTATTCGTGCTTCAGACAGGGTGGTAGAATTTCAGGCATATTTTGATAACCTCCCTGCCGATATTCATTCTGTTCATACCCTAGGGGTCCAAAAGGATGAAATCGTTCGTCTCTGGTCACATTTTTGTTCATGTTACGATGACGTCCTAAATAAATTTAATAAATTAGAAGAGGAAGTGCAAATTGAAACAATAAAATCGCGATTTTACTCAACTTTTGAGGCCCACGTCAAAGTTTTGTCCAAGTCAAATGAGTTGTTAGATGCCCTTTGTCAAAAAGCTGGCTCCAGTAAAATCCCAAATTTACCTTCAGTTCCTCAGAATGACTCTACACCCAATATTTCTTTGCCGCCTTGTGACACTGAGATATTTTATGGGGACTATAAGTCTTGGCCAACGTTTCGTGATATGTTCACGGCGTTGTATCGGAACAGCCAAAGATTATCTCCAGTTGAGAAAATGTGTCACTTGCTGAAAAAGACACAGGGGGAGGCCCGAGAGTTACTTAAGACTTGTCCGATAACTAATGATAGGTTCGAAATGGCATGGACAAATCTAGTTAACCGCTATGAGAATAAAAGAATACTAGTCAACGCTCAATTGAAAACTCTTTTTAACATAGCCCCTATTTATAAAGAAACTGGTAGTAATATTAGGCGTATTCAAAGGACAATTAACGATTGTGTCACAAATCTCACACTTCTTCAAATTGACACGGAAAGCTGGGACATAATTTTTGTCTACGTCTGTTCAACGTGTCTGCCAGAAAATACTCTTGGCCTTTGGAAACAGTCCCTCCCTAGTAGTAAGGAGTTACCAAAATGGAAGCAAATGGATGCTTTTTTAACTTCACGATTTCAAACCCTAGAGTCGGTAGCTGATATTCGTACTACATTTGTAAACCCCAATACTTCGAATAATAATAAATCTTTTAACTCGAAAAAATCCCATTTTACAGATCAGAAAAAACTTAAAAGTTATAGCACAAATGTGTCCCAAAGTAAATCTGGTAAATGTTCTATTTGTCCAGAAGAACATCCCCTTAGACTTTGCCCCTTGTTTCTCAGCATGTCGGTTGAGGAAAGATTTTCAATCGTTAAAAAACAAAAGCGATGTTCAAATTGCCTCGGAACTTCGCATGAATTTAAAAAATGCAGGAGCCAATATGTTTGTCATATATGCAAGCAAAAGCACCATTCCTTGCTTCACCGAACAGAACACGTATCGAATGCAATTCAACACCCTAACCCCCAACCAATGTCTCGTACTGTAGCTTCGCCCTCGAATACAAATGCTAATGATTCTCGTGTTTTAAACCCCCCTCAAATATCAAGCTTAAACACTTACCCCTCTACTTCTGCCCAAGCTGCAGCTCAAACGAGAAAATCGTATTCTACCCAATTACAGTCCGCTTCGAATTCCACAGTATTACTCGGTACTGCTCTTGTCGATGTTTATTCAGGTGATGCAAAATATACCGTTCGGGCTCTAATTGATTCTGCGTCAGAGGCGACGTTTATTTCGAAAAATCTTCAGAGTAAACTTTCCTTAAAGACTCGATGCGTACAAACGGAGGTGCGCGGCCTCAACGATGCCTTTACCGCAACTTCCACCCAATTGTGTCATCTTCGCATCGGATCACCCATCGATCACTCATTTGAAACATATGCCAATGCTTTTGTTGTTTGAAAACTAACCGGTAAACTCCCTTATTATCCGTTGTCAGCACTAAAAGATGGCGGATTTTCAGATTTGTCTATAGCCGACACAAATCTTAACCAACGTTCAGAGATTGACGTTCTTCTAGGTGGTGATGTATACCCCAAACTAATTAAAAATGGCGTGCGATGGGACAAGAACCACGCTTTAGTTGCACAACAAACGGTCTTTGGGTGGATTGTGACAGGCAAATTTAATACGGAAAATTGTCGATCCTCAGTTTCATCCTTTTATAATGACCTTGCCCTTGATAATCAAATACGGAAATTCTGGGAGCTTGAAGAATTGCCGAAGAAAGTTAGACTCTCTGATGATGATTTGTATTGTGAGTCAATGTACCAATCTACAACATATCGTCTAGAGAATGGACGTTTCGTAGTTTCACTTCCATTTCGACGTGAATATCCCGATAATCTGAACCTTGGCGTATCTCGCCATATTGCTCTTTCTCAATTTGTCAGGAATGAATGTAGATTATTAAAGAATCTCCCCTTAAAATTTGAGTACGATAGAGTCATTTCAGAATACTCCTCTCTAAATCAAATGAAAAGAGTCTCCTCATCAAGTTCCAATGGAACATATTATTTACCCCATCACGCGGTTCTTAAAACCGATAGCGCTACTACGAAATTACGGGTAGTTTTTAATGCTTCGAGCCCCTCATCAAACGGAAATAGTCTCAACGATTTGCTTTACCCCGGACCTATTTTGCAATCAGATTTAACAATATTAATCTTGCGTTGGAGGCTATTCAGATACGTTTTTAATGCAGACATCGAAAAAATGTATCGTCAGATACTAGTTAGTACTTCACACACCCCATTTCAGAGAATAATTTTCAGAAGTTCGCCTGAAGAAGACCCACAGGATTTCGAGCTTAATACCGTAACGTTTGGTGTAAATTGTGCGCCCTATTTGGCAATACGTACCCTTCTTGAGTTAGCTAACATATGCGAACCAACGAACCCGATTGCGGCTGACATTCTGCGTAATAATATGTACGTAGACGACGTTTTAGCTGGCGCCCATACTATTTCTTCTGCTCTGAAAGCTAGAGACGAAATAATCAAAGTCCTTGAATCTGCTAATTTCTCTTTACGTAAATGGACAGCGAATAGTGATTTGTTACTTAAAGGTCTGTCTACTAATCATCTACTAGATACGGAGTTTCTGAAACTTTCAGACTCTTGTACCACTAAAACTTTAGGCTTACGATGGAATGCTGGAAGTGATTATTTCTACTTCCGCCTAAAGAATTATCCCGATCGAAATTCAGCCACGAAAAGATTAGTTCTGTCTCAAATTGCCAAACTTTTTGATCCCGCCGGTTGGCTAGCCCCTAAGATAATCGTGGCAAAAATTATCATGCAGCAAATCTGGAAGGATGAAACAAACTGGGATGAAGATCTTAAACCTCCAACTCTATCTCAGTGGCATAATTTTGTAGATGACTATGCGAACATAGAAAATATAAAAATACCGCGATTTGTTGATTTTGATCCAACATTTTCCATTGAATTGCATGGTTTCTGCGATGCTTCAGAGAAAGCAAATGCGGCAACGCTATATATACGCGCAGAAAATATAGGTTTGGTTTCTACTCATTTACTTCTTGCAAAAACGAAAGTGGCCCCAGTTAAATTTATTTCATTACCTCGAAAAGAACTTTGTGCAGCCGAACTTATGGCTAAAATGATCGAATCGATTCAGTCCCAACTCAACCTTCGAAACTGTAACTTGTTTTTGTGGACCGACTCAACAATAGTCTTGGCATGGTTACAAAAACCCCCCAATAGATGGAAAACTTTTGTGGAAAACCGAGTTTCTTCTATTATCGCGAAGGTTGGAAATCAATCGTGGTTTCATGTTGATTCCAAAAGTAACCCCGCTGATTTGGCAACTCGTGGACTTGCAATCCCACAGCTTATGTCTAACAACTTATGGTGGCATGGACCAATTTGTTTTCACTTAACTAAACTCCACAATACAGAAATTCTTGCAAAATTCTCAGACTTGCTGAAGGCCATGCGTGTTACGTGCCAGATATTTCGGTTTTATTATAAGTGCAATACAAGGTTACGGCATAAACTGGTGACGACTAATGAATTTTTTTTTTTTTTTTTTTTTAAAGAGAAGTAGCACTTCAGGCAACAATGCCTATTTAATTAGTGTGTAACCATGCTACATTCTTTAGGAAAGGGATAGAGGAGAGAAAAGAACAGGTGGTGAAAGTATAGCCATTTTATTAGTTATTTTACTTCGCCGGCGAGTATGCTATGAAGAAGTACCGACGAAGGAGGCTGCATATTTTAATGTTATTTCTGAATATGTATTTATACCATTAAACAGAAAAAAGACATTTTTATTTTTTGGTTGTCGCAGGGGTTGAA
Organism: Cistogaster globosa; assembly: GCA_937654795.1. NCBI lineage: Eukaryota > Metazoa > Arthropoda > Insecta > Diptera > Tachinidae > Cistogaster > Cistogaster globosa. Next base: position 107,465,892 of record OW569403.1, on the reverse strand, counting down.
CCCTGGATAACCAGGTTTGTAGTCAAAGTGCTTACCACCTTGACCACAGCAGCCACAAAAAAATCTGAGTTGGATCACGCAAAATCACGTATGATAATTTCCTGCCAGAAGTTATACTTCGAAAATGAATACAACTTATTGTCTCAAGGCCTAGAAATACCCCGAAAAAGCCCTCTTTTAACTTTTAACCCATTTCTAAACACTGATGGGATTATGAGAATAAATGGTCGCTTATCTAACTCTCCGATTCTTAATTACAATGAAAGATTTCCTATATTACTGCCGTATCATGGATGTTATACAAGGCTCTTTTTAACTTATCTGCACAAATATTCGATTCACGGCCAAAATGCTTTAATGTTTAGACTTATGAGGCTTTATTACTACGTTCCTAGGTTAAAGGTTCTGATTAAAACTATCTTGTCACAGTGTCGATCATGTGTAATTCAAAAACGCCAGAAAAGTCAGCAAATAATGGCTGCCTTACCCTCAGAGAGGACAACACTTTCACGACCGTTTACTAACACTGGAGTTGACTTTGCTGGCCCCTTTGATATCAAGACATACGCCGGCCGCGGTTGTAAAATCACGAAAGGTTACGTTTTGGTTTTTATTTGTTTCGCAACCAAGGCTATACATCTCGAACCCACAAGTGAAATCTCAACTCAAGCATTTTTAGCTGCGTTTGCACGTTTCTTTTCTCGTCGAGGCTCGCCTAGCGCGATATATTCGGACAATGACACTGCATTCGTTGGTGCTTCACATATATTAGATACAGAAAAGACTCAGTTTTTGTCATTAGTACGCCGAAAGCTGCTTGACCATCATAGTGTTGCTCCACTAGAATGGCACTTTATTCCGCCAGGGGCCCCTCACATGGGTGGGCTCTGGGAAGCTGGTGTCAAAAGCTTTAAGATGCATCTTAAACGAATTTCTCATAGCCAGAGTTTTACCTTTGAAGAATTTTACACAATGCTATCCCGAATCGAAGCGTGTTTAAATTCTAGACCACTTAGCGCAATGAGCGAAAATCCGACAGAGCTATGTGCACTTACCCCCGGTCACTTTCTCATAGGCGAACCGTTGCTGTCACCCCCAGAGCCTGACTTTTCGAATCATCCGTTAAGTTATGCTAACCGTTGGCAGAAACTAAAGATCATCACTACTTTGCCCAACGGTGGAAGGAAGATTACCTCAAAGAGCTCCACAAGCGCGTTAAATGGAAATACCCCCAGCGTGATTACGCAATCGGTGATCTTGTTATTATTAGAAAAGACAACCTACCCCCGAATCAATGGCGGCTCGGCCGAATAGAAAATGTTATTCGTGGCAAAGATAACAGAGTTAGAGTCGCCGAAATACGAACTGCCAAAGGCACCGTATCTAGGCCTATCGTAAAATTAGTTTTACTTCCCAGCCCTGCACAACCCCAATAACTTATCTTTGTATCTATTTACAGCCCCAACAATGCCGCGTTCTAACCAAAGAGGTCTCTCACCATTAGAAGAAAGGAACCGTAACCATCACCAACGTAACTCTAGCCATCTACCTAACTCTTTTGACTGCCGTCTATGTCATAAGGACCATCCACTTAGGAAATGCCTTAAATTCAAACGTATGAATGTTTCAGAAAAAACGAAGGTCGTAAAGAGGTACCAGTATTGCGAAAATTGTCTAGCACACTCGCACAAGGTAAACCGTTGTCGCAATATCGATCGTTGTCCCCAATGCGGAGGAAAACACCACACGTTGATACATCGTCACGAACGTCTGCGGGTCAGTAAATCAACAACTAACACCTCAAAGGACCCAACTTGCTCCAGTATACGCAGCGTAACGTTACTCCCTACAATAATTGCGAAAGTAGAGCTGGGCAAAGAATGGGGTAATGTCCGAGGAATACTGAACCCTTGCGAGGAGACAAGTTCTGTGGCAGCATTTCTAATAGAACGCTATAAGCTTTCCGTGAAAAAAGTGGGAGATGATCGGTGGTGCCAAATCAAAATCAGGCCTCGGTTCGACGATGGACCTATATTTGAAGTTACGGCGAAGGTTGATAACGATCTACCTCGTAAGCAGCCAAAAGAAAAAATCGATGAGCGAGTTGCTTCCCTGTATACTAACTTACGTCTAGCTGATCCTTACTTTTTCAGGAATGATGACGTGAATATAGTAATTGGCAGGTTTGGCGTATAATTAATATATTTGTTATGATATAAGAAGTATTATCGTTTGTTCAATTACCTCAATAACTCATGAATTTTTTTTGATAGATAAAATATATTATTGATTTTTTTTGAGATACTCTTATTACCCTAAATGAATTTTTTTAACGTATCATTATATTATCACATGTATCACTTTGTTATATATATTTTTGAATTTTTAAATTGAATTATCAATATATATGTGAACTAATTAATTTTAACGAACTTTCGGTTTCCTAAGTTTGCATGATAGCAAGGGGGCCGGGATGTTTATGTGTAATGAATAAGAACTTTTGTATCTAGCTAAATCTCGCGCAGTGTGTTAAAATAACACTGAGAAGAGCAAATTTATCTGTTTTTTCATTATCTCAACTCCTGTAATATTGATATGAAATTGTCATAAGCATTAAGTTGTAACCTGTTAGTTTTAGTTATCATTTTAACTACCAACGAAAAGGTTAGTAAAAAGTTAATAAATCTATATTTTTTTATAAAGATTTTAAACCCCCCCGCATTATTTACTTCTTTCCATGGATACTTTGTCGCTACTCTATTCCAATTACACCCCAACACATAGTGTTTCGTGATGTTTTATTTGTTGTTTTTATTTTTCAACATCTTTAAAACTGTATAAAAGAGCCGAAAAAAAGTCAGCCGTATACAGTGGATAAAGAAATGTAAAATCAAAGTTGATTATTGTTGTTTTTGCTTGAACTTTGATTTTTGTCTTTACTTTATTGTTTAGACGAAAATCTTTAGTTCATTTAAAATAATTGTGAGAAGTTTCCTGAAGAGCTAAGTAAGCGGTAGCGAAATGGCCATCGAGACGTGCTTTCACCTTCAATAATCAATATCGGGAAAATAGCACGATAAAATTAAAAGTTTAATAAATTTAGTTTAATATTCCCGTGTTTTTAATTATAAAAATTTTTTATTTTTAGCTAGCTATATGTGTGTACCTTTAAGCCAAATTTCGTATAAAATTGATCAGCCTTGTAGAATCTAAAGGACCGTCAATTTGACCGCAATTTTGACTTTACCCTAAATTTTCTAAAATCACAAAGGTGGGATTGGAAAAACAGGACTACGATAAAAAATCGAATTTGCTGCTTCACCTACTAACTGTGTTTTTAAATACATCTTTTGAATCTTTGTCATTGATCGCCTTATCACCAGAGGTAAGAATATATCATAGAATTCTTGCCACTTGAGGTTATTTCCATTGAATTTTGGTAGTGCGACCTTTGGCATAGGCAAGGATTCTGAATCACTGATGTTCTGCTGAGACAGTTCAATCGTGCTTACTGTATTGATTACTTTTCGCAACTTAGTTTCGAGTTGTATAAAGCGCACGGAGTCGTAGCCTAATTGCTCTGGGTTTTCAAGAGCTAAAATATTTTGAAATATTTGGCTTCAATGCCTTGCTATATGTTTAATGCGATGTTTGGGTTCTGATGAGTATATTCGTCATTAAGCAACCGTTTTAAAGAAGACATCATTACCTCTTGTCGACGTTTGAGCTTTATGAACTCACTCGTCTCAGCTGCTAGCACATCACAGCACTCTTTTAGTGGAATTTTGTCACAGAATTTTTCATCACAGATTTTTCGAAAATGTCTTTATATTGTTCGACAACTTTCTGTATTGCGGAATAATAATCTTCCATGAAATAGCGGTGATCTAAAGGTTTGTCGTCAACTAGCCGAATCTGTTTATGATTTGTCTCGAACGTCATCCATTCTTCGTCTCGTCGGCATAGTCTCTTTTAAAAGTAACTCGCCCACTACTTTCTGGCTTGGGAATCCTTTTTGTAGTTTCTGATGATCGTTTCAATTTTCTCCCCAATAATCTTTTGCCTTTGAATCAATTCTTTGAATGACACCATTGTGGATGAAATTTAGCTGACTATCACTGTTGCTAGTATTTCCACTCAAATAATGTATTGCTCGACTGGTGATATGCTGAATACTGCGGGCTCAATGATTTTAGATGTCCTGTTCTTGTAACAGGATCACATCGGGGTCAAAAAAATGTTAAGAATCTTCTCCTTAGGCTTTTTTCCAAGCACTTGTAGCTTAAAGAAATGGAAAGCTTATAAAAAAAATAATGTTTTTCTTACAGGCGCATAAGCCTGAGTAATTTTGATTTCTTGTATGACCTCTCAAGCACTTTAACCTGGAGGTAGAGTGATTTAGTTGGCACAACAACAGCACTTGAACAATTTTGCTTGCTCTTAATTGAAAAAGGCCGTTTCTTTCGGTTTCAAAAGTAACGGTTGTTTATGTTCAGAATTTTTTTAGTCTTATATACTAGTTTTATCAAAGATATATGATTAAATATGCAATATATTTCTTGCAGCAAAAAAAAAAAATGAAACAAATTAAATTGCAATAAAAAATGTAATAATTAAGGAAAAGTGTGCCATATTAAATTACAACTGGCAACTTTATCCATGAGAAGTTAAAAAAATAACGCAGTCATAAAAAAGCAAAAAAAAAGCAGAAAAAAACAAAACCTTTTAAATAATAAATAAATCATGTAATAATGTTTTTTTTTTACATTAGTTGGATTATTAACATACATATTGTATTATTAACATACATATTGTATATTTGTAAAGCTAAAAAAGTAGTGACTAAGCAACATAACTGTACAAAAAAAAAAGAAAAAAAAAAAAAAAAAAAAAAAAAAAGAAAAAAATAAAAAAAATAATTAAAAACAATTTTTCTTTATAAACAGAAAAAAAAAAGAAAAATACATGCGTACATATAAAATTATATAGTATAAAATAATATAATTTATAACATCAAATAAAATAAAAATATGCCTCAAACAACTTTTGAATGTCCCAGTTGTAAGAAAAATATTACTAAATTACAGTTTAGTATTGGCTGTGGTATATGTGGCACATAATTCCATACGGAATGTGTGGGTGTCTCAAACGATATGCTCATGTCTATATGGAAAAGCATTACCAAATTTGTATGTATGGAATGTAAATGTTCTACATCTAACAACTGTGAATGTTATACTTAAACGAATTGATAAAATTCAAGAGTCTATAAAGGCAAAAAATGAAGTTTAAAGTAACGACATAGAATGCAGAATGAAAAATGGTTTTCGAAAACTCGAATTAAAGGTCAATCAGCTTATAAAAAGGTTAGTGGATTGAATTGCTCTATAGATAGCTTTAGTGAATCTATGATTAAGATTGCAAATCTTGTAAGAGTAGACATAAATGGTTCAGATATTTGTCATTGTTGCTATCTTAGTCGGAGTAAGCACTTTTTAGTGAAATTTAATTCAGTGCAAATGCGTGACACTATTATGAACAACCACCTTAAAGCTAAACCTTTGCTGTTAAAAGATATTATTGGACTTTTTATTGAATCCAGAATATATTTGAATGAAAATTTGTCTTCTACATCTAAGAAATTGCAATATACATACCGCAAACTTATGTCAGGAAATGAAAATTAAGAAATTTTATCTACTCAATATGGATATCCCTAAAGCCAAGATTATTGAACTGTATGGTAAGAGCGTATTATTGGATAGTATACAGTCTTGCTGGACAATTGTATGGATGGAGTTGCTGTCATATAATAACTTTGTATATCAAAAACAACAAAAAAAATGTTATCTTCTTTTTCTTATTTTTTCTCTCCATTATTACCAATCTCTTTATATCAAATATCTTGCTAAATGATTATTTTTGAAATATTTATGATGTACATATATATACATATATATACATATATATACATACATATATATATATATATATATATATATATATATATATATATATATACTTTTTTTCTTCTGTTTTCTCGTTTCACATAGATCTATACGTTATTTTTAGTATGAATTTACATTTGTTCACTGATATTTAAAATAGAAAAACATGTGTATGTGTCTATATACATAGGTGTATGTATGTATATTTATATTTATGTGTATTAATGCAATGTATGTATGTGTATGTATGTATGCATGCATAAATGTACATATTTGTGCATACCCAGTTAGCATTTGTAAGATTTCTTTTACAAAAATTACCAAAGTGACTCTTTTAAGACTACCCACGATGACTAAAAACTGATAATTCAGTCGTGTGTTTAAAAAGAGACTGGAATATAATTCCGACAAACGCAAAGAAAACGACTTTTTCAAAAAACAAAACAAAAAGTACAGAATGTGTACAATCATTATTTGATTATGCAAATGCTCGAAATGTGACTGTTTTAAGCTTTATATTGGATTTATTTTAACCGCAGTCTAACGATGAAAAAATTATTTTTGGCTTTTGCTACTGTTATAAAGAAATTTTCTTTTTTTAACATGTGAGTTTTGTGAATTTATGTCAATTACAAATAAAGAAAAATAAAATATAAAAGTCAGTTTAATCTGCAGGTGTTAATTAAAATTAAAATAAAAAAGGTAATGTCAGCTAAAAAAAAAATAAAAAGATTGGCAAAAAAAGAAGCCGAAAAGTAATTATGGGGTGAAATTAAGAAAGTGGACTGCGAAGAAAGTGATATAGAATCAGTGCAAAGATAAATGAAACGAGTTTTTATGATAATTGTGAAAGATGGGATGAGACCGACACAATTTATTTGAGCCGCTGTGCGAAAAATGTTTTCGGATGAAGTTGCTTCTCTTCACAGTTGGAAAGGGACCAGCAGAAGCCAAGCGCCGAAAAGAGCTTCCTTATAACAACAATTAAAAGAAGGTGCACAATTCCAGAATTAAGAATATGATAATTAAATTTTTTTTCTTAGATATTTGTCATATAAAATTTAAATGCACTGATCAAGAGATGAATGCAGTAGTACAAAAGCATTTTGTACATGCTAAGGACCGTATAACAAAAAGATAACTTCTAAATAAATTCTTGCTTTAAATTCTTATCATACCGCAGTTTTTCTCGCATGCAATATCTCTAATGACTAAATAATTTTCTTTATAGGGACTATAAACGACTTAATGTCGACAACTGTTTTTCACAGCTTCAGTTAGCAAATTTTTCTGGCGTTTATAATGGTCTACATGTAGATGATAGCATAAACTGTTTTAATTTAATTATGCAGAAGACTTTTGAAGAAAATGTGCCTATTAGAAGGAAATGTGGAGAAAGATAAGAAATATAGGAATTATTAAATAAAGTGAAAATATGCAGGTTACCGCTGACATGAATGACTCTTTTAGACTATCTAGTATTACAAATAAAGAATTGACTGATATACCTATTTTGGATGGGTTTTCGTTTAGCAATGTTACTGAAATTGATGTTTTTAATGCAATCTCTTCAATAAAATCAGAAGCTGTTGGTCCTGATAACATTAGTTTTAAGCACATAACATTTATTATTAACAAAGTTTTGACAACCTCTTCTGTTCCACGAATTTGGAAGATGGGCAGAGTAACACCGATTCCTAACTTTAGAAATCCTCGCTGTTGTTCCGATTTCCATCCTATTAAAATTTTATCGGTCTGTTCCAAAATTTTTAAAGTTATTGTTAGAGAACAAATGTTATTTCATCTTAACGTAAAAGGTTTAATTCATGCAAACAAATCAGGTTTTCGGAAGGGCTATAACACTACTGGAATTCTATTAAATATCATTAAAGAAAATTATGATAACAATTAAATAAGTATATTACTTTTTCTGGACTTCCGTAAATCATTTGACTCCATTAGTCATAAACGTTTAGTTGAAAAACTTACTACTCTGTTTGGTTTTAGATCCACTGCCTGCAAGCTTATATGGTCTTATTTGTCAGAGCGTACGCAATTGGTTAAGTTGCTAAAGAAACTTCTCGCACAATTCCGATTTTTCGAGGCATACCCAAAGTTTCTATTTTATTGTACATAAATGATATTTTTAATGATTTACACTTTTTAAATGCGTTTACATAGGCGGATGACATCCAACTTCTAGAAACGTCTGATATATTATCTACAGATTCTGCTCTGGAAAGAATAAATTATGAATTGAATTGTATAAGTGACTGGTCAAAAGAAAACTTTTTGCAGTTAAATCCTGCAAAATGCAAAGTACTGAAAATTTCTAGGCAACCTATTGAATTAAATGTTATAATTGAAAATGAATTGTTGGAAATTGTTCCTTATTATAAAACTCTCAGTTTTATTATAGATGTTAAACTTACGTTTAACTATCATACGAGGGCTGCTCTATATATTTCTGGCCTAATAGTGAAAATGCGAATATTTATAATCAAAAATCGTTTTATTGTTTTTCAAAGTATTCTCCAGCATGATTTATACACTTTTGCATGCGCTCAAACCAGTTGTCGAAGCACTTTTGCCACTCCGATTTAGACACCTCTAAAACATGGTTTTTGAAAACTTCAACAGCTTCTTCTGGCGACGACCACACATTTTTTTCTTGATGTGCGGAAACAAGAAGTCATTAGGTGCAAAGTCAGGGCTGTACGGCGGTTGACCCATTAATTCGACGTTTTGGCCGGTCAAAAACGCTCTGGTTTGAGCCGATGTGTGAGAGCTCGCATTGTCATTGTGAACAATGATTCGTCTTCTCTTGTTGGTTTTTCGAATTTCTCCGATGACTTCAGGCAAACAAATTGTAGTGTACCACTCAGAAGTGACCGTCCTACGTTGCTCAAGCGGCCATTTGCTTCGAAGTGCTTCTTCCACAAACAAGTTTCGTTGGATTTTGCTCGTCTTTGAAGACCCACACGGTCAATTGTTGTTTCGTTTCGGGCTCATACGCATAGATCCATGATTCGTCACCTGTGACGATCTTATAAACGTCTTTTGAAGCACCGCAATCGTATTTTTGCAACATTTCTTTGCACAATCGACACGAGCCTTGTTTTGAGCGACTTTTAAATTGTGCGGGATCCAACGAGAACAAACCTTTTTTACGGCCAGGTGTTCATGCAGTATCGAATGTATGCTGGTGGAAGAAATGTCCAAGGATGTCTCTATCTCTAGGTATGTCGCATATCGATCTTGCATTATGAGTTCACGCACGGCATCAATGTTCTCTGGCACAACAGCCGTTTTTGGACGACCTTCACGGAATTCGTCTTTGAGCGAGCTTCGGCCACGATTAAATTCATTATACCAATTTTTCACGGTGCTATAGGATGGTGCTTCATCGCCACACAAAGATTTAAGTTCATCAATGCACTCTTGTCGTGATAATCCACGTCGAAAGTTGTGAAAAATGATGGCACGACAATGTTCACGAGTTAATTCCATCTTTTTCTATATTAATTTTTTCAAGTCACTGTAAACAACACAAATAATGGTCGTACGTCAAAACGTTTTGAGTACGATTATGCTTAAAAATAACAAACTTTCCAATGGAAATGTCAGATTGCACTTGGCAGCACTCAGTGTTGCCAGGCCAGAAATATATATAGCAGCCCTCGTATTAATTTGGTAATATCTCGTGTTTCATGGACATTACCAAGATTATATAATATAGCCTATTTTTTACCATTTTCTGTCAGACTTAACGTTGCTATGTCTCTATGCTTGACGTTGTTTAATTATGGTGTGGAAGTTTTTTCTTGTACATATTCCCTAAATATTGATAAATTATGAATTTGTTTTAATGGAGTCATTCGTTTTATTTTTAAAACAGGTTTTAGGGAACATGTTTTATGTCATCAAACAGAATTACTTGAATGTAGTTTTAATCAATATATTAAACTAAGAATGATGCTATTTTTTACAAAATCGTTAAATATAGGCGTCCGATTACCTATTACATAAGTTTATATTTGATGCGTCCAATACAACGCATTCTTTAGTATGTCCTTCGTATTCTACATTGATGATAGAAAGGTCGTATAGTATTACGATCTCGAGATTACCTTATCTAGCTTTAAAAATATATTCCTAACTAATTTACAACATTTATGTTATTTTGGGCCTATACAAATTGAAGTTGAAATTTAATGTCACGTTACTGGAAACGTTTAGTTATTAATCTTGCAATTGAATTTTGTTGCCTTAAGTTTATACTAACAAGTTTTTGTTCCATATATATGTGAACAGCCTTTTAGCTATTTCTATACTTTTATAGGCTACTATAATTTCGCCATTTCTCAAATCAAATAGACTAACTAATAATTATTTTAACAATTTTCAAGTGAGTGCAAATAAAAGATTTTAATTGGGAAATAACGCATTAATTATAATTATAAATGTAAACTTATCTATTTATTTATTTATTGCAGTTTGTAATAAAAAAAAAAGCCTTCATGGCCAATCAAATATTACATGTTATAACACCTATATATTTTCAATAACAGTATAGCTCACAGTTTGACGTGAGTAAAAAATAAGAAAAAAAAAAACTAAAATTAATTATAAAACTATAAAAAAATATGTAATGAATTCCTAGTATAACCCCACTCCACTCGCAAAGTCACAAATTAAAGTTACATAGAGACAGCAATCATTAAGAAGGAGTAGTATAGAAGGTCCAAGTTAGGGAGAATACCATAATTATCCTAACTGATTAATTTCCATCATAGGTGAAATGCTTAATGAGTTTAAGTCTAATAACATTATTAGAATGGGTAAAACTACGTAACTCCAATGGTAACGTATTCCAGTTGCGAACAATTCTAATAAAAAAAGATCTGGAAAAACTAGATTTAAAAACTCTGGGAAATATCAGGTGAGGGTTTCTACTGCGAGGCGAGAATAGAAAAGCATTGCAAATTGTTGGGAGTTTCCCACTATTCACAATTTTATAAAAAGTAAGAATACAACGAAATTTAATAAAATGTTAAAATGAACAACCTAGAAAGTTTTTAACAAATCCTGAAATATGGTCACTACGCCTTACTTAAACGTTTTAGTCTTGCAATAAGGAATGCAGGCGTCCCAGAAATGACTTGCAGACACAATATCTGCCAAAGTTTGTTTGATTTCTCCGCAATCTAAACTGTTTTTCAATGCATCATCAAATTTCTTATTACGAACAGCAAAGTCAGACCGAAGAGATGAAATAATCTTGTTAGTCGGGTAGATCTTGCAAGAGGAACAAGTAAAAGCCAAATTTTTTAATTTGCCCATAGCCTTCATGTCAGCTGCACCAATATTTTCACAATCTGCATGATGCCAAAGATTACAGATATCGCACTGCACACTCTCTTGATCCTTTGCAAAATTTAATTGGCAAGAGCCGCAGAATTCATTGTTGTTAGCCATATAAGGTAGATGTATAAGAAGTGGCAGGTAAGAAATTAAAAAAGTTAATTTTTTAGATCCAACGCTCAAAATTAATAGTTTTTATTATTGTATGTGAATTTAAAAATGGCGATAGATCACAACAACAACAGCAGCAGTCAGATTAATGTTTTACTTAAATATATGTATGTTGTTTTCCAGAATAATTAGTAAATGTTTGAATTTATGTGTATACCAAAATAAAACTATTTAGCTGGTAGTTAAGAAAAAAATGACGGCTAAGAAAAACACACGTTCACTTAGGCATAAGGTTGCCAGACAATTTACTTACATATCATTTAAATATTAATTTTATAGTATATTGTAGACTATTTGAAATAAATAAATATATATAAACAAGATTATGAAAAAAAATGGAAAAATTACTAGAGGACAAGACTACATATCGAATTACAAGAATAGACCCTACTCCAAAATTAATAAAAACAAATAACCACATAATAAATGAATTGCATAAAAAAGAATATATAGACAACTGGCAAAAACACATACTTACTTGTTCCGCCGCAACAGCTCCGAGAATTTATGGACTACCGAAAATATATAAACCCAACATGCCTCTCAGACCCATAGTATCATCAGTTCAAGTACCATGTTACAAGCTCAGCAAATACGTAGGATCAATACTCAAAAACATAATTTCTGATAAATATAACGTAAAAAATTCTTTTAAAGTAAAACAACAACTGAAACATATAAAACTGGATGCCAATGACAATGTAGTTTCTTTTGACGTTATTTCACTCTTCACGAATATACCAATTAACACTGCTATTAACAACATATTGGATAAGTGGAACTTAATAAAAACAAACACAAAAATACCACGTTCATAAATTTTTAGAAGTTTTAAAATTTTGTCTATATGACAACAATTATTTTGTATACGAGAACAAAGTATATAATCAAATATTTGGTATGCCAATGGGAAACCCGCTCTCACCCACAATTGCCGACATCGTATTAGACAATTTACTGGACGTAGCATTAGCCGAATTGAAGGACAAAAATATTCAAATTAAGTACGTAACAAAATACGTAGATATTTTAGCTATAATCAACATTGACGCGTTAAATAAATACCACCCCAAAATTCAGTTTACTATGGAAGTAGAGACAGACAATAGGATAACATACCTTGATAATGCTGATTAAAAATGAAAACAAAATAACATTTGACTGGTATCAAAAAGAAATTTCATCAGGCAGGATCATCAATTTTAATGCCACACAACCAAAATCCCAAATAATAAACACGGCCAAAAACCTTATACAACGAGTACTGGACATCAGCGACAATATATACCATCAACAAAATATTCAAAAAATTACCGACATATTGATCAATAACAACAGCTTTCCCATAAAATTAATAAAGTCTCTAATAACAGCATACAAACCAATACAAAACAGCAACAATGGTAACACCAATATAGAAAAACAATTTTACAGTGTAAAATACATACATAATAAATAAAATTGACATAAGCTTTGCATACAAGCCAAACAAAACATTAAATGCAATTTTTACAAAAACAAAAACACCAATAACAAAACTACAGCAAAACAATGTAGTTTACGAAATTCAATGTAAAGGGGATGAAAATAATAACTGCAATCTTGTTTACGTTGGAACAACTAAGAGAAGTTTAGAGACAAGAGTAAAGGAGCACAAAGCTGATGTCAACAAAAACAGAGAAAACACAGCATTGTCCCAGCATATAACACAAACAAAACATAAACCTGATTTTGACAATATAAAAATACTAGACAAAGTAAACAACGAGAAAAAGAGATACACCATAGAAAGCTTAAGAATACAACAAAAAATAAACAAAACAATGAACATTAAAGAGGACACAGACAATTTAAGCGCCAGTTATAAACTCGCATTAATTTAAGCAGCAGTTTAAATTAAAAATTTTGTGCTTATTAATGTGAACTGTACTGTCATACTGTAAGTTAACATATTTTTGTACATTTTCAATAATTGTTTTTAATTGTCACTGTGTTAAATTTTCTTCTTTTTAATTAAATAGAATACCCCTTGAGAAAGTGAACAAAAAATTCACGAAACGTTGGGGAAATATGTAATAAAAAATTGTTTTTTATTTACATGGATCAATTTAGGCCTATTAGCTTAAAATGTAAGATCATACATACAGAGAGTAATGGTTTTTTACGTGCAACTCTTGAATAGTATTTGTTCTTAATTACAGCCTGTCGAACTGTTTCATGCCAAACAACTATTACGCACTTTTCTTCAAGCTCCTTTGCAAGTGCTCTTGAAGAAATTGGAGATTTCTGTACAAGTTTTCTAATAATTAGGCACTCTGCCCGTTTATTTATTATAGGCTTAAGGCCAACTACACACTTTAACTGCAATCTACCTTCGTTTTCAGTTCGATTAAGCACATTGTAAATGGTCTTTCGTGCAACCGAAAATCTCTCTGACAGTTCCTGAACACTTGGACTCAATTGGTGACTGTAATAAATCAGTTGAATCACGTCGTACGATAATCTTTTGCCTGGCATTATTTACTCACAATAATTTTAAAAACGACACGAGCACTGAAAATTTTTATTGTCAACTGACATCAAATATTACAGAAATATAACAAAAAACGTGATAGATAACGGTTTATTAAAGTTAATCGTAAAGTAAGTGCAAAAAAAAAGAAAAAGTGTTTTGTGTTGAGTTTCTTGGCATTAGAAAAATTGAGTAGATTTTGTTTGAAATTTTTGTTGTTTTTGTAAAAATTGCGTTTTTTTGTTTAATACTTTTACAAATAATAATTATAATAAATAAAAAAACTTAATATTTCATGATATAAAAAGCGATTTTTTCATACGAAATATGAAAAAACTAAAATTTGTTATGCGTGTAAAGACATTATTGACATATGTATTATATACAAAAGATGTTTCTTTTTTAAATGAATGTTTAAAGCAATATGAAATTCGTTTTTAATTAATAAGTAATTAAAATATTTTTTGTTAAATAAAAATCTGGCAACGCCATGGCAAGCAAATAAATAAATTAATAATTTGTGCGCCGAATTTTCTATTTTTATAAAAATTCCATCGATATAAATTAATTAAAAGCTATAATACTGCTAAAACTATACAAAAAATGTTCCCTTTTTTAAATGAATGTTTAAAGCAATATGAATTACGTTTTTAATTAATAAGTAATTAAAATACTTTTTGTTTAATAAAAATCTAGCAACGCCATGGCAAGCAAATAAATAAAATAGTAATCTGTGCGCCGAATTTTCTATTTTTATAAAAATTCCATCGATATAAATTCATTAAAAGCCTGGAATAACCTACGGATGTACCGTATGTGTAGAGAATTCACAAACAAATCCATTTACAAATAAGTTTGATATGGTTGAAAAACAGCTTAAAGACCTAACTAGTTACATTAAAGATGGCATTGCATCACAATTGAGTAATATTAATGATTCGAACCAATAATTTTGAGAAAGAAACTGTGTCTAAAAACAAATTGGAAAACGAAAACAACTTTCTTAAGAAGCAGTTGAATCGTCAGGATATAATTGTGACTGGGCTTTCAACTGAAAATGTTCAAACTGAAGATTTATATAAAATTGCTATTGCTGTGGGCAAGGCCTGTAATGTATTGCTTTCCGAATACAATGTTAACTTTTGTACATGGATAAGGAAAAAAACTGCTGCTTTAATTAAGTTTAACAGCGTACTAAAAAGGGATAAAATTATGCTGAACTATCGCCTTCATTATAATCTGAAACTTAGAGATATCATTGAAACAGATTTTGACAGTCGAATATACTTAAATGATCATCACATTCCAATTATCGCTAAGCTTCATTATATTTGTCGCAAAAAAAATCAAGGGAAATGAAATCAGACGTGTTATCAAATTGTAAATTCTGATCAAATTAAAGTTAAGTTCACTTATAAAAATAACAAAGTTTTTGATGTTAACTACTTGGATGTCATCCATGAAGCCATTAATCATAAAAGCTCGGAGTTTGGATATAATGCCGTAAATATTTAAATATAAAAGGAGTAATCAAAATAGTTTAAGAGCTTATTAATTTGTATTTTTACCAGTTATTTTTATAAAGGCTTAACAAAAATGATTTGGATTTAATTTCTTGGATTTTTTTAATCATTATAAAAAAATAAGCCTTTTTGTACATACACACATAAGTAGTATCATTCTTTGTTTACTTTTTATAATCTGGTTTCAAGGTACGTTCATTTTATTAGGTAGTGTTGTCTGCCCAGCTGATTTTGAGTTGAAAATGTCTAAAGTTGTTTGTATTTTACTTCGTTTGCTTACGAATTTATAAAATAACAGCAACAAGCAGTTCCAGAATAGGACAAAAATTTGTATTTAGAGCAATTATATTTTATCCTCTTTCTATTCTTGTCATTTTCAACGGACAAAGCAACAACAAGAAGGGATGATGTTCTTGCATTGTTGTTCTTGTTGTAGATCAGCTACTGCCTAGTCAGATTAATGTACTTTGTTGTCACTCTTTATTTTTCTTTTTGTTTTCATCTGTATATACATACATATACGCATGTACTTTGTAAAAAAAATGTTTTCAAAGCTAGAAAATTTTAGGAATTTCTATTTAAATAATGAAAAACAACAACAAAATCATTTTCTTTGAATTTTTTTCTCTATGTAACTGTTTTCCTGTACGTTGGCGATAAAAAGGCGCCGACACTTTGAAATAATAATAAATACTTTGAATGGTGTAAAAAAATGTTTTCAAAAAACCAAAAGCAAAGAAGATCCGTTATTTTTTTGCACATTTATTGAATGTAAGTTCCTTTTAAGCATGGTAAGTATTGTGGATAGCATTTATTCTTGAAAGTACGCCTATGCAAGCAACAAGTTATCACACAGTTAAAAATACACAATGTCAGGAAAACGACTGCGCAAAGATATTACACAACTAGTGTATTTCAATTACTATAAAGGAAAGTCTCCCAAAGAAATTGCGGAAATTTTCTCCCTTAATCTAAGGACAGTATATAATGTTATAAACCGTGCGGAAAAATAAGGAAGGCTTGAACCACAACCAATACCAGGCAGACCAAAAAAAGTAGATCGGCGCATTGAACGAAAAATTTTGAAAATTATTGACGATAATCGACATATAAGTATCTCCCATCAGACGGTCCGAAACGTTCTGCAGAGCCGTAAATACTGTTCAAGAGTCGCCAGGAAAAAACCTCTGCTCTCCGCGCTAAATATTGAAAAACGATATAAATTTGCCATTGAGCATATTTCTTTTCCTCCGGAGTACTGGGATGATGTAATATTTTACGACGAGACGAAGGTGATGCTTTACTATCATGATGGACCTCAAAAAGTTTGGCGCAAGCCCTTGGCGGCTTTAGAAAACAAAAATATAATACCCACGGTAAAATTTGGTAAATTATCTGTAATGGTGTGGGGTTGCATTTCATCCAAGGGTGTTGGCGAACCAAAAATATTGGAAGATGTAATGACGAAGGAAGTCTATCTGGACATTTTAAGAAACGAGTTGACTGCCAGTGCTCTAAAATTCGGCTTTATTGACCCAGAAAATCCCGCAAAATTATTATATAAATTTTACCAAGATAATGACCCAAAACATAAATCGTACGTTTGCAGATCCTGGTTGCTATATAATTGCAGAAAAGTAATTGATACCCCGGCACAAAGCCCCGACCTAAGCCCAACAGAAAATTTGTGGGTCCACCTAAAGAAAAAAGTCGGAAAAAGGTCCCCGAAAAACAAAGCAGGATTAATAAGATTTATAAAAGAAGAGTGGGAAAAAATACCCGATGATTACAACATACCAAAACTGATACATTCAATGTGTAAACGATTAGGAGCTGTAACTGATGCTAAAGGAAGACATACAAAGTATTAGCAGAAAAAAATCTTTTTTATAGGCATATAGAAAGGAATTTTTTTACTTATTATATAATTTTGAAAACATTTATTTTACAGCGTGCAAAGTGAAGTATTTTTTATAGTTACAATTTTTTTTTTTGTTATTGGAATAAATTTAGTTTTTTCTTGTGAAATGTGTTTAGAAACATCTAAAACAATGTAAATAAAAAAAATAATAATAATAAATGTTATATATTTGACCTAAAAATAAAGGTTTATCTTAAAGTTTTTAATTTTCTTTGATTTTGAAAACACTTTTTTTACAAACTGTATATATAAACGTAAGTTTTTGTATTCTTTTTTTATGGGGTTTGACAATGATATTTTTGTAATCTCTTTCTTTTAGTATTTGTTTTGATCATTTTTTTATTTGGGTTTTTCATTATTTCTTGTGCTAATATTTAAAGTTCATTTATTTTGCTTGGTCCAGCTGATTACTTTTTTGTTGCTATTTTTATACTTTATGCTGCACAATTAAAATTTGCGTTCGAAACTCAAACCTGAGAATATGAAAATTATATTTAAATTATGTTCCTTTTTGTACATTTCGAATTGCAGAACTGTTTTTAATATCTTTTTGCTTTGTTTTAGTGACACTGCTGCCAAGCGAAATAAATGTATCAGGCTAGTATTAATTAATTGTGTATGGGCACAGGTTGTAATGTATTATCCAAATAATAATTGAATGAAAGAATATGTAAATGAAACTTAGATTTTTTATTATAAATATCGTTTTTATTCATGTTTGGCAATGATATGCAATAGTGTCAAGTCCCATTTGTCAAAAAGCGCGCGCTAAGTCCACTGAACGTACATATTGTCTCAGCTGTTACATTTCTTTTTGGTACAAAATTAGTTGTTTGCAGTTTCATTTTAATGGTAAAATTATTTATTTAATTGTAAATATTAATTATATATTCAGAGTTTAACTATTATTTATTATTATTCTGCTTTTTAGTCAAAAATTTACAATATGGATTATGGTGACGAAGCACACGATGGTTTCGTTCAATATGGAAATGAAGTTTAACTATTATTTAGCGTAAGGAAAACATAATATCTGCTTTTTAGTCAAAAATTTACAATATGGATTATGGTGACGAAGCACACGATGGTTTCGTTCAATATGGAAATAAAGAAGACGATGGAGTTGTTGGTCTAGTTCCGTATGAATTACACAGCAGTACGGATGATTCAATAGAACTTCCTATTAAGAACAAAAAGCGAAAACGGCGAGTGCAACTAACAAACGATGCGTGGTATACAATGAAAAATAAAAGTCTGCGCCAACATTGAAAAAAATACTATGGCAAAACAAAAGAAGGTGGGCATTGGCAATATAATAAAGTTAAAAGTGCAAGATCTCTGAAAAAAAGGTGCAACTGTATTGATAAAGGTAAAGCCGCAGTCATGAAATGTGGAAAAATAACAGAACCTCAAAGGGAAAAAATTTTCAATGAATTTTGGAAAATGAGTTGGCAACAAAAGAAGGTATATGTGAGGACATTAATTCAATGTATTAAACCTAAAGGACCACGAAATCGCGCAATTGAGAACATCTCTAAAAGAAAGAAAACATTGTTGTACCACCTTAGAGTTAACAATATTGCTTTGCGAGTGTGTCGCACTCTATTCCTAAACACGTTAAGTATTGGTAGGCATAATTGCTTAAATTGGTTGGATACTCCTTTGGATCACCATATTATTCAAGAAAAACAACAACCGCAGACGGAGCGTGTTCAAGATCTGCATTCATTTTTCGATTCGATTCCATCAACAGATTCCCACTACTGTCGATCTTCCACCACCAAAAAATATCTATTGCCAGAATGGCGGTCCAAGAGAAGTCTTTACGACTTTTATAAAAAACAATGGTGTCACGAACGAGAAACTGATCCAGTGTCCAGTGTACATAATGTGTAAACAAATTAAAGTTTAAAATATTTAAATCACAAACAAGATGTGAAGACGCTTCTTAATAAAAGGCGTCAAGTCCAATAAAAAAATATTTTACTTGCAGAAAATAAGACAAGTCCAAAAACAGCAAAAAAAAAAGTGTTCAAAGATTTTGTTAGAATTTAAAACTTTATTAATAAAAAAAATGCGTGAAATAACAATGTATTGCATATACAGTTTCCACAAATATTGAAAAATATATTATTAAAACAGTTTTTCCTCAATTCTGAACAATTTAAAAAAGTGGACTTGTATTTGTGTTTATAACCTAAGTACAACCTAAATTGAATCAAGGCGAATTGATTTATAGGTTGCGCTTATACATGATTTTGTTTAATCTTTTAATTGATTTTAAGACTAATAAAAATTGTCAAATGATTGCAAAAGTATTAAAGGTTGAAAGTTTTTATAATTACATTTCAAATCTAAAACATTTTAAATATGAAGTAGAAAGAAACCAACTGGTACAACTTCATTTAAGGTACCATATGATGATAGAAGGATACAAATCGGCTTCTTTTTATTCAGTCAGCTATTTTTTAACATCGTGTTATTATGATTTGGTGGTGCGGACACCTAATATTTAATTCGCCTTGATTTGAATAATATATATGATTTTTTTTTTTACATTTCTACAATTCTATTTTTACATTTATTCATACGAACAGAACGGAACAGAAAGACTAGTACACAAGCTTATGTCCAATAATACGTAATTAACTCAGTTATTTATCATGATAAGTAAAGACTGGTTTTGTCTTTTAACATATCTCCTTATATAGCTTGATTTTGTGAATAATGTTATTTTAGAATACATATTTACCCATGCTAGAAATTAAGTGCTGATGTGTAACTTGTTACTTTTTAATGTGTTATATGCAGTATTTTACAAAGTACTTATTTTTACTATTTTTATGCACAGTTTCAAGGATGAATTATTTTGAAATGTTAATTATTTATATACAGTATTGTGCAAAACCTAAGAAACATTGCCCAATATTAGCTTCTGAGTCAAATTATGTTTAAACGAACATATTTCAATTCAATGTTTTAATGCAGTTTTATTAGTTTCTGTGTCATACAATATTACAAAAAAAAAATTGTAATTATCTCTCACCTAACGGTTCTTTTAGTACAACAACAAAAGTTACTCAAAAATTCATTGGGCAAAACCTAAGAAACTTTTTGCTTTTGTACAATAAATTTGTTTTTTTTTTAAGATAACGGTAACTTCTTATTTTTTTTTCGATGATTTCTTATGAAAAAGTGATCTAGTATGCATTTAAAAACGTGTAACGAATAAATTTCGCATTTAAAATTAAAATAAAATGCAACGTAAAAAATATTGTGAAGCATTTAAATTGAATGCTATAACGCATTATAATGCAGGCAAATCACAGGCTGAAATTGCAAATTTGTTAAAAGTAAGCAAATCAATGGTTTCCAAATGGATAAACCTTTATAAAGATAAAGGAACTGTACTCAATATTAATCCTGGAGGAAGACCTCGTAAAACATCAGTTCGTGATGATAGAAATATCAAGAAAATAATAAAAAAAAAACCCTTCATCTCGTCAAAAAAAATGTGTCAGAATTAGGCTTAAGTGTTGATGCCAGCACAGTCCGCAGACGGGCGAAAGAGGCTGGATTGAAAAGTTATAAAGCTTCCAAAAAACCTCTTCTTACAAAACGTCACGCAAAAAAACGGTAAGTATTTTTAAGCTTACAAATCAACCATTAATGCCTGATTTTTTAGGCTCGAATTTGCAAAAAAATATCTTGATTGGCCAGTTAAAAAGTGGAAAAGTTTGCTCTTTAGCGACGAAAGCAAATTTAATTTGTTCAACTCGGATGGCATATGTCGTGTGAGACGCAATACTGGTGAAAGGCTTAAACCCCGATATTGTAAAAAAAAACTGTCAAGCATGGGGGTGGCAATGTGATGGTGTGGACGTGTTTTTCAGGTCATGGTCTAGGGCCGTTCCACAGAATTTCTACCAAAATGGACAGATTTGTGTATAGGGACATTTTAGAAAATAAGATGTTGCCATATGCCGAGTGGAATATCACTTCGATGGGTGTTTCAACATGATAACGATCCGAAACACTCATCGAAGTTGGTAAAGGACTGGATACAATCGAAAGGGATTCAATTGCTTGATAGGCCGGCCCAATCGCCCGATTTGAACCCAATCGAAAATTTATTTTCCATATTGAAGAGGAATGTTGGATCGAAACGATTCTCCAACAGAGACGATTTATTTTCGTGTCTGGAAGATGAATCGATACGCATAGATCCAAAAATAATTGATAATTTAATCAAATCTATGCCGCGTCGGTGCGCCGCAGTAATAAAAAATAAGGGTTATTATACAAAATATTAAAAGTTTCTTAGGTTTTGCCCAATGAATTTTTGAGTAATTTTTGTTGTTGTACTAAAAGAACCGTTAGGTGAGAGATAATTACAAATTTTTTTTTTTGTAATATTGTATGAGTTTTGCCCAATACTGTATATTGTATCTATAATGGGGTTAAATTTTGCACAAATGTTGAAGGTAATTTCTTTGGTTATGACCATGTTTGTCAATTTAGGACCGGTAGCTGTTGACCTACATGTTTGTCACTTCAATGCTCAAAGTTTGGTTCCTAGAGAACGGTCAACTAAGTTTGATGAGATCAAAGATCTTTTTGATGATAGCCTTTTTCACGTTGTTGGCGTTACGGAAACATGGTTGACAAAATATGTATCTGATAATGCTGTGTTAATAAATGGTTATAACATTTATAGATGTGATAGATGCTGGATAAGAGGTGGGGGTGTCTGCCTATATGTTTCTAATAAACTTAAGAGTAGAATAGATGTGACTATATAGACGAAGGTTATGTTGAATCTTTATTTGTTGAAATTTCCCTAAGTAATATGGACAACATATTAATTGGAATTTTTTACTTACCTAAAGGTAATTTTAGGGATTGTGAGGATCTTTTGATTGACCAGTCTAATAAATATGCAAATACAATCATTATGGGAGATTTCAATAATGATTTATTTACGTGCTCTGCTATTATTAGAAACTTCTGTTGTCGGTCTTGTTTATCAGTTATACATAACTGATTGCCCACTCACTATGACCAAGTACATGGCAGATCATCTTTACTTGTTTATTTTTTTGTTTCAGATTCAAACCGCGTTTCCCGAAAGGGACAGTATCAAATTCCCTCATTGAATTCTGGTCATGCATTAGTTTCGTTATCTTATCGTGTTGTTATGGAAACAATTTCAAAGGACTATTTTTATAGAGATTATAGCAATGTAAATTTAGAATCTTGCCTTCAACAGCTTAATTCAATGGGATTTTCGGAAATTTTAAACAAATCATGTATAAATAAGCAAACACGAATTTTTGAGGCGTGCATTACAAGTGCTTTTGAAAGCAAAGTTCCATTACGAAATTGGATGAATAATTCAGAAATAAGGGCTGCTAGGGCTCGTAGAAATTTGGCTTGGCGTCATTATTGTGAAGATGTATCGGCAGAAACTCGTAGAAATCTTTGCAGATATCGTAATAAAGTTATATCTGTAATAAGGCATATTAGAAGACGCGAGTGTTAAGAATATTTTCGCGATTGCACTCCTGCTCAGATGTGGCGTAGACTCAAATCTGAGGGTGTTACAAGTGATACACATAGTGATAATGGAATTGATGTAGAGGAATTTAATAAAATTTCGATTCTTCCTCCTGTAGATAACAATTCGTTTATTCCTTCAGTAACTTTAGGTAATAGTCTTAATTTTACTTTTCGTAATGTAAGTGAAAATGAAATTTTTAACGCTATGGCAAGCATTAAAACGAATTCTAGTGGACCTAACGGAATTCCTTTAAAATTTTTGAAAATAATTTTTCCCATTATATCCCGACAATTGTGTTTTATTTTTAATACAATTATTATCTCCTCTACGTTTCCTAAAAACTGGAAAGTTGGCAGAATAATTCCTATCCCCAAAATTAAGTCACCTCGTTGTCTTTCTGATTATCGTCCTATTACAATTTTAAACGTCAGTTCGAAAATTCTAGAGATGTTATTAAAAGACCAACTATTGGAGCATCTTTCATCACGCAATTACTCAAGTCAATTTCAATCGGGTTTTAGAAAGCGTCACAGTACCACTAGTTTAATGTTAGATTGTGTTAAAAATGTAAGAAGTAATCTTGACCAAAAATTAAATTCAGTGCTAATATTTCTTGACTTGAGCAAGGCTTTCGATCGTAGACTTTGTCATAAATTGATATCACAATTTGACTTGGGATCATCTGCCTGTAACTTAGTTTGGTCTTTTCTTAATAACAGATGCCAATATGTACATCTTGGGCCAAATATCTCTTCAACTTTAAGAATCCATAGAGGTGTGCCTCAGGGTTTCATTTTGGGACCGCTTCTTTTTATGATTTATATGAATGATTTATATCAGCAGCTTAAATTTTGTAGGTGTTATACATATGCAGATGATGTCCAGTTATTAGCTGATGATAAGCGGCACGGATTATAATTTTTGGAGCATAAGGTTAACAGCGACTTGAAACTTATTATGAAATGGTCAAGGGATAATTTTCTAAACTTAAGCCCCCTAAAGACTCGACGTATGTGGTTTTCCCATATAATTGTTCTACCAAACTTGATTTTAGGTAGTGAGAATATTGAATTTGTATCTCATTATAAGGTTTTAGGGATTTACTTGGATAACAACTTGAGTTTTAATTTTCATGTAAATTATGTTATATCTAAGATTAGTTTTGTTTTCAGAAAATTGTACAATATAGGATTGTTTTTACCGAGAAAAGTTAAGAGATCGGTTGCTATGTCTTTATGTCTTCCTATTTTAATGTATGGCTTGGAAATTTATTCAGGAACATCACATGCCATTCTTAATAGATAAAAACAGTGCTTCAACAGAATAGCTCGCTACATCTTTGCACTAAAGTATAGATCGTATACGCATGACTTCGTTCACTATTAAACTTCTGCAATGTGACTTTGAGAGCTTCATTCATCTAAGACTGATGCTTCAATTTTATAAGGTTGTAAAATATGGAAAGCCTAAGTACCTTTTGAATAGATTTATTTTTGCCACTCTATAAGGACTAATGTGTTAATTGTACCTCGGCACGTTTCTCTTATAATGACTAGATCATTTGTCGTCAGGATTTCAAGGTTGTGGAATTCTTTTGTACCCTGTGATCAACGAAAGTTTTCAAATTCCGTCTCAATGTTTAGAAAATTATTAATAAAAAATTTATAATAATTGATCGTGTATATATATCTGCAACAGGACCGCATTAAACTGTCATATAATTTTTTTCTTTTCTTTGATTTTTGAATATTTGTCAACATTTGTGCAATTGGGGGGGTTTTATCTTAACTTTAAATCTTAATGAAGTTTTCGCATAAGCAGCAACCCGTTAACCACTGATACATCCAATAAGTATGCAAAAATTGACCACCACCATTTACGATGTCTAATCCTAGATTGGTATCCAGCCACGAGCTGATCCATTTTATCAACGCCACCCATGCTTTGGTTGTAGCGTTGAAATGCATTAGGCTGGGCTGCCTGTATAGCACCTTTTCCTTTTGCATAATGCTTGCATGAGCCGGCTGCATTGTCTTCGGAATTCGTTCCGAGCGTAACTACACTATTGTCTTTCCATCTAATAACCAGTATATTTCCATTTTTGGTAAAACGATGATCTGCAGATCCTCTTTGCTGATTTTCCATTGTGTCGTCGGCTTCACTTAATCATCCTCGCTATCAACACACTGCACTTCATTCTGCACCTGAAGTTTTGATGCTCAACATCACTTGCACCGGAGTCATGGTCGGTGTCATTTTCATCTAGAGGAGGAATTGCAAATATATCAACATTATGCAAATCATCGTCAAAAGTTTCTAGTTGTTCCAATAATTCGGCAACTGTAAGTCTAATATGTAAAAATAAACAAACATATATAAAAATAGTGACTCTGATAAAAAAGGTATATGACATGTTTAACAAAACTCATTTAGATGTTAAATACACAGTGTAGTTTTTTAATCATACTTGAACAATATTTCTTAAAAAATCTAAACACAAATTAAAAGTTTTAATATTATTTGCAATTTTACTTACCCTCTACGTGTGTTACGTATTTTATTTTTTTCGCTATTTATGTTTTAATAATATTAAGCACTTAAAACAGTAAATTCACACTAAACACTTGTTATGATGAAGAACAACATCTACATGAGTATGATGCCAGATCTGAACTAAAAATTTAACCTTTGGCTTTAAACTGGTGCAATGTAATGTCCCTTTAAAGGGACTTTATGCACCAATGTGCTAAATAAGTTATTTTTAATATTCCTAAAATTATTAAATGTTTTACTACCCAACAGAAGGTACTAAAACGGGGTTGTTTAAGTACCAACCTAAGGTACTAAGGCGGGTTCTTATAAGTACACATCCCGCTTAAATACCTCAAAATGCTGTAAATTTTAGGCAAGGCACTTATGTGGGTTTACTGTAGTAAGAAAATGCAAAACAGTAGATTGAAGCTTACCATAGAACTTAGCACTTCTCCTATTAACTCATATGATTGTATCCAAATTTCACATTCGTTATTAGCTTTATGCTCATCAAAATTTATTGGTAGTTTGGTCTCGTCAACAAATAACATCAACTTGGAATCACTTACGATTAAATAAGCAAAAAATAAAGGATTATATCTTATATCAGAACCACGTAAATTTAAAAACCCTAAACAAATAATGTAAAATTTATAAATTTTTATATTTTTAAGTTTTTATTTATACATACATGCGATTTCATCCAATGCACTGACCACGATTAATTCACAATTCCTTTCTTTCATTTGGTTTTTTACTTTTTCCCATTTATTGGCAACAGTTTCACCAGAAAATTCAAGGTCTAATGTTACTATGGAGTTTGAAGTTTTTTTTGGTTGATCCGTTCCCCACACCATGTCAACAAGATTGCACTCAATTGGTACAAGCGAGCAATCTAGATTTTAGACACTTGTATTAAATATTTATTTGATTGTAGTTTATATGTGTCTGTACACATTAAGAGGTTTGTAGTGCTAGTAAGAAGATATATACATGCTCGAAGGCCTAAATTTGTAAGGTTTTTTAAATAAAAATATTTTTTATTCTTTAAAAATTTTTTCAATTTAGTTTTTTTTTTTGAAAAAAAATTTTTTTTAATTTAATTTTTAATAATTTTGTTTCCTGTTTCTTGAAATTGCCACTGTGACGAAATATTGAAAAAAAACTGACCTAGTGCTTGAAAAATTACAAAATATAATTATGCACTTTTTATTTTTAAAAATAAAGCAATAGAGCAAATGCAAAAAAAATAATCGTTAATTTTATGTTTAATACTAAACAAAGTAAGTGCAACAGAAAGTTCACAGCAAAAAATGTTGGAAAATAGACTACTTATTGTCCAAATGAACTTGCATTTACTCAATTTTGCATTCGTGTGTTCTTTGAACTATTTGCGTGAAAATGTAATATTTTCCCGTTAGATTTGTATGTGTTGGCTTTGCTTACGATTTAAAAAAATATTAGTTTATTATTAATTTGCGTGTAGTAAACACTTTGTAGAAATCATTCAACACAAATCAAATTATAATAAATAATGAAGAAACTGTCGAGAGCCATTGAGGACAATATTTTAGCCATGACAGAAAGTGGCTGTTCCACGCAAGCAATAGCTAAACGCCTTAAAAAACTCAATCAGTGGTCATAGAGTCCTAATTGCGCGTTCTATTGTTCCCAAACCACAAGTTAGAAGTCGTAAAAAGCTATTAACGAATGCAGACATAAGCCTCATGATAACTCAAGAGAAGAAGACTAGAGAGCAAACTAGTTAAGGCCTAACTATAATGTGCATAAGTTAGCTTGAGCTTATGTCAAAAACCCAACGAAAAGCCTATCAAATACTTATATAAATATAAAAACTAATTCGCCACAGTTGAACATTTATGTTTAAAATAAAATATTTGTAAAGAAAAAGGCATCGAAAGAATATATTATATATATTTAATAACATTGATCTAAATAAATGTACTTTCTAGTACTAGTTTTCAATAAAATTCGATAAAAAATGGCATGTTTTTTTTTGATTATGTATTTTTGGCTAAAAGTACCAAAAGATGCAACGGTTTGCAAGATTTAATTCGAAACCAATTAAAAAATAAATTTTATAGCGAATTGTTGTAATAAAACGCGTCCTTTTTCTCATACAAACACATCTTTTTATCTACATTTTCTTTTAAATTAAAAAAACTCTTTTTCACTCTCGCTCTCCATTACAATTTTTTCTTTATCAATTTATGTATGTACACACCAAGCGCAATCATCTGTTTCTGTACGTAATGTGCGATCAGTTTCGTACATTGCTTAAGCAAATGACATTTGACGAAAAGTTTTCTTAAGTTCATTATAGTTTGCCACATATGATTAGTATGCATTTGCACAGTTGTTTAAGTTTGTTCAAGTTATCTTATGCACATTATAGTTGGGCCTTTAGTCGATGGACAGCAGCACGATCCCTTGGCTACATCTCAGTGGTAAAAAAACAAAAACTTCCGTTGTCTGAGACAAACGTTGAGGCTCGGTTAAAGTTAAAGATGACTGGAAGCTTAAAATCTTGTCAGACGAATCAAAATTTAATTGTTTTCAATCCGACGGTAAACAATATTGCTGGCGACTGCCTGGGGGGAGAATTGAAAGACACCATGTTAAGGAAACAGTGTTAAGGTGGAGGCATCACCACGGCACGGGGTTGCTTTACATAGTGGAACCTTAGACCACTGAAAATAATTGATGGAAAAATGAGGAAAGAACACTATCTACGTATTTTCCATACTCATCTTCTCAAATTAGTAGAAAAGAGCGCCTATCCTAAATTTCAACAGGAGTACGACCTAAATCATACGTCCAAAATTGTGAAAATGAGGCTCTGTCTAGCTAAAAGTCCCGATCTTAACCCGATTGAGAATTCGTGGTCAATCGTGAAGAGTTAGTCGGGACAATACAAATCAACTCCAATAATTTGAAAGAAATTTGGCGACGGATTCAGTGCATATGGGAGAGCATTCCAAAAGAAATATTTGAAAAGTTAGTGGAAAGTATGCCAAAACCTGTAGAAAGTCTTTTACGTAATAAGGAGTTTTAGGCTAAATACTAAAAATGTCTCAGGTTAGGTTAGGTCAGGCAGGCGGTCGTGTTGCCACAGCCCACTTGGGTCCGTTGATTGGTCCCTTTGTGTTACTTGATGTTAGAAGGGAGAGAGAAGAAGAGACAGAGGGAGTAAATTAAGATAAGAATTAGGGATGAAGAGATAAAATGGGGCAGAAGGAGAAGGAGCGAAGAAAGAACCGCGGGTCCGAGAATACGGAGAATGCCCGAGAGAAAAATGCGGAGAAGAATCCGCTAAGTGGGTCCACGCGACCAAAGTAATCGCTCACCCCCTGAATGAGTAACGGTGTCCGGTAAACCACCAACTGTACCTTAGAAAGGAGCTAATCCTGCCTGGCCCCATTGACGAAATATCAGAGAGGTCCTCATAGTACCGCTGACCAAGATATCTAAGTCGTATACACTCCAGTGTAGGGCATTGACAGAGGAGGTGTTCCACCGTCTCCTCCTCCTCGTCTTGGCAACTTCTGCAGAAATCGTTAAAAGGGATACCCATTCCCAAGCATGGGTTCCGAATAGACAGTGCCCAGTGACCAATCCCACCAAGTTACGCAATCGAACCCTCGGTAGCTGCAACAGTGCAGCCGCCCTGCCCCGATCCAAAGAGGGCCAGATTGTTCTAGCGGTCGAACATGTCGACTCATTAGACCACCTGGTCTGGGCCAGTTCGTAGATAGCAGCGCCAATGCGCCGTCCGCAAGCAGAGAGGGGTATGCCACAGAAAATGTCAATGTCACCATCGTCAAGCGTTGTCCCCCTCTTTGCCAGTGCGTCGGCAACAAGGTTGCCCAAAACGGTCCGTGTCCCCTCACCCACTTTAGGGTGACTGTCGAAACCTCCGCCATCCCGTTAAGGGATGTCCGGCATTTAGAGACAAGTTTAGATGTGGTGAACCTTTGAGGGACGTAATTGCGGCTTTACTGTCGGTACAGATGAAAATATCCCTGTTGGATATGTTATAGTACCTCAAACAGCATACCGCCTTTCCAATAGCAGATATTTCCGCCTGTGAAACACTACAGTCATTTGGGAGTCTGAAAATCATCCTTATCCCAAATTTCTCAATATATACCCCACCCCAACTCTCGTCCCTCTCTTGGAGCCATCCGTGTATACACAGAGTGCTAGAGATGGAAGAGAGTGGCCCTCCGTCAGGTCAAAGAGAAATTTCCTTATGAGGGAGGGTTCTGGGGCGCGGTAATCCACAAGATCAGGAATAACATTCGTAATTCGTAGTACGCTAGCATGTCCCCATGATTTATGGTTCCATGCGCCTATAACATTCAGTCTGACTGCCGTCCTCAGCGCCACCCTCTTGGCCGAAAGATCCACGGGCAGCCAGTTAAGCATGGCGAAAAGCGCCTTTGTGGGGGTTGATCTAAAGATCCCAGTCATTAAGATCGCCATACTGTGCAGCACCTTCTCCACGATAGAGACATACGCTGCAGAGTTCAGTGCCTTCCACCAGACAAGAGCTCCGTAGAGCAGAATCGGCCTAATCACCGCCTCAAGAAGCCAATTTACACCCCTTGGGTTGATGCCCTGGGTCTTACAAATTGCCCTACTGCAAACGTATATTGCCGTAATGGCCTTTGACGCCCTGGCTTGGATATTCATTTTCCAAGATAACTTACTATCCAAAATGACGCCCAGAAACTTCGCGCTGTTGGATAGATTAAGTGGAACCCCCATTTGGTCTAGGTAAACCAAAAGAAGGAAGTTTATATTTCTTAGAGAAGAGAAAAAGTTCCGTTTTGGTTTGAAAAAACACTCAGTCCGCTCCGCCGCCCCCAGGTGCAGATTGTCTTGAACGCTGTTTCCAACCTTTGTGATACCGTATCGGCGTGTATACCTGACACTGCCACCGCCACGTCATCCGCGTAGGCGACAGTCGCAGTTTATTAATCGCGACGTTCCGCAACATCGGAGATAAAACTCCGCCCTGTGGTGTGCCCTTTACCACCATCCTGGTGGCACTCGCTGTGCCAGATGTGGATGTAATTATTCTGCAATTCAGCAGGCGTATTACGAACTCGATTATCTACCGGTCGACCCCCAGCTCTCTGAGAGCATGAGTGATCGCAGTCAGGTCGATGTTGTTGAAGGCCCCTTCAATGTCCATGAAGGCTACCATGATGTAGTTCTTATGATCGAGTGAGTTCTCTATATAACTCACGAGCGAGTGTAAAGCCGTCTCAAACGATCTGCCCCTTGTGTAGGCATGTTAAGATGGAGAAAGAAGGCTTCCATCTATCTTCATCCTCATGTGGATCTCGATAAGCCTTTCCAGTGTCTTGAGCAGAAAAGACGTCAGACAGATCGGTCTGAAGTCCTTTGCCCATGTATGCGATGTCCTTCCCCCCTTGGGGATGAAGACCACGCTGCACCTCCTCCATTGATCCGGAATGTAGGACCAGGAGAGGCAGGCCCTATACAGTCGTAGGAGCTATGGGGTGACCAGATCCAAATTGTTCTGAAGATCGGCCTGAATAATCCCATCCGGACCCGGAGAATTGAATGGATGGAAAGTCTTAATGG
The DNA here is from genome assembly GCA_937654795.1 of Cistogaster globosa. Lineage (NCBI taxonomy): Eukaryota > Metazoa > Arthropoda > Insecta > Diptera > Tachinidae > Cistogaster > Cistogaster globosa. The sequence continues at coordinate 107,434,724 of OW569403.1, read as the reverse complement.
CCCAGTGTAGTCTATCCTTATCTATCTGCACAGAGTTTTCCACATTGTCCATTCTTACAGGTTCATACTGCATTTCGATTGCCGAATGACAACCCAGGAAATGTGTAACCAAAAGGACCTCCAGTGACTCTTGTGCACTGATTGTGCAAGTGCCGTCAACTTTCTGAATGTACGGATGCTTTGCAAGTATTTTACATTTATAGACAGACAGCTGAAATTACAAAGAACCTGTATAGCTAAGTCCGCTATATTAACAAGCATAAAATTTGAATTTAAAAGTTAAAGGGTGTTCCCATATTTGAAGCAAATCGACCTTTATGGCCATATTGTTTGAACCGTTAAATAGAAACGCTTGAAAATTAAACAGAACCTCCACTCCTTTGTCTGGTATTGCGGTATATGACCAGCTGTTGTACAGTTGTAGACAGTTGATTGAAATTTGCACAGAACATTTATTGCTAAGACCTCTATAACAAGTAGCAATCTTGAAATTAGAAATTAAAGGGTGTCCCTATAACTTATGTAATTTGACCTATATGGGCCTAGCCTTGAAACCGTTACAAACCCTTGAAAATTAGACAGATTGTCCATTACTACGTTAAGTATAATAACAAGTATAAATGTTTAAAATTATAAATTAAAAGTTTGTAATTTGATGTATATGTCCAATCTTTAAAAAAGTTATAGACTTATGCTTAGCATTTAAAAAAATTTTGTTTTACTGCGTCAGCAATAAGAAGTATAAAATATAAAAGGTGACCACACACACACATACACTCGCTGGCACACCCTGTTGAATGACTAAGGAGAAGATAGTGGTAACATACAAAGTAATTGGCCGCTCCCTCTTTAATTATGCTGCCCCGATTTGGATCTTGTTCCTTAGTGATACTAAATGGCGAGTTTTAAAACTGCATAAAATTATGCACTCAGAATCGCGACAGGATGTGTTAAAATTACGAATATAGATCACCTCCATTAAGAGACTAGGATGCTTCCGGCCCAAGCAATTCCTAGTGGCTTGTCATCTTCCCAGTCGCCCTAGGTCAGGCAGGCGGCCGTGTTGCCACAGCCCACTTGGTTCCATTGATTGGTTCCTTTGTGTCGCCCTAATCACGAGGTGACATTGCGGGATCCCCCGCCCCAACGCATCCGGCAGGACTTCATTCATTATCGCAATGATATCCGGGATATTATTCCATTTGAAGTAAACCATTGCAGATACCCAAAAAATATTACATCGACAAGCGGTCCTTGACACCATAAGTGGCTACAGATGTAATAAAGTCCAAAATGAACACCCACCCTCGATTTCAGAAGATGAGAGGCTTCTGCCCAGGCAAACAAGATCAGTAGGTTGGTGCAGTATCCTTAACTGCTACCGTGAACGAATAGTTCCTGGCACTTTGAACCGTTGCCTAGCCTGTATCCAAAACTCTTATGACACAGTGCACTTATTTGTCCCAATAGGCACACTAAATTACGTCCTATGGACCTATGGATACGTTCGATTAAGGTTGCGCAATTTCTCCACCTCCCAGTACCACCTGATGACACACGTACACATAACTAAGTTTTGCTTTATATCTTTTCAGAAAAGAACTCTCGTCAGCAGATGAGCTGTTACAACAACAGCAACAACCACACAAAGTAGTGAAGGTACTGTTTAATATACAGTCAAGGACTAAAGTTTAAATACACCCTAAAAATTGTATGTAGTTTTATTTAGTTTCATAAATAACAAAAAACAATAACAAAAATATAGACTTCATTAAAAACATAACTGTAATCCTTAAAAATACGATAAAATGCACTGGACAAAAGTTTAAATACATCTTGGAATGTCAGCACATTTTTTAAAAAAAATAAAATAGGAAAACATTTCAATACTTTGATGGACCGCTATCAATAACTGCCTGCAAGCGGCGTGGCATGTAAAGTCCAAGCTTTCTGTTTCAGATATTTCTGACCATATTTTTTAAGAGCTTCTTTAGGCGAATCTTTGCTCGTTACTGAAGTTGATAGTACTATGCGCTTCATTAAATCCCAAACGTCTTCAATTGGGTTTAAATCTGGTGACTGGAGTAGGCTATGAAGCTGTCTGGGAGCATAATACAACAACCACTCTTTCACAGAAAGTGCAGTGTGCTTTGGAATGTTATCCTGTTGGAAGATCCAATGAGGCCTAAGGCCTAAGATGTCGACGGATGCTTGCAAATTTCTTTCCAATACACTCTTGCATGTATGTTAGTTCGTTATGTCATCAATAAACTCCAAATTTCCAACCCCCGCTGCTCCAATAGCTCCACAAACCATTACATTACATTGTCACCTCCATGTTTTACTGTAGGAACCAAATTTTGCTTCTGAAGAGCAGGGTTTAGCTTGCGCCAAATTTTTGCACGTCCATCGCTTTCAAACAAATTAAATTTGCACTCGTCTGTAAATAGAACTGTTCTCCAAATTCATCGTCTGTGTTTTTATACTTATAGGTATGCAAACTCCAGTCTTAGTTTTCTGTTTTTTTTCACTTATCAGTGGCTTTTTTGGGGAACTCGGCTTTTGTATCCATTTTTTCGCAATGCTCTTTGAACAGTTCTTGGCCTATTTGCAACTGAACCATTTTCTTTATATTTTCTAATTATATTTTAAACACTTGAAAATGGCAAATTTAATAATTTTCCTATTTCTCTTTAGGATTTTCCTTCGTTAAAATGTGCTATTATTAAATATTTGATGTTGGGCTTAATTTCTTTACCTTTGCCAATAATTTTCGAAAAAAAAAAAACTAATAATAAGGCAAGAATGCTACAAATAACAAGTGCTGCCTTGAAATAAAAGAATTTCATCGAAATATAAAATATAACTGAACTTTATTTTAAGAAATGAAAGAGAGTTCTTTGTTTTGCAGGATGTATTTAAACTTTTGTCTGCTGCATTTTGTAGTTATTGTGATATTTACCGTTATGCTTTTAATGAAGTTAATATTTTTTGATATTGTTTTTTGTTATTTATGAAACTGAATAAAACTGCATACTTTAAGTATTTCTGAAACGTTTACTTTTCTCTAACATGCAATTATTGGTGTGTTTTTTAACTTTAGTTATATATATAAAAGTCGCAGAGCAAAACATTATAATATAATACATCATCGAATACAGTTAAATTTTAAATATTTCGTAAAAAGAACGAATTATTATCTATGAAAAATTTCGTTAGAACTTATAAGTTTGTATGAGGTTTTTAGAAATATAATTTTCCTTAAAACTGTCTTTTTAAAAGATTCTTTTATTTCATTAAGTAGTTTTTAATTGTTTTAGTAGATCATTTCTGTACACGAAATATCTATAAATCAGACCTGGGGGGTCTGTGTAATTGAACATTTTCAATTACAAATTACAAGTTACTGTGTTATTAAAATCAGAAACTAAATCTCAATTACAATTATATGTAAATTTAATATATATATATATATATATATATATATATATATATATATATATATATATATATATATATATATATATATGTAATTTTTGAAATTTTTTCAATTACAATGGAAATTTTCAATTACAAGTAATTGTAGTTGTAAGTAGGCAATAATCCTTACTTGTAAATAAACAAAATTCAATTATATTCCTAAAAATTTTAAGTGTAACTAAAAATTTTAAAAATGAACTTCTAAAACGTTTTGGATAATTTCAGCGTTTATTAAAATTTGTATTGAAGCTCAAGAGAATATTAAACATCCTTATTATGGTGTAATTTTTTAAAGATTATATTTCAGAATGAAGGTAATAATCGCTTACGAGAACATAAAAACTGTGAGTTCGTTTATATATTTTTTCATTTTATATTCCATAGTCATTAACACACCCGATTGTGAAGAAGAAAGTACTTTCAAATTTGAAATTAACCTTTACTTGCGTGATCTGAATTCATCTCTTAGGTGCCTTAAGAACTATTTTATTTATTTTATTTATTTATTTATTTATTCATCGGTTTCATGCACAATAAGACAAGTCTTATAGTTATAGTGCATGAATACGTATGTGTATATAATAACAAAAAAATAAGTTGAGGAATAATTAGGTACAGAATTATAAAAACACAAAATAAAGAAAATAAAAATGCAAATAAAAAATACATAAAAAATAAGAATACAATCACAATAAAAATGAAACAATATAAAATTAACGTATTTTTAACCGCTATTAAAAAATTTGATTAGAAATTATTCTACAATACTAAAGACTTTTCTACGATCATATACTCCCTTAACATCTTCAGCGCCAGTTGAAAGGTTATTTTCATTCGCTAGTATTATTTTAACACCTAGGCGACGACGCTTAACAGATAAAAATTTTGAAAAAATGGTTTCATTTAAAGCAAATAAGAGATTTGTTTTAATTTGCACTTTTTTTAGTATGTTATGTATATACTAGAGATCTGCATGAGTGCATTCGTTTTTCAACTCACACTAAATCATTACACTAACACCAAATACTCTCTTCTTTAAATGTACTAAATTCACGTACATAAATGGAAAATATACAACTAAAACCAACCCGTACATATTTTTCTTTTCATACCAATTATGTACGTTTCTAAGTTTTCCGTACACATCCATGAATGCACTTTATTAAAATATTTATTTGCGTACACGTACGTGAATGAAGGACAGAGAAGAGAAGTTTGTACTTTATTTTCAGTACGTGTACGGAAAAAACGTACATGCAAAGTAAAAATAACTGCGTGTACGGACGGAAAAAAGTACATGTACTATAGACAACAAATTATCTACTAGCAATCGGAAAAACCTATTAAATGCATATGAAAAAAAAATTATTTTATTTTATCTTTACGATACGGTAAAGTCTTGTTAAATTACCAGAAGAAGTGCCTGAAAAAACTTCTAAGCCGTAAGTATTGTGAGGTATCAAAAGAGAGTAGGCCAGTTTGAACCTAACGTGAACTGGTAAGTATATATTAGTTGAAAAAATCTTACGTAATATAGAAATGACACGGCTAGAAATTAAATCAATATGAAAGTTGAAACTAAGTTTACTACCTAAAATAATGCCTAAGCATTTCATTTGATTCACAAATTCTATTTTCACCTCATCAAGAGAGATATTTAAATCTACAAAGAAACGATCTGTAGTACCAAAAATCATTGCCTTTGTTTTATGCCTATTTATAGATAACGAATTAGGGGGAGTCCAATCCGGAACCGCCTGTAGAGAAAAATTGATATTAGTTTCCAGTACATCGTGAAAGACTCGATCACAAGTAAATAGCAAGGCGACATCATCAGCAAAAATAAACGAGTTACAAATACTGGAGTTGACATGAGAAGGAAGATCATTGATGTAAAGAATTAATAACAGTGGTCCAAGCACCGATCCTTGTGGAACCCCTGAATTAAGGGAAACTACATCTGAAAACATATTTTTCCAAGAGACAAACTGTGATCTTTCTGAAAGATAGGAAAAAATAAGTTTGCACGCAGACTTAGAAAAAGAGAAATTATTCATAAGTTTATAAATCATACATTCTACTTATCAAGCAATTGAAAGCTTTAGAAAGATCAAGTGAAATGAGAACACTTAACTTATTCGCGTTCACGTTTTGTCTAATGGATTCAGTAAGATTCAAAAGTAAAAAGGTTGTGTTGTGACCGTTACGAAAAGCATATTGAGAGTCGTAAATCTTTGCTGTAGTCATTTCCAAAACTTGATCCTTAAGAAGATGTTCCAATACTAGTGAAAGTGGGACAAAGATGTTCCAGGCTATTAACTATTTTTTCCTTGGGGATTGGGACAACACGTCAAATCTTCCAACAAGACGGAAATTTGGATTGCGTAAGAATATTATTAAAAAAGTGTAATAAAAAAGACGAAACGTAGGGAAATATAATTTTAATAAATTTAATTGGAATATTATCTACACCGAAAGAAGTAGATTTAACCTTGTTTAAGGCTATTAACACTTCGGATTCGCTAACACAGCGGAAAGACCTAGCGTCCTCAAAAGAATCCAAATTGTCTAAGTTAAAAGTGTGGTTACCAGAAACATGCCCAATACTGACAAAGTAATCATTAATGTCATTAATATCGCAGTCCAAATTGAAATTCGTATCACCCAAAATACCAGATCTATTAAGTAGTTTCTACACACCAGAAGCATCAATACTATTAAATAGATTAGAATAGTATTGATGTCTCTTATTCCGAATTGTCCTCTTAGCTCTATTTCGATATCTACAAAAGATTTTCCAATTATGAGCTGACCTATTTCTGTTGTACGCAGAAAAAGCCAAGTCTTAAAGATATTGCCAAAGCAATAGCCTTTGACTTAAACCCTTTTACGAACACGAACGAAAATTAACAAGCTCTTTGGCAGGTCATAGATGCTAGAGCATAGAGAATCAATAACAGAGTTGTTGAAAATAAGCGATACGTCAAAATCTGTTAAAAAATGAAAAAATTGATTGGAAAATTTAAGTAAAGATCTATCACTAACCAATATTAAATCAATTAAGGAACTGGACTCATGAGACACATCAAAGTATGTTGGTCTAGAGTTATGAATAATACTTAAATTAAGCCTCATACATACTGACCGAAATTTAGCAGAGTTGCATTGCTGAAACATATTGCAATTGAAGTCCCCTACAATAATGATGTTTGAATACTGCAAAGAGTTTAAAATGATATTCTTCAAATGTATCTAAGTCTCCATACGGAAGATAAACTACACCCAGAAGAATTATATTATTATCAACAGATAACTCCAAAAACAAAGATTCACAAGCACCCAGTAACGAAGAGTTAAATACAATTTTAGTTTTAAGGCTCTTTAACACATACGTATATGCCCACTCCACCTCCTCTTACATGCTCACGATCATTTTTATAAAAACTATACCCTTCAATACTAATTGCACGATTAGAAATATGAGGTTTAAACCAGGTTTCTGAAATGGCAAATACATCAACAAATGAAGAATTTACGCAGAATCTAATGCTCTGACATTTAAATGCGCTACTTTCAATTTATGCCTATGCGCACTATAGGTATTTTTAATACATTGGCCACTAATCAATGAACCAAGATTATTATTAGGAAACATTAAAGGTAAATGAGAACGCACCAGAGTGGAACCAAGTTTGAAATATAAAGTAAAATTTTATAAGATTATAAAAAATCATATTATTATTATCACAATTAAAAGTAAAGTCTATTAAATCCATTACAATTTCACAGCTAATCGTAGGCAAGAAAAAAGAAAAATTATGCAAAACATAAAAATATAGTTATAATATAAAAGTTTACAAAAATTTTAGTTTATATATGGTATAATAAACAAAACTTGATGTACTCATGCAAAAGAAAAACATACCCGATTTAAATAAGTTTTAAAAAATTAACTTCCAATAACAAATGAAGAATAATATCATTATGAATATGGTAATTACAAAAGGCAAAAAGGAAATACATCTAATTGACAGCGGCATGACAGTTTGCGGTGAGCAATGACATACACTCTTTTAAGCCATATACAGCATCATCACCATCGAAAGTGGTAATCTTGACTTTAGGCTTGTCCGACCTTAGAACTCTGTATTTCTTAATGACCTTAAGCCGAATTAGACGTCTGAATAAGTTGTTAAGTTTTCCATCAGCTGGTGTGAAATTATCGTTTAAATAAATGCGCTTATCAATTTCACCGCCGATAACATCCTTAAGTTGCAACGATCTGGTTTTGAAATACTTATCCATCAGTTGGTCTCTGATGAAAACGTTATTGAATTTTACCAGAACTGTTTTATGGTTAAACGTGTAGTAAGCGTAATTTATATCACTGGATGTAACTGGAACATCATAAAATCGACACAGCTTGATTACAAGAGAAGTAAAATTAGTAAGACCATTAAGTAACCCATTTATTACAATGTCACCACGATTCAGCCTTTTGTGCAGCACGTTATTTTCATCTTCCAACGCAGCTATTTTTAAGGTAGTAGCAGAATTCACCTCTTCAATAAGTTTATTACAAGATCCAATATCAGATTGTAGGTCTTTACGACGTGACGACATTTCAGACTTTAAATCAGTCACAGCCTCAGTAAATGCTTTTTTAATCGAAATCATGTCCTCAGAATTTCTTTGCAAAAAGCAATCTATTTTTTTGTTTAATGTACAAAGTTCCGCACTCAGTGTTTTATAAGAATGAAAGCTTTGATCTTCTTGACATTTCGCATAGGAGAAAGAAATTGACTTAACATCTTTTAGATCTGCCAGTGTGTCGTCAGATATCATAGCACATTGAGTGTGGAACCAACAGTAGCAGCATCTACACAAAATACTGGCCTGGGTTTTACTAATATTCAGTTGACACGTGCCGTACTTATACGTTCTCAAAACAGGCATTTTTAACAGCACAGCCAACAATTAAAAAGTTTTTGAGTTGCAATAACAACAGTGGTAGAGTTTTTAAATTAATTAACAACTACTTGTTAGTTGATTAATAACCACTTGTTGGCTTTGGCCTTGAAAAATAAAAATAAGGCTTAACAACAACTTTCAGGTTATGCATGTAAGATGCCACACAACAAACGACAAATCATAGAAAACAAACGAAATTTTTCTTTATAAGCTATTAGATAAGTTTTGTAGTTTCAAATTTTGTTCAAAGGAACAAAATTTCCATTTATCCAAATAAACCTTGAAAAAAAAATTAAATTGACAAAAAAAAAAAAAAACAAATTAGAGCATAAAGCAGACATCAAAAAAGGGAAAGAATCAACAGCTTTATCACAACATGCAAAAGAACACAATCACATTGTAAACTTTGACAACATTAAGATATTAGACAGAGAACAAAAAGAAAATAAACGATACACACTCGAAAGTCTGAGAATACAACAAAAAATAACCACCACTATGAACACCAAAGAGGACAAAGATAAAACCAAACTACAATACGCCACCGTATTAATGTAGTTATTACAAATCAGTTGAAGTTCTGTGATATTAGCTTTAAGATTGACTTGAGATTCTGTGTTTGTGTTGTACAAGATTTTTAATTATTTTATTTATTTATTACTTAATTCTGTGTCGTGAAGTCCAGTTTTTTAAATAATAAGTAAATTAGATGAGGGATTTTTGCAATGTTGACATAATAATCGGAAGTAAATCTGTGATAATATCCTACTTTATAAGCGAATACTAAGTATAAAACATGTACGTAATTATTTATTGCTAGATATCTAAATAAATATACCCCTGAAGAAGTTTGAAAAAAGCAAACGAAACGTTGGGAGAAAAAAATATAATGATTTGATTATTTATTTATATTTGGAAACAAATAACTGACCACAAACAGCCCAAAGAGATGACAAAAATCTCAAAAACAAAACAGTTAAAATACATTATTGGTCACAAAAAAACAAAAACTAAAAAACAAATTAAGTTAGCGTTGATGAGTGTGGACGACAAACCTTCAGCATTTCTAAACAAAAATTTACAGAAAAGGCAATGGACCTAGATGCCGTACATACTATGCTAAATACTGCTATCGAGCAAGCAACTCGCCAAGTGAGACAACATTTTGAAAGCAAAATCGATGATTAGACTCAAAGAATAGCCACATTAGAAACTCCAGTTCGCGTGGAGGAGTACAAGCCAATTTAAATTAGGTATAGAATAGAGTGCAATGAATCCCTTGACATTGTCAAATCTATCCCAGAATTTAAAGGGAATTCAGTTAAATATGTATCTTGGCGACAAGCTGCAATTACGGCACATAAACTTTTTGAAAATTCTGAGGGAAGTTGGAAGTACTATCAGACCGTGGCCATTATTCGAAATAGTCGTAGGTGTGGCTGATACAGTGCTTAGTTCATATAATACCGTACTTAACTTTATGGCAATTATATCTCGAATGGACTTTTCTTGCGGGAATGAGCGCTCAATATATACTCTAGAATAAGAGCTTTCAACATTAAGGCAAGGTTCAAGAAAAATTGTTGACTTTTACGACGAAGTGGAAAAAAGTTAGGTTATTATGACGAATGAATCGAAAATATCGAGACGTCGCCTGACGTGTTTTTATTTCAGGCTTAAGACGCTCAATGTCAGACATTTTGCTTTCATGCAAAACCTACTGATATGCCCTCTGCCCTTGCAATTTCTCAAGAAGTGGAAACTAACCAAATAAGATACAACTTCGCCTCTACCTTTGCGGCTCATTCGCAACAAAATACATTCCAAAATTCACCACATTACAAACCAATTCACCAAACCCCAGCAATACCATTTTCAACAATTTCCTAATCCGTTGCATTACCACTACGGGCAGAACCGATCAGGATTTTCTACTAGACATCCACCTAATGTAAATAGCCCATTTCGTTCCCCACAGCTTTCTTTAGAATTTAACCAAAAGAGAGCTAATAAATCATTTTCTCATATGCTTCGTCCTATATTAAATAGGAACAGTGGCAGAGTGCAACATCTTAGGTATAATTACAACCAACACGCAGAACCCATGGAGGTTGATATAAGTAATCGTGTGGCAAAAAGCTATTTAAAACGGCACGCTGATTCTTTCGGGCAGTATGCTGCCAAAGCACAAAGAGTAAACCACTTGAGCCAATGCTATCAGCATTCTGAATATGTTCCTGAAGACTTATTTGAATGTGAGTTCGGCGGTGATCGGACAAGAACACTGCAAGGTAATGATTCACCAAATTAAATTTATGATTGCAATGTTGAAAATGATATAAATTTTTTAGAAGCAAGTCCTTCCTCCCGTATATAGAAAGATCATTTAATGGAAGGACGTTAAAATTATTGATTGATACGGGGACGTCAAAAAACTACATAAAATTTTTTTCCTTTTTAAAAACAGTCAAACCGCTTAAAAAATTTGTCATTGTAAAATCTGTTCATGGAATATCGGACGTGACCTCAAATTGTTTAATTAATTTACTAGGAAAAACTGCACCTTTTTTTGTGTTGCCATATTTGCAAACATATGATGGCATAATAGGGTTTGATTTTCTAAATGAAATAAAAGCTCAAATCGATTGTCAAGAAGGTGTCTTAGAACACGAAAAAGGAAAAGAAAGGCTTGCATTTTTCAATTCTGATGCTGTCAATAAACTTTTAAATCATGAAACATGTAATCTTCCTACCAATATAAATATTGTATATTTTTAATGATAAAAATACAATACACGTGTGTTACATTCAAAATGTCTATCAATCATCATTTTTATTCTTCTTAAAAAACAAGTAAAGCTTACAATCTATATCAGATTAACAATCAAGAATAGTGATGCCGTACAGCTGACAAATCTACGTGTAAAAGTTATAGGACAGGATCTACCACGTAATCTTCGAGATAAGCCGCTTCACGACGTCTGCGAGTAGTCCTACGTACGGTTGTTAGTGCTGAAACAACGTCTGCTGGTTGTATCGCTACATGTTGATCTGTAGACTCCCCTAGGTTATACGGAATCACAACCAAATCTTGAAGGTCTAATGTCGGAGCAATTCCCTGTTGACCCGCATCTTGATGCATTGGCTCAGTAATTTCTCCTTTTTGAATACTCGTTGCCCTCAGCTGATTTATATGGCGCTTAAACAAATACCCATCATCCAACCTGATTAGGTAGTGCAAATGTCCATACTTTTTCATAATAGTTCCAAGTTTCCATATGTGTTTGTTGTTCGAATAATATCGGGCATATACGAGCCCTAACCACTATTAATTCGTACACTGAGCATTTTTCAACAATGGGATATTAAAACAAGTATATTTTGATAACAATATTGATTACACCAGAAAGTTTATATATTTTTTTTAAAGATACTTTTATTGTCCTTAAATTTGCATTAAAAAATTAACATATATAAGAAAAATTATTTTAAAAAGATTAACATAAACGAAAGTTCATTATTTTTAATTAAAATAAATTATGGGATGATGCTCCATCCTGTTGAAAAGTAAATTCGGCGCAATGAGACAACTTAGCTGCTGATGGTATTAGATTTTCTTCTAAAATTTTTATATATTTTTCTGTGTTTACGGTTCCATCAATAAAGTGGATACTTCCGACACCCTTTGATTACATACATCCCCATATCATGAGGCTAGCTGGAAACTTGACAGTGCGTTTCAAGGAGTCTTTGTTGTAAGCCTCTGTTCTTTTACGAATTACTCTTTTCCTAGCATCACCAACACAAACATCAAACTTGGATTCGTCACTGAAAATTATACTGTCCCATTGCCTTTGAACCCAGGAACGTCTCTCCTTACACCATAATAAGCGTTTTTTCTTTTGAAGGGTGGTAAGCAATGGCTTTTCCTTGGCCTAAAAAAATTATATGATTTTCTAAACTAATCTTGACATATCGAATGAACTTTTAACTTACTTTATAAAAATTGTACCCTATATTTTTCATTTGCTGTCGTGTCCATTCACGTCTTTTACGGCTTTCCAATAGCATCAGACCACTTCGAAGCTATATCGCGAACAGTACTTCGACGATTTTCTTTAATAATGCTCGCTAAAGCTCTTTTATCTCGAGGCGTTATTTTTGAGGTCCGGCCTCTTTTTAAAACTTCATTGCAGTAATTTCCACTAATTTCGTATTTTTTAACAATGCTTTGTATTGTTGATCTTGCGAGTTTAAGATCAGTCGATATTTGCCCATAGGTCTTTCCCGATTTGAATTTTTCAACGATCAAAATCCGAATTTCTTCACAAACGGGCTTACCACGTGCCATTTTTCAGAAATAATAAAAACTAAAGTAAAAGAAAGTGAAAAAGTATTCTTTTTTGCTATCTTGCATTTTTTTCCTCTTTTTGTAACGGAACATTTTAATTTTTTGTTTACATTTTGATTTTCTTTAACATCTTGAGCCTAGTTTATACACTGTACGAATTAATAGTAGTCAAATTAATTTTAATGAATAATAATGATTTTTAAGTTTATGCATTTTTTTAATATTTTCGTACAATATTTAAGGATGTTTACAAATAAATTTAAAGGAAACAAAATCACCATTCCGAAAAGTATAACTCTGTAACTTAGTTTAGTTTTTTTCTGGCGTTTATTGTTAGATAGCTAAAAATTTTTGGTGTACGAATTAATAGTGGTTAATTGCCGTTACTTACATTGACCTGTTGAATTATAACCCGAGGCTTTGGGTGGTCTTAGTGCATCTAATTGAATTTTGAACTGATTATTAAGGTACCGTTCTGATGAAGCCTTGCCATTTTTAAGTGGTGTTGCGCGATACCGAAATAATATTTCCCTTACCTTCTCACGAATGTTTTAACGTCTGCACATTACGCTCGGCAAGGCCGTTTGTAGCCGGATGTCCAGGTGCTATAAATTTTTGAAAAATGCCAGCATTTGTGCATCACTGGTAAAAATTGCTGCATTATCCGAAACGATTGCATCTGGATACCCATGTCCCGAAAACAGATCTAGCAGTAATGATATCGTAAGGCTTGACGTTGGAGCTGCCCGCATTACACCGATATCGGCCCACTTTGATTTCGCGTCAATGACAATAAGGTAATAGTGATTTTGAAAAACACCAGCATAATCTATGTGTATACGCTGCCAATTACCTTCCGGTTCCTCCCAAGAATGTAAGCTCGTCTTAGGGGGAATTGATTTTATGCTACCACATTGCACACAGTTACGTACCAAGCGTTCGATATCTGCATCAATACGTTTCCAATACACGTATCTTCGAGCTAATTGTTTCATCTTTGTGACCCCTAAATGTGTTTGATGAAGTTCACTTAATACTGCCTGTTGTAGAGTGTGCGGTATTACAACACGCTGACACCTAAATATAATACCATTATTGATTGGTTTGAAGATTTCGAAGAAGCGTTGAAAGTTCTTTATCTTTTTTTATTTCAGCTTGAAGAGATTTGAAATTTAATGTCGAACTGGCGATTTGTTGAATTGTGGCTTCACATAGTTGATTCACTTCCTCGTTGATGTATTTGTCTGTTGAATGTTAAAAATTGATTGGAGCTCGAGACAAGCCATCCACATTTGCATTGTCAATCCCCTTCTTATAGACAACTTTGTAGTTGAATCCCGATAGGAAAGCTGCATAACGTCGCAAACGCAAAAATGTCATTCGGGGTAATTTTGAATTTTGGTGAAAAATTCGTACTAACGGTTGATTATCTGTAATAAGGGTAAATGGTCTGCCAAATAAATATTGATAAAAATGATCAACTGCAAATACGATTGACAGAGTTTCCCGATCGATTTGTGCATAGTTTTTTTCAGAATCTGTGAGAGACCTTGAGGCGAATGATATAGGGCGTTCTTCTCCTTCTATCACGTGATACAGTACTCCGGCTATTTCTGTGGGACTGGCGTCACATGCTAACAATAGTGGATACTTAGGGTTGTAGGGGACTAGAACACGATCGCTGGCTATTTCGGTTTTTATTCCTTCGAAAGCTTTATCACACTGGGATGTCCACTTGAATTTTGATGTCTTTTTTATGAGGTTTCTTAGACGGGTTGTAATTGTCGAACAATTTGGAATAAAACGCGAATAATACGTCACCATTCCTAAGAATTGGCATTTGCCCTTATTCAAATGCAAATCATGTTGTTGTAGTTCTTTCAAACAGTGAAACAAATTTTGCTTACATTCGATCATTGTTGATCCATGTTCGATAATATCGTCAAAGTATGCCTCAGTCTTAGGAATGTCTTGTAAAATTTGCTTCATTATGCGGTTAAATTCAGATGGCGTTGTCTTAATACCAAAAGACAGTCTGTTCATCCTATACGTACCACGATGCGTTGAATTGTTTGGATGCATCTTGAATGTTCATCAACTGGTACATGTAAGTATGCTTTGTATAAGTCTGGTGTACAGAAAAATTTTGAATTACGTAGAGTTAAAAATATCTTCTATTTTCCGTATCGGAGTGTGTGCGTCCATCAGACGTTCGTTCACCCCCACCTTATAATCTACACAAAGACGTATGCCACCATCCAATTTTGGAACTACTACGAAGGGGAACCCCCAATCACTAGTTTCAGTTTTCGCTATTACACCTTTGTTTTCCAATTGATCCAGTTCGCAGTTGACTTTTTCAATTAGTGAATAAGGCATTTCACGTTCCCTATTAAATATAGGCATAACACCCTCACGTAGTTTTAATGATACCGTGTATTGCTTCACGCACCCAATTCTGGGCTGAAAAATCTTATCAAATTCATTAATTAAAAAATTAATTTCGCTATCGTAACGGTTGTCGACGCCAGTTTGGCATTAATTTCATTCAAATTTATCTTAAACATCCGTATCCAATTACGACCAAGTAGAGGTGCATACCCTTCTGGTATAATAAAAATTTCATCCGTTATCGTTTTATTACCGTATTCAACCTTGACTTGAATTTTACCACCTGGTACAAAAACGTCTTTCGTATACGACCGAAATTAAATGTTTGTTGGTAACACTGGAACATTGAGTTTGAGTTCTCGGTAAAAACGTGTAGCCTGATCCCGTGTCAAGTTCAAAATTTACCGGTTTTGCTAAATTACCTTTATTATTCTGGTATATATCCACAACGTTAAACACTCCGTATCAATGTGTGTTTTCAATTCGACTTACATCCTGCTGTATTGGTTTTGCAAGATTTGGTTTTGACTCTTTCATTCGGGCCGGCAACATGACCGGTTTTTTTAAATACATAATATTTGAGTTTACTTTTATTGCTTGTGCAGTATCTTGCATAATGGTTACATAATATAACCCTTCTAAGTCCAACGCTTTCGATTCCGTGTTTGTTCCTTGATTTATCGTTCACTGATCCTTTATCATTATTACCGCGTTTTCCCTTTCTAGTAAAAATTTTATTTATTCCTGTCATTGACTGGGTCGCATTATTTGCAAGTTCCTTCGAGTCCATCTAAGCAGCTTCTATGGCGATGGCTTTTGATACGATGTCGGAAAAATCTGCAACGTTAGATTGCAGTAACTGCTCGCGAACGTAGGAAAATGTCAGCAACTGATCTTTCACACTTGTAGAAAAATTCGCAGTCGCTTATGTTCGATCTTAAATCTGCAAAATAATCGGCAATCGATTGATTATCCGTTTGATAACATGACAAAAACTTGTGTTGTGTTACCAACACATTACGTTTTGGTGATAAATGGATCCGTAAAAGATCCACAAATTCGTCGTACTTAAGTGTATTTAAGTTTTTGGGGGCAGCTAAAGCCGTGACCGTGTTAAACATTTTTGCCCCAATTGAATTTAACAATAGCTTCGAACAATATTGCTTATCCGAAAAAACATTCTTCATGCGTGCATAATTTTCAAATCTTTATCTGTACATGACAAACGATTCCTTTGAGGTGTCCAGCATTTCAAAGTTAGGTACCAAGGCAAGATTAGAACTTACATCTGTATGACCTTGTTAAGCTGCCGGCGTTGATGTGATGCCGCTAACTTTTTCTATAATTTTCTTTTGCAACTCCATGAATTGCTAAAATTGAGTGGCGTCCATTTTGAAAAAATATTAAAAACAAAATTTTAATATTTGACGTATTTGATTTATTTACCGCCTTTAAAAAATTTGATATATTTGTTGGTATTGAAAAATTGAAGACTTCGATGCTTTTATTTCTTCTCCTCGTAGCCAAATTATTGTATATTTTTAATGATAAAAATATAATACACGTGTATTATATTCGAAATGTCTATCAATCATCATTTTTATTCTTCTTAACCCTTAACTGGTGACGTTGCACTGTGGTCAATATTTTGAGATAGCGGCCAAAACTCCTTTTGGTTTTGTTCTCCGATTTTAAAGTATGCAAGTAGACAGTATTAAACCTCGGGAGCCAAAAAATTAGAACTCTATTTCAACTATTTCACTGAGAACAGGGTGGTCCAAAATGGGCTTTTTCAGAATTTAGTAAATTTATGATATTTTTAGTTAATTTTTAAAGTTTAAATGATCATAACTTTTTTGTTTTTCAAGATTTTTGGACGAAATAAATTTTGTGTTGTAACTTAACTTATTTCCAATTACTGCTAAAAAAATTGAAGCTCTACTGTTTTCAGAACAATTTAAATATATTTTTTTTTAAAGGTCAAATTTTTCGGAACTTTCCTAATTCATAGAGCAAAACTCTTGTAAGTCAAGCTGAGTCAAAACACAAATTTACTATTTTGTAGTCCTAACTCTCCCCTACATTCCTATATATACATGTCCATGCATCGGGACTGCACTTTTTGAGCTACAGTAATTTTTCTGACCCAAGGTAAGATATTCGGTACAAATGCACGTCATATTTTTTGAGAAGTTATTTGTATGTGAAAGTGGCCATTATGCATATATTTTGATGAAATTTTGTACAAGAGTTCTTATTGACCCAAAAAATTATTCTGTTGAAATTAGGAGAAGGGTGTATCAAAATTTTGACAAAAATGACAATAGAACTCTCAAATTATGTGGTATCTGGCAATTCATTTGGAAAAGGTAAAAATTGATTTTATTGCCATCTAATATTACATAACTTAAATACCTGAAAATTGCAAATAAATTTAAAACCAATGGAAATAACTGGTAAAACCAAGTACCTGTTATATTATTGCCAGTACCTGTTAACTCTCACATTATGTGGTATCTAGCAATATGTGTGTGAAGATATATACGTCAAGTTAAATACGTTTTTTAAAAAATGTAGCATGCGATAAAATTTCCCCCCCCCCCCTACATTCAGTACAAATTGTATGGTAAATTCAGTGTTTTTTTTTAACAAAAACGATTATAGCGACAAAACCCTTCGATCTCGGCGAATCAAATCTTTTGAGAAATTAAGGGAACATATAGAGCTGTTAAACTGTAATCACAGTTTATTCAAATTGTATTTGAGAATTAAATGAGTTCTGTGAGGGATTTTGTTACTGTGGCCAAACCCTTCGATCTCGGCGAATCAAATCTTTTGGGAAATCAAGGCCACATATAGAGCTATAAAACTGTAATCACAATTTATTCAAATTGTATTTGAGAATTTTTTTTATAAGACGCGGAAAATTGACTTGGTGCAATTTTCTCATATACAATGAGTTCTGTGAGGGATTTTGTTACTGTGACCAAACCCTTCGATCTCGGCGAATCAAATCTTTTGGGAAATCAAGGCCACAAATAGAGCTATAAAACTGTAATCACAATTTATTCAAATTGTATTTGAGAATTTTTTTTATAAGACGCGGAAAATTGACTTGGTGCAATTTTCTCATATACAATGAGTTCTGTGAGGGATTTTGTTACTGTGGCCAATCCCTTCGATCTCGGCGAATCAAATCTTTTGGGAAATCAAGGCCACATATAGAGCTATTAAACTGTAATCACAGTTTATTCAAATTGTATTTGAGAATTTTTTTATAAGACGCGGAAAATTAAATTAGTGCAATTTTCTCATATACAATGAGTTCTGTGAGGGATTTTGTTACTGTAGCTGAACCCTTCGATCTCGGCGAATCAAATCTTTTGGGAAATCAAGGCCACATATAGAGCTATTGAACTGTAATCACAGTTTATTTAAATTGTATTTGAGCATTTTTTTATAAGACGCGGAAAATTGACTTAGTGCAATTTTCTTATATACAATGAGTTCTGTGAGGGATTTTGTTACTGTGGCCAAACCCTTCGATTTCGGCGAATCAAATCTTTTGGGAAATCAAGGGCACATATAGAGCTGTTAAACTGTAATCACAGTTTATTCAAATTGTATTTGAGAATTTTGTTATAAGACGCTGAAAATTGACTTAGTGCAATTTTCTTATATACAATGAGTTCTGTGAGGGATTTTGTTACTGTGGCCAAACCCTTCGATCTCAGCGAATCAAATCTTTTGGGAAATCAAGGCCACATATAAAGCTATTCAACTGTAATCACAGTTTATTCAAATTGTATTTGAGAATTTTTTTATAAGACGCGGAAAATAACTTAGTGCAATTTTCTCATATACAATGAGTTCTGTGAGGGATTTTGTTACTGTGGCCAAACCCTTCGATCTAGGCGAATCAAATCTTTTGGGAAATCAAGGGCACATATAGAGCTATTAAACCGTAATTTGAGAATTTTTTTATAACACGTGGAAAATTGACTTAGTGCAATTTTGTCATATTAAATGAGTTCTGTGAGAGATTTTGTTACTGTGGCCAAACCCTTCGATCTTGGCGAATCAAATCTCTTGGGAAATCAAGGCCACATATAGAGCTATAAAACTGTAATCACAATTTATTCAAATTGTATTTGAGAATTTTTTTATAAGACGCGGAAAATTGACTTAGTGCAATTTTCTCATATACAATGAGTTCTGTGAGGGATTTTGTTACAGATGAAATTAAAGAAATTCAACCAGTGATATGTGATAATGTCACTTACAATAATCGATGGAAAAGTTGCACAAGCTTTAACCGAAACAAGGTCTTCGTCAAGCTGCACCATATGCCAAAAAACATCAAAACAATTGAGCCAACCACCAACACAAGACGATAGTTTAATATAAGCATATGAATTTGGAAGGTCACCTCTTCATGCTAGAATTCGTTTTATGGAGCATATTCTTAAATTGGGATACGATTTGGAATTTGGCCCGTTAGGCGAAACAGTGAGAAACAACAAAAAAAATTTGGAAAAAAGAAAGCAAAAAAAAAAACATATTCAAGAAAAATACCGTGAGATAGGCCTTATAATTGACCAGCCAAAGCAAGAAGGAAATTCTAATGATGGAAACACAGCAAGGAGATTTTTTTTCGATCCAGAAACTGCAGCTTCTATAACTGGAGAAGATTATGATTTAATACGACGATTCCAAATCATATTAGAGGTTATAGCATGTAGCAAAAAGATAGATGCAAAAAAATTTGGTCAGTATGCTAATGAGACAGCAACCCTTTATAACCAAAAATATTAGCTTTCTTCCAAAAAAAAACCAACCTTTAGCCCCTGTGAATATTGAGACTAAATAAATGTCAGGGGCCAAATGTTGGCATTTTCTGACCAAAATTAAGTTTAGGAATAATAAATAAGTATTGGTTGTAAATTACGATTGAAGAAAATAAGAAATTATAAAAAAAAAATACCTATTTAAAATGTCAAAATATTCAACTTTTACATGGAAACTCAGCAAAAAATTAAAATGCATTTTTAACTCCACATTACTTACGTTCCTATCAGTCGATTTTTACGTTTGAACACGCAAATTGAAGCTTAAAGTCCCTGCTATTGAACAAAACAAATTGCGTAAAAAAAACTCAACTTTTGACCGCTATCTCGGGTACGTTTGTATTTTTGTCTACTTTTCTACGAAAGCGATACACCTAGAAGCTGCGTCCGATTTATCTACTGACACATTTTTAGCGGCGTTCAATCATTTTATTGCTAGAAGAGGATGTCCTCAGACCATATTTTCAATGGTACAAATTTTGTTGGCACGTCGAATGAGATTTCGAAAGAATTCAAAACTTTCCTCAAAGAATGTCAAGCTAGAATGTATTCCACTCTTGGTCATAAAGGTGTAACATGGCGATTTATACCGGCTGGTGCCCCTCACATGGGTGGTCTTTGGGAAGCCGGTGTGCTAAGTTTTCAGAAAAGAAGGTGCAATCTTGTTTCTTTGAGGAATTTACTACGATTTTGGCTAGAATAGAGGCTTGTCTAAACTCTCGTCCTTTATGCCCTATGCCTGATAATCCTAAAGAGCCAGGTGCTCTGACACCTGGACATTT
The DNA here is from genome assembly GCA_937654795.1 of Cistogaster globosa. Lineage (NCBI taxonomy): Eukaryota > Metazoa > Arthropoda > Insecta > Diptera > Tachinidae > Cistogaster > Cistogaster globosa. The sequence continues at coordinate 107,413,902 of OW569403.1, read as the reverse complement.
TTTGATTGGATCGGCTATACTGGCTCCGCCAGAACCGACAATTTATGATAGTGCGATAAGTATAGTTAATCGATATCCTAAGATGAAAGCTTTGATTCATCAATTTTGTAAAAGATGGAACATCCCCAAAGGGAGGTTTCGGTGGACGATTTAGTCGTAGTAAAAAATGAGCAGTTACCTGCAACTTCATGGAAATTAGGCATAATAGTTAAAATATATACGGGTACTGACGGTCATGTTCGCGTTGCCGATATTCGTACTCAAAACGGTATAATCAGTCCACAGGAGTCCTAAATGGCTCAATTATAATAGAATACATATAGATACTCAACAGTAGTCCTTACTGGCTCATTTTTTCGATTCAAAACTTAATTATTTGCAACACTATTATTGTTGCAAGGTGGCCGGCAATGTTTAAATACCAGTTAACTTAAGGTACATTTTATAATTATTTTTCGTAGTATTTTAAAGTCAATTAAGACTACCTTTGATTTACATCCTTGTTGGAAATTTTCTTTTTGTACTTTCAACGAGTAAACCGCTAACGGTTTTTAAACATTGTTTGCCACTTTTCACTTATATAAGTTTCTAACGAGTTAAAATATTCATTCGTGTTGTTGAGCTTTTACTAGCAAAAAGGTAATATATATATTGATATACCAATAAAGATAAATTCTTTTTTCATATTAAAAATTCTTGTGTTTTATTTATTTATTTTTTTTTCTATCGGATATACGCCGAAACAACGTATGTATTTATGTACATACCTATACATAAACAAAAATTAAAAACTATATTTTTTTAAATGCAAAATAAAGGTCTAGATCTATAAAAATGCATTAAAAAACATATAGTTATGTAATTACTAATAATTTTCTACCCAAAACGCAATAGTATCAAAATCAAAAAATTACAATATTGCATTGTTCTTTTTAAGCTGATTAAAATCAACTCATAGAATTAAAATTGAATAGTTGTTTTTTAGTGTAAAACTGATTCTATACATTTGATTCATGTTATGTTTTGATTTGATTCGTAACTCATTTTTGTAATTCTATATTTGTTTCATTTGTTTCGAAAACTTCAGGCTGGGGCACATAGAATCCGTCATACGTTAAACTTTGACAAATTCAACTGACAAGTCAGTTAAAATACATGTTTTCTTATGAGCGTTGTCATAATCAATACGTGTCCGTCAACGCAAAGTACGAAAGTTGGTCAAGTTTTAACTTTTGACGTATGTTGAATACTTTGACAACTATCAACTGCTTCTTCTCTGTTTTTTTTAAACTCTTGCTGTGTTTCAATTGTGTTTTGTGATTTTAATAAAACTATTTTGGTGGCAAACAATAAAATACAAATTTAATTAAATAAACAAGTGAATAAAATACAATTTAAATTTAAAAGTGAATTAAAATAGAGAGCAAACTTTGATTTAACATCCGTCAACAAAGTATTCATTGTGCCAACCGCATCCGTCGTTACTTTGTTTTTAGTTGAAAAATACAACGTATGACAGTTTCTATGTGCCCCGGCCTTTCGGCAAAAAACAAATCTTGACATGAAAGAAAAACGAATGATTCAAAAGGCGTTTTAAATGCACTCATGCAGATCTCTAGTATATACGTAGGTATGTGTTATATCTTCCTTTGTATTATTTGCTTCACTGTGTTTTTTGTTTTTAATTAGAAATTACAAGTAATTTGTTATTAAAAAAAAACTCGATTTCAATTTCAAATATTAAATGTTATTGTAATTGAAAAATTTAATTACAATTACATGTAATTTGTAATTGCATATGTAATTAATTACAAAATGTAATTGACATCCCCCAGGTCTGTTATACATATACAGGCATGTTCTAAATTCCACACGAAATGTTCACTTTTGTAGTTTTCAAGGCATTGTTTTTGTAAAAAATTATTTTTTAGCAACAATGCTTTGAAAAATATAAAGTGAAAATTTCGTGTGGATTTCAGAACATGTCTGATAATAAAACTGTAACTGTCATTTCTGTACATGAAACATTTCTTGAAAATTTTGATGTTGGTGTAGATAATGATCAATATGAAATACAAAACACCTATTTTTTTAGCAAATTTTAAGCTGATAGCTTACAAATAAGAAAGCTATGATATTTACCTATCTTGAAACTTAGAAAGAGTGCGAAGACTACAAGCAAGCGCAAATTACATGTTGCGAAAAATTAATATAGAAGTACAGTGATTTGTTGTGAAGTATCCGGGAGGAAAATATTTTTGGCCAAGTGGTCGCCGAAATAAAAAAGAAAATTCTATGCGACAAAAGTAAATAATTTTTAACTCGCATTTTTAAACTGTAAAGATCTACTTTTCTTGCGAATAACAAAAGTTGCATTATTGTTATTACAATTTAAATGGTACTATTCGATTTCATAAAAATTAAAAAAAAAAATGTGAATTAAGGAGTGTGTTTTAAAAAAAATTTTGAGCTGAAAAATAATGGTGGTCGAGCATGCATTTCGCTTCGCTAGAGGCTCTCTTGGAAATTATAACAACTGGGGCAAGTTTCACGATAACTTATTTTTATAGGATTTCTTATTAACGTTAGGCTAGATAGGTTCGGGGTAAATTTAATTAGGTTATGTCTCCTATTTTTAATTATGCTATTTTTATTTATACTAACTTTCCGCAATCATAGACGCCCGTGAAAGAAACTATTTGCCAAAATCCCATAACTATCATATTTCTGACTACACATGTATCTGTTTCTAACATACCAATTACACATGCAAGTACTTGCATGCAAGTAGCAAATACGTATTATCACCGAAAATATTAAAAAAATATTCGAAAGTGCTGCAAGTTGGTTGACTGTTTACACACGCAGGTGCAAGTTCATTTATAAAATGTATTCAAATCGTAAAAAACTATTAAAAATTTCTTTAATTATGGAATTAAAAAAATAATGAAATTAATTTAATAATTTCCTCTTTATTTAGTTTTTTATTCATTATGAAAAATTTTTAATTTTTTGTGTACGCGCTATGTATGTATTTATTTTATTTTTTTTTTATTTTATTTATATATTTGTATTTTAAAAATGAAGCCAATCTAGTGTTGCCGTTTTGGTAATACTATAAAAAAAGCTTTATTTTTTTTAAACTAACGCATAAATATTTTAAAAACTCATCATCGGTAACACTGTTTCTTTAATTGTCATTTTACTTGCAGCAAGTGCCAAAAATTACTTGCAGTCAAAAATCTCTTGCAAGTTGAGCTGCAAGTTCGAAAAATTTGAGTGTATTAGTGAAAAAGTGTGAGTGTATTGGGATTTTCGCACTTGCACTTGCAGGTGTAATTGGTATGTAACTATCATACCAATTACACATGCAAGTACTTGCATGCAAGTAGCAAATACGTATTATCACCGAAAATATTAAAAAAATATTCGAAAGTGCTGCAAGTTGGTTGATTGTTTACACACGCAGGTGCAAGTTCATTTATAAAATGTATTCAAATCGTAAAAAACTATTAAAAATTTCTTTAATTATGGAATTAAAAAAAATAATGAAATTAATTTAATAATTTCCTGTTTATTTAGTTTTTTATCCATTATGAAAAATTTTTAATTTTTTGTGTACGCGCTATGTATGTATTTATTTTATTTTTTGGCTTAAATCTAGTTTACGGACGCAGCTTGAAAATGAAAAAAAAGTTATCTACCGGGTGTAAAATTTAATTTTAAGCAAAAAATGTCAAATGAAAAATGTGGCGGCGACGCTTGGTTTCCGAGTTATGGGCCTCTCAAGTTTGTATGGACAATATGGAATATATGAAGTATTTTGTGGTGAAATGGGGCAATATTGGTATCATTGAAAAGGTAATTTAATTATCTATTCAATTTAAAAGGAAAATATTAAAAAATACAATAAAAACAGGTAACGATCAAAAAAATAGCTTTTTCCATATAAACATGGAGTACCTACATATATTAAATAAATTAAGCTTAGTGACAGTACTACATGAAAAAAAAAATAAAAAAGATTGGAACAAATCTAGTTTACGGACGCAGCTTAAAAATGAAAAAAAAGTTATCTACCGGGTGTAAAATTTAATTTTAAGCAAAAAATGTAAAATGAAAATTTTTTTTGTTAATTTTTTAATTTTTGTTTAAGAAAATAAATTTTTAATATGTATGATGCCTTTTACATCTCATTTTGCCGTAAATTCTTTAATGTAGGTATGCCATATTATACTTAAAAATTTTAAAGGTCCGTAGCTCCAAAACTAAGAGTTGGTCGGAAAATTAAAAAAAAATTTTTTTATTATTATTTTTAATATTTTCCTTTTAAATTGAATAGATATTGAAATTACCTTTCCAATGATACCCATATTGCCACATTTCACCACAAAATATTCGATATATTCCATATTGTCCACACAAACTTGAGAGGCCCATAACTCGGAAACCAAGCGTCGCCGCCAAATTTTTCATTTTACATTTTTTGCTTAAAATTAAATTTTACACCCGGTAGATAACTTTTTTTTCATTTTTAAGCTGCGTCCGTAAACTAGATTTGTTCCAAAAAAGCTTTATTTTTTTTAAACTAACGCATAAATTTTTTAAAAACTCATCATCGGTAACACTGTTTCTTTAATTGTCATTTTACTTGCAGCAAGTGCCAAAAATTACTTGCAGTCAAAAATCTCTTGCAAGTTGAGCTGCAAGTTCGAAAAATTTGAGTGTATTAGTGAAAAAGTGTGAGTGTATTGGGATTTTCGCACTTGCACTTGCAGGTGTAATTGGTATGTATATGAAAAGGAAACTCGCGCACTGCCCCACGTATGTATTAATAATACACACTCAGTAATTTAGTGTTTTGTCAATTCGCTATTGTTTTACCTGCAGCTAGTAGATCCTTTTCTATTGGCTTCCAAACACGATAAGAAAGCAATTTCGGATCCACACCCACAGCGCTTCCCTTAGGAACATTCTTAGCCAACCAATTTCCAACGCTTGGTGTCGTAGGTAGCCCATCCTTCATAAGACACCAATTTTTATCTAATTGGTTTAATGCTTGCTGATAATATCTACCATCTGTCCAAAGCAAGGCCTTGTCTACTGTTACGACAGCAGTTCCAGCTGATCCATCGAAACCAGAAATATATGCCCTACGCTCATCGCGTTCGGAAATGTACTCACTCTGATGAGCATCAGCAGATGTGACAATATAAGCAGTCAAGGTTAAATTCGGACTGAAAGGCGGGTTTTTCATCAATTTGCGTATTTTCGATAATATAACAGTTTTGTCCTTCATTTTGCACACAACAAAATTACAGTTTCTAGAATTTGTTAAATTAGTAAAATTACTATTTGTTTAAGAGTTGTGTAGTTCGTGAGCTTCTAGTTCAGTTGAACTATTAGCTCTTTTCTCAAGAAATGGCGCTTTGTATTAGATCGCCATTGCAAGTTCTTCATTACACACGTCTCGACGAGCCAATCATTGTTCACACATGAACAAAACGTCGGCAGAAGAGGGAACAAAAATTTGTTCATGTTTTCCTATGTGGAAAAAACTTGGCGATGTTCATCTATTGTTTGTTCACAGTTCTTAATATATTGTTTTTTTTTTTTTTAATAATATATATGATGTTGTTTGTTTTTAAATAATATAAAATTACATATAAATAGAAAAATATAGTCTTTTTGGCTTAAATATTGCCTCTATTTAATCTTTTTTAGAATTTTAAAAATGAAAGTGACGTTTGATGGCAGACATCTTTGTTCGAACAAATGTTCTGACAACGCTGTTTGAACAAGAACATGACATCGACAACGATGGTCTACACAAGCCATTTTAATGTGCGCACATACAATTGTTCAATGGTTGAACAAATCAATGTCTCGTCAAGACGGCATGTTACTCTTGTTAAAACATATGATTATAAAATTTAAGCTTGAGCTAAATCCGAAAACCTATTTTGGTACAAATTAAACAGAAAGTTTCTTTTGTAATCAGAACACGTTATATTATTAACCAATATTATTTTTAATTAAAACTTTTTAAATCACGGGAATATTTTTTAATTTAACTTTAAACTTTAAAAATCGTGCTGATACCCGACCGAATTATTAAAATCACCGATATTGACTATTGAAGGTGAAAGCTCGTTTCGATAGCCATTTCGCTACCGCTTACTTAGCTCTTCAGGAAACTTTTCTTTTACATTTTAAATAAACTAACGATTTTTGTCCAAACAATAAAGTAAAGACAAAAATCAAAGTTTAAGCAAAAACAACAATAATCAACATTGATTTTATTTTCTTTATCCGCTGTATACGAATGACTTTTTTTCCGGCTCTTTTACACAGTTAAAAGATGTTGAAAAATAAAATGAAAACTACAATAAAATATCATAAAACACTACGATAATTTATTTTTGTTTTTTACACGGGCACTTGCAATTTAATAATTAAAACTTTTTAAATCACGGGAATATTTTTTAATTTAACCTTAAACTTTAAAAATCGTGCTGATTATCCCGACCGAATTATTAAAATCACCGATATTGACTATTGAAGGTGAAAGCACGTTTCGATGGCCATTTCGCTACCGCTTACTTAGCTCTTCAGGAAACTTCTCACTTACATTTTAAATAAACTAAAGATTTTTGTCCAAACAATAAAGTAAAGACAAAAATCAAAGTTTAAGCAAAAACAAGAATAATCAACATTGATTTTATTTTTCTTTATCCACTGTATACGGCTGAATTTTTTTGGCTCTTTTACACAGTTAAAAGATGTTGAAAAATAAAATGAAAACAACAATAAAATATCATAAAACACTATGATAATTTATTTTTGTTTTTTACAGGAGCACTTGCAATTTAATAATTAAAACTTTTTAAATCACGGGAATATTTTTTAATTTAACTTTAAACTTTAAAAATCGTGCTGATTATCCCAACCGAATTATTAAAATCACCGATATTGACTATTGAAGGTGAAAGCACGTTTCGATGGCCATTTCGCTACCGCTTATTTAGCTCTTCAGGAAACTTCTCACTTACATTTTAATGTTGATTATTGTTGTTTTTGCTTAAACTTTGATTTTTGTCTTTACTTTATTGTTTGGAAAAAAATCTTTAGTTTATTTAAAATGTAAGTGAGAAGTTTCCTGAAGAGCTAAGTAAGCGGTAGCGAAATGGCCATCGAAACGTGCTTTCACCTTCAATAGTCAATATCGGTGATTTTAATAATTCGGTCGGGATAATCAACACGATTTTTAAAGTTTAAAGTTAAATTAACAAATATTCCCGTGATTTAAAAAGTTTTAATTATTAAATTGCAAGTGCCCGTGTAAAAAACAAAAAAAAATTATCATAGTGTTTTATGATATTTTATTGTTGTTTTCATTTTATTTTTCAACATCTTTTAACTGTGTAAAAGAGCCGAAAAAGTCAGCCGTATACAGTGGATAAAGAAAAATAAAATCAATGTTAATTATTGTTGTTTTTGCTTAAACTTTGATTTTTGTCTTTACTTTATTGTTTGGACAAAAAATTTTAGTTTATTTAAAATGTAAGTGAGAAGTTTCCTTAAGAGCTAAGTAAGCGGTAGCGAAATGGCCATCGAAACGTGCTTTCACCTTCAATAGTCAATATCGGTGATTTTAATAATTCGGTCGGGATAATCAGCACGATTTTTAAAGTTTAAAGTCAAATTAAAAAATATTCCCGTGATTTAAAAAGTTTTAATTATTAAATTGCAAGTGCCCGTGTAAAAAACAAAAATAAATTATCATAGTATTTTATGATATTTTATTGTTGTTTTCATTTTATTTTTCAAAATCTTTTAACTGTGTAAAAGAGCCGAAAAAAAGTCAGCCGTATACAGTGGATAAAGAAAAATAAAATAAATGTTGATTATTGTTGTTTTTGCTTAAACTTTGATTTTTGTCTTTATTGTTTGGTCAAAAATCTTTAGTTTATTTAAAATGTAAGTGAGAAGTTTCCTGAAGAGCTGAGTAAGCGGTAGCGAAATGGCCATCGAAACGTGCTTTCACCTTCAATAGTCAATATCGGTGATTTTAATAATTCGGTAGGGATAATCAGCACGATTTTTAAAGTTTAAATATTATTTTTAATTATAACTATTTACAAAACAACATCAGATAAATTTTTTTTTCAATTCCACAGTTTTTCATTTGGCTTAAATCTAGTTTATGGACGCAGCTTAAAAATTAAAAAAAAGTTATCAACAGGGTTTGAAATTTAATTTTAAGCAAAAAATGTCAAAGGAAAATTTAGGGCTGACCCTTAGTTACGGGCGTCCAAAGTTTGTATGTACAGTATGGCATATATCTATGTATATCATATACCTAACCTAAAGCCGGTGTTGATCATACCAAAGGGGAAAAAACCCTTCCGCCCGGCCGAAGACCGTCTACTCAGATAATTTATGTAAGCGAAGTCGGAGTTGGTCATACCATAGAGGAGAAAAAATCCTTGCGCTCGACCGAAGTCCGGCTATACACAAAATCTTTAGTAAGCGCAGCCGGTGTTGGTTACACTGCACAAGGTGATGTGAGGATGGTTCTGTCCATCTATTTAGGAACAGCAAGTATATGTTGGTTTCAGCAAAGTGCGCCCAATTGATAAAAAAATGCACTCTAATACTTCCCTTTGTTTCCAAAATCAAAACTAATTGGTGATCACAGTTGTTGTTTTAAAGGAGTTCTCCAGTTTATTTTAAAACAAATTCAACTTTATTAAATATGGCGACTTCCCTTAAAAAAAGTTGGATAGCTAGTAATACAAAAAACGCAAATGGCGCCTAAGTTCAAGATTGTTAAAAAAAAACTATAATGTTATCAAAAAATTAAAAGAAAGAGAATATATTATGATCGAAGAGCCCTCATCGCACATATGGGCAAATTCATCGACGTTAGCCACGGATAGGAAATCACCATCGTACAGAAATAAAAGTCCCGGTCGCCTTGCAGTACTGTAATCAAAATCGTTTAAAAATAAAGTATAAAAATAAAAAGTAAAATGCAAATATCAAAAAAATATAAGAGGTTAGCAAAAATAAAGTAATTAAAATTCAGCATAAACCATTTATTTAAAAAAAACATAACATTATGCTAAAATATCGTTTCCATGAGATCCACTCACTGATTATTTTGAAAATGAAATGAGAGAAGATAGCCAAAAGCCAAAAACTGGGCCAACGGTTGGCAAAACGCACCACCTGCTATTCCCTTTGATAAACATCAACTCCTAACATCATAAAAGTCCGAGCTGACACATTAAACTTAGGGTCCGCCAGCTGTAAACTAGGAAATTCGTCAATGATCCTGTCATCGATCGATCTACGAGGAGTAACCACACTGTACGTACGTAAGACTTTAGCAGGGTTTCGACCGTACTACTCATTTTAAAATTGCCAGGCATTGAATAGACACATCTCATCGTTGCCTACTCTCATAGTCCTTGCATCTAAACGCCTCACCACATCCTCAGCTATGATAGAAAACTCCGAACTAAGGTCAATGAGAGCTTGCTTCATTTGTAAAGGTGGACATTACACTTTACTACATTTGCCAAAACCCCGAGATACCTTCAAATTAAGCGCGACCAATGAGATGGTAAAACGGAATCTTCTGCAGTTCGTATACCAAAAAGCAATGCAAACCATCCATCAACTTCGCGACATTCTCAAGTGCAGGCAAATTTCTCCTCAAACAATGATTGTATCTTACTCCGGTACAAATAGAAAGTAATGGAGAGCTTTGTACCGTAAAAGCCCTGATGGACCTAGGTTCCCAAAGGATATTTCTCTCAGAGAGAATTTCTTCTCTGCTAAAATTACCATATAGAAAATCTCATTTCGACGTTGTAAGTATAGGTGGCAAGATCCTATCTGCAAACAAAGAGTGCAATATTACAATATTTGCAAAGCGCTGCAATTTAAAATTTTTTTATAAACACTATTATTCTTCCTAAACTTACTAAACAAATCCCTTCAATTTCTTTTGAACCTACAAAAAGTACAAAAATCTCGAGCCTAGATCTGGCAGATCCACACTTTAATAAATCTTCTCAAATAGATTTAATTCTGGGTAACGACTCAGAACACTTTATTTATATTAAAGGCATCAAAAAGAATGTGAGTGGCAACTCATCTGTATATAATACCATATTTGGGTGGTTTTAAGTGGCCCAACACAAACAGATGTAGTACACACTTTTACTACAACGGTAATACTTTCCTAAACCTCTGCTCTAAATAACACACTTAGAAAATTTTGGAGCAAGAGGAAATCCCGACCGTCCCTATCATTTCGGCAGCTGATCAGTACTGCGAAAATTATTATAAAGAAACCACAACGAGAGAACCAAACGGAAGATACATGGTAAGACTTCCAATAAGAAAGGAATTTCCAAACACAAAATTTCTCGGTTACTCACGCATTTTGGCCCTTGTTCAATACACTCGTATCAAGCAGTCTCTAGCAAAAAATCCAGAGCTGAAGAAAGAATATGACTCGGCCCTAAACGAGTATTTAACACTGGATCACATTGAACCACCCTCTTATCGCGAAATCGTTTCAGATGGCAAATATTTTTCATCCTACTTACCTCACCATACAATAGTTCGTCCCGAACATAAAACTACAAAGGTTAGAGTAGGATTCGCCGCGTCTCGTACGACCAAATCAGGGTTTTCACTTAATGATATTTTATACAACGGTCCAACGTTGCAATCTGATTTGATTAGTATTATTCTCAACTGGCGGATATATCAATTCGTCTTCAATGGTGACATTCAAAAAATGTATCGCCAAATCCTTCTTCATCCGGACGATCGAAATTTCCAACGTATTATTTATCAAAAAAACGAAAATGGCTCATTTACATTCGGAGTTAATTGTGCACCATTCTTGGCAATTCGCACATTGCATCAACTAGCAGAAGATATACAGAACAAATTTCCCAAAGTGGCTAAAATCTTGCGTCAAGAAATTTACGTAGATGAAATTTTATCTGGTGGACACACTATCGAAGAAGCACAAGAATGTCAGTACGAAATTGTAACAGCCCTTAAATCCACCGGCTTTCCCTTAAAAAAGATTACAGCCAATGACGATAGACTGCTCTCTCATATCTCTAAAGAAGATCTATATGACTCAGATCTTCTGCGGCTTCCAGAAACTAGCACTACAAAAACGCTAGGAATTAAATGAAATTCCCTTTCAGACACCTTTAGTTACTAATTTTTAGAAATTCCCTATACCGTAGGCATTACTAAAAGAAAAATATTGTCAGGAATCGCATCTATCTTTGATCCGGCAGGGTGGATCACCGCAATAGTAGTTAGAACAAAAATGATAATGCAGCAATTGTGGCTCGAGGGCCTACAGTGGGATGATTAAGTTAGCTCCGAAATTTCAGATAAATGGAAAAAATTACTCACAAACCTCTCTCAGATTCATAAAATCTAAATTCCAAGATGGCTACAATATGCTTCAATAGATGTCACTCAAGCACATGGCTTCTGTGATGCATCCAAAGCTGCATATTGCGCAGCAGTCTATTTAAGATGCGAAAAATCATCTCGTGTTACCTTCTCGATCCTAATAGTAGCCAAAAACAAAGTAGCTCCCCTACAATCAGTTTGCTTACCCAGATTGGAACTCAGCGGAACAGTATTACTAACAAAACTAGTAACATATATCAGGGAATCTCTAAAATTATCTCAATGTGATATTTTTCACTGCACGGTTTCACTAATTGTCATCGGATGGCTTTCAAAGCCCCCATGGAATTTGGAAACTTATGTCGCAAATCGCACAACACAAATACACAACCTTCTTCCTGCCGCTAATTGGCGACATGTGCGCACTCACAATAATCCTGCAGATTTCGGTACTCGTGGCTGCAACCCAGAAGAGTTAGCAAGAAATCTATTATGGTGGAATGGACCTCCTTGGCTAATTAATTCACAGGTTGCATGGCCCAAAACGACACCCATTAATACTCCCGAGAGTGTCAAAAAAGTACAATGTCTTCAAACGTCTGCTCATACAATAGATATATTAAACAGATTTTCTTCCTATCCGAAAGCGCTAAGATTTCTATCTTATGTATTCCGATTCTATTACCACAGTCTCAATAAATTCAAATCACAGAAAACTTATTCTAGCACAGATCTCACTCAACACGAAAAAAACATATTAAGCAAGGATTAATAATTTTGACACAACAGTCTTATTATTCGATAGAATATCAAAAGCCCATTAAAGCCACTCAATCCAATACAAGACTTAGACCAAATTTTACGAGTTAATGGTCGTCTTGCAAACTCGTCGCTGCCATAAACGAACGCTATCCTATTATATTTCCAGGAAATTCCAGATTTTTCTTGCCCATGCAGAATGCAATCAAATAACAAGAATAGTCCAAACCGAGTTTTATATTTATCGATTAGAATCTCGAATAAAAAAGGCAATACACCAATGTAAAGTCTGTGTTATACACAGACAAACGCCGTGTTCTCAAATCATGTCCCCTTTACCAAACGACTGGAATAGATTTCGCTGGCCCCTTCGAACTTAAAAGCACATTTCTAAGAAATGCACAAAGGCCATTCACCTAGAGGTGTGCCCCGAGTTATTCACAGCAACATTTCGGGCAGCCTTTTCTCGTTTCGTAGGTCAGAGGGGACTCCCTTTCAAGTTATATTCTAATAATGGCAGGAACTTCGTGGGAGCAAACCGACAGTTAAAGCGAGAATTCAAAATTTTTATTAACTCTGCGTCAACAGACATTGCTCAAAAATACATAACCCATGGATTAGAATGGGTGTTTATGCAGCCTCATGCTCCTCATATGGGTGGTTTGTGGGAAGCAGCGGTGAAGAGCTTTATATTCCATTTAAAACGTGTTACAGGTACTCATAAACTCAACTTTGAAGAATTTGTAACAATATTAACTCAGATCGAAGGAATTTCAAACTCTAGCCCTATGTCAGCAATGTCTGGAGACTCTAATGACACCTCAGCTCTTATCACAGGGCATTTTCTGAAAGGCACCCCAATTATGAGTTTTCCTGACCAAAATATCCAAGAAATAGAGCTGATTAATCGTTTGCAAAGGCTCAAAGCAATACATCAACAGTTTGCCATTAGGTTGAAAGAGGACTATTTAAAATCACTGCACAAGCGCTATAAATGGAAAAATGCTTCCACAAATCTCAAAGCAGGCGACCTCGTAGTCGTCATGGACGTTATACTACCTCCCTCAGAATGAAGAATAGGTAGAATCGAACAAACCTTTGTTGGCACTGATGACAATGTGCCAGTTGCGAACGTGAAAACTGCTCATGGCATAATTAAACGACCAACAGTAAAGCTTTGCTACCTAGCACTAGTGAACGAAAATCTTTGTAATATATTTATTCTATTCCTCGTTTATTTAGCACACATCAACAATACATTTTCTTCTCATTGATCTACTAACCATTCATGTGGCTCTTATTAGAATTAAAATTTTACTAATAACTACTTTTCTCGTTGTCTCTTCTCTTCCCGTTATTTAATTTATTTACAGCTTTAAATCCAGGGTAAACAGACATCATCGAACTAAACAAGATCCTGAGATCTATCAATGCATGCTGTGTACCAAGTTTCACTCGATCCGGTTTTGCAAAAAATTTCTAAACATGAGTGCTCAACAAAAAAATTACGCAGTAAACAAATATCGCTATTGCGTCAACTGCTTAGCAAAGAGCCATGATTTGCGTGCTTGCCCATCTATGGACACCTGCAGAAAATGCAAGCCCAAGCCCAAAGGTCCAACTTCCAACTCCTGTTTCCAGCATCAAACGTAAAAAAGCATCACAGTCTAACAACAAGACTGCAAAAAGTCATCAAGTTCCGGATCAGCGCATCATCTCGGAGGCAATAAGATCATAGGCGCAAGTTTTGTGCGCTCAATCCGGCACAGCAATTTCCAACTCTCCATCCAGTGGCCGGAATGCATAAAATCCAAGGATTTTATATCAAATAAAATGTATATTAATAAAGTTTTAAAAAACCATTATTAATATATATTTATATTTAAAATATTTCCACATATTAAAATATCCTGAATGAAATCAATAATTATGAACTAAAAGATACAAGAATTTAATAGAATATAATTTAATAAATTCAAAGAAAGAAAGAAGAAATTAATCTATTTAAAATTAACGGAATGTATCTGAAATCCATAATCGGTATTTTACTTTATACATTCGTTAAGTAATTGTAAAATACTCACTATGGTGAAATAAAGGTTACCGCTTGAAATTTATGTATGTAAGTTACCACAAAATATGTTTAAACATAAACATTTATTAAATATTTGTAAGTTCCCACCAAATGTGCTGAGTTAACACAAAATAAGTTTAAACACAAACATTTATTAAACATTTATTAAATAGTCTGAGTGTCGCATTTCTTTATTGCATTCCAAAATTTAGTTCTCATCAAAGGTGTAACACGAGCCAGAATAAAGTGGCGTGATCATTAAAATCTAAAGCTATGAGTTAGGGTAGATTATAAGAAACGAATTACTGTTGATTTCACTTTTAAATAAAGAGGTTGAGCTGTCTCTTAAAAGACTCTCAATATAAAAAAATATATTTTTAAAAAAAATACAATTTAATTGGCGCCGTAGCAGGGACCCTTCGAAAAGGTCCTTCGGAAAAACGGTAAATCACAGTCAAGCCTTGGCAGGCTCCTCAGTAGTTTAATTACAAACCGGGTTGCGCGTATAAGCCAGCGCCTGCTAAGCTCGCGAAAGCGAAACCTAGTTAAGAAAAACAGAACTTGTGAAAAAGTAAAAAATAAAAATAAAAAAGAAATAAGATTTGTGAAAAAAAGTTAAACAAACTGTTAAAAAGAAACTTTAAGTAAAAAAATTTATAAATAAATGCTGTTAATGAATTAAAAATTAATAAGAAACTTTAAGTGGAAGTGAATAATTGAAGTAAGGATTAAATAAACAGAAATAGATTATCAAAATAATAATAATAATAAAAAATCAGCTAAAGTGAAACTATCTGTAACTCTAATTGAAGAAAAAATTAAATAAACAGAATTTGTGAAGCAATAAGTAATTAGTTAAGGTGAAGAATAAACTAAGTGGTGCATTGAAGAAAAAAATTTTTTTAGCTAAACAGAACTAAATAGAGAAAAGAACTAAAATTTAATAAACAATTGAAATTAAAATAATGAAAAGAACATCTTGAATTATAGCTAAACATAACTAAATAAAGAAATGATCAAAAATTATTAAAACAAAAAAAAAATCTAAAGAAATTTTTTACATTTGTGTGACTACAAATAAATTCAAAATAAAAGAACATCTTGAATTATACGCTAAAAATTTAAATAAAGAACAAAACCAACAGACAGAAGTTATATCAGAGATGCTGCTAGAGTAAGTTAATTTTAAGGAAATTTTATAAAATTAAGAAAAATACATTTTGAAAATTAAAAAAAAAAAAATTTTAATTAAGTTTTATAAAAAGTGTGATTATCGCAGCGTCTCAGTGATATAAAAATTTAAATTTTTTCTATGCTTCAATATCCTTTAAGTATAATTAAAAAAATAAAAAATTTTTTATTAAATAAAAAAAAATATACATTTTGAAATTTTAATCAAGAAAAATAAATTTTATAAAAAGTGTACTTATTCATCGCTGCGTGCCAGTGATATAAAAATTTAAATTTTTTTATTCTATCCTTCAATATCCTTTGAGTAAATACATGCCGGACGATTCAATTGACGACATAACACAGAGACTCAATAGGGCTCTTACAATGACGCAACCAAACGGATCTTCTGGTTCGACCGGATCTTCCGGTGTAAATGAGACGCAAAAGAAACAAATTAAAGAAATAGTTGAGGATATGCTTAGGGAAAGAAATGACAGTATCGTGGAGAAAGGCGCTGACCAACCAGTAGGTAGAGTCAGTGCTAATTTAGAAGAGGTTAGCAAAGTCCCAGATATTGTAGGATCAATAAGAGAGTTCTCTGGGAAACCAGGAGAATTCAACTCTTGGAGGAAATCTGTTGACAGAGTTTTAGCACTTTTTGAAACGCTTCGCGGTACTGGACGATACTACGCAATTCTGCACGTAATCCGCACCAAAATAACAGGTGATGCGGACACAGCTTTAGAATCATACAGGACACCGCTAGGCTGGGGCAGAATTAGAAAATGTCTGATGATGCACTACTCAGACAAGCGAGATATTGGGACTCTAGAGTACCAAATGACTTCTCTATGTCAAGGAAATAACACAGTTAACGATTTCTATCAAACAGTTTACCAACATCTCTCTTTAATCCTTGATAAAGTCGCTTGCCTCGACCTTAGCGAGGAGACTTTGCGCGTGATGACAAATACTTATAGGGAAAAGGCATTGGACACTTTCGTGAGGGGTCTTAATGGGGACCTTTCCCGACTTTTAAGTATCAGAGAGCCGACTTCATTACCACAGGCTCTACACATCTGTCTTAAGTTAGATAACATGACTTATAGGAAAAATTACGCTCAAGTTCAAAGCTCAAAATTAAACGGACAAAACATACCAACTCCGTCTAGTGGACGAGCATTTTATCCCGAACTCGCTTATACAGGATTTATGAGACCACCGGTATCACCGCGGTACCGCCCTGCAATAAATTAAAATAGTCAGAATCAAAATTTTATGAGTCCAAATTGGAATCCTCCCAGACCTCAATTTAATCAAAATGGATTTACAGGACAACCATTCCGAAACGAAAATAACAACTATCGAAAAATCCCAGGAATAGAACCGATGGATATTGATCGATCGATCCAAACGAGACAAGTTAATTATATGAACCAACCAGCAATAAACCAAAACCCAAGACAATCCGCGGGCGCCTCTTTTCAAGGACCCGTCAACAAGATGCAAAGGAATTTTCATATAAACGCCGACTATGTACCAGAAGATGAGTGGTATGGATGGACAAGTTATCCACCTGAAGGAAATGAAGTCGATATACAACCAGCGAATAATGAAGCAGACTACGTTCAAGAATATTCACAAAATATTCCTGAAGAAAATGAGGTTGCCGTGGAAATTCAGAAGGATCAAGCAGACGATGTTCAGCTTGCCGTTAATTTTTTAGGTTAAATTGTTCCTCATTGCCGTATTTCGAGGCAAAAATGAGGAACGGGGATATACTTTTATTTTTACTAGATACAGGAAGCAACAAAAACTACATTAGACCGGAAATAGTGGAAAGCCCAATAGATAACAACCGAATCTTTTATGCAAAATCTGCCAGTGGTGGAATTAGGATAACACAACATACACTTTTGACATTTTCAGGATTTGAGGATACTCCGCTTAAATTTTATTTACTACCAGGTTTTGACTCATTCGATGCAATATTAGGGAATGACAGTTTAAAAGAATTGTCAGCCGTCATTCACATTGCCGAAAATTATTTTACTATAGGAAATGGACAAAGAATAAATATAAAACAGCGTATTTCACAAAGTGTAAACAACATCGAATTACGGACTGAACATTTAAGCGAAAACCAAAAGCTTTCACTCAGGAAAATTGTGCAGCACCATAGTCAATTATTCGCAGAACCAGATGAGAGACTAACCTATTCCACTGTAGTGGAAGCAGATATAAGGACGGAAAACAACACACCAATATACGCCAAAAGCTACCCCTATCCGATGGCATTGAGAGACGTCGTGAAAGAAGAAATAAATTGGCTTTTACGAGATGGTATCATAAGACCATCACGATCTCCGTATAATTCTCCTATCTGGGTGGTTCCAAAAAAGAAAGACCATTCAGGAAAAAGGAAATTTAGAATGGTAGTGGACTTCAGAAGATTAAATGCGGTAACAATCGCAGATAAATACCCCATTCCAGACATTAATGACGTTTTGGCTAATTTGGGTGAAAACCAATACTTTACTGTACTAGATCTTAAAAGTGGTTTTCACCAGATTAATCTTAAAGAGGAAGACAGGGAAAAAACAGCTTTTTCCATCAATAATGGTAAATATGAATTTACTAGGCTGCCTTTTGGCTGGAAAAATGCCCCGTCTATTTTCCAAAGGGCACTCGATGACATATTGCGACAATTTATAGGAAAAATGTGCTATGTTTATGTGGACGATATTATAATTTTCAGTAAGGACGAACAATCACATTTAGAACATGTGAATCAAGTATTCGAAACATTAAAACGGGCACATATGAAGATCCAACTAGATAAATGTGAATTCTTTAAACGGGAAGTAGAATTCCTCGGATTTATCGTGGCAAAAGAGGGAATAAAAACAAATCCGAAGAAAGTTGAAACGATATTAAAATTCGATTACCCTAAGACACTAAAAGAACTTCGCTCGTTGTTGGGCCTATCAGGATACTACAGGCGTTTTATTAAAGGGTACGCTGATATTGCAAAACCACTTACAGTTCTCTTACGAGGAGAAGAAGGAAGAGTATCGAAAATAACATCCTCCCAAACTAAAATCAATTTAGATTATACGGCTAAAAAGGCTTTTGACGACCTAAAAAATGCTTTAATTTCACGAGAGGTAATACTAGCATATCCTGACTTTAACAAGGACTTTCAATTAACAACCGACGCATCAAACTACGCTATTGGAGCGGTGCTCAGCCAAGATGATAAACCCATTAGTTTTATCTCCAGGACACTTAACAAGACTGAGGAAAGTTATGCAGCAAATGAAAAAGAAATGCTTGCAATTATATGGTCACTAACTTCACTAAGGAATTACCTATATGGCTCAAAAAAGGTAATCATTTATACTGACCATCAACCACTTACGTACGCTCTCAGTAATAATAATAGTAACTCCAAAATGAAAAGATGGAAATGTATTCTGGAGGAATATTATTATGAACTAAGATATAAGCCAGGTAGAACTAACGTAGTGCCCGACGCATTATCTAGAAATCTCTCAGGTATAAACATCCTTCAAGGTCAATCAAGCTCTTCCACTATGACTCAACACAGTGCTGAAAGCTCAGGTGAAAATCTCATACCAAGCGCTGAAACTCCAGTTAACGTATTTAAAAACCAATTATTTATAAGCACAGGAGAAGTACCATCATATCAATTCAAAATAATCTTCTTAGGTTATCATCGACGGAAGCAAGTTATGACGAACAGAAACTAATAAAAATTCTTAAAAGATACCTTAATTCATCGGTAATAAATGGCATTAAAACTCCAAAACCGATAATGGGTAAAATTCAAAGCATTTATGCGGATCATTTTTCAAATTATAAATGTAGGTTTACACAGGTAGTAGTCGAAGACATAACGTCCGAGAACGACCAAGAGAATATCATTGTGGAAGAACATTCTAGGGCTCATCGTAATTAAAAAGAAAGTAGAACCCAAATTATGGAAAAATAATATTTCCCATCTATGGCACGAAAAATAAAAAGAATTATAAAATTGTGCTCAATTTGCAAAAAAAATAAATACGAAAGACATCCAAATAGACCGGAACTTGGCGAAACACCGATACCAACATATCCTGGTCATACAATTCACATAGACATATTTTCAACCGAAAAAAAACTGATACTGACTTCGATCGACAAGTTTTCAAAATACGTTCAAGTAAAACAACTTAGTGGCAGATCAATTGAGGCCGTTAGAAGACCTCTTAGGGAACTTTTGTTTTTCTACGGGGTACCAAAAAATGTAGTAATGGAAAACAATAATAGACAAATGATAGTAAATGAGCTGACTATCAATAGAATCAAAGAGATATCTAACATTACTAATGAAATATTGAAGGTTAGAAAGGAAGATTGGAATACCGAACTAACGATTAGCTTAGAACACAAACTAAACTTTATAGAAAAAGAATTGCAGAATATTGAATACGCCATACAATGGGCAAAAGTTAATATTGTAAATTCGTTTATTTTATCTAAAACAGAAATTGAAGCCTTAAATAATGTGTTAATAAGTTATAAAATTCCAATATTTAACGTAGATGAATTACTTACTTTCGGAAATGTAAAAATTGTAACCAATAATAAGGAAATTTTATATACATTAAGCATTCCAATCACTAATAATGATACCTGTGAAACATATTTAACAAAACCTATAAAGTTTGGAAATTTAATAGATAAAATTGAATTTGATAAAATATTAAATTGTAATAACGATTTGTTTGGCATCAAAGAAAAATGTAATAGTTATAATGATATAACCATATGTAATAAAAACGACATAGTAGAACTAAAAGATGATTATTGTATAACTAGCTTATCTAAGAACAGAGTAGGCAACTGCACCCAGGTGAATAATGATCACGTACCCACTATAGAAGAAATTGGAAGCGATCTTATATTACTAAATCAATACAACGGAGAGATCACAGCAAATGACGAGGAGATACAATTAAATGGAACTTATTTGATAAAATACTTCAATACAACTATAAAAATAGATGAACAAGAATATTTTGCACCCGAAATAAGTGGCAGTAAACCCCTTCCAGCCTTTCTACAACCAAATGCAATAAGCGGCAGGATAGAGGAGGTACTTTCCTTAGAAAGGCTTCAGAAAATAAACATAAAAAATATCAAACGATTGGAACTTCTAGAAACCAAAAGCAAAACAATAACAACAATCTTAGCAGTTGTTTTTCTTGCGGCTGCTGGAACCATTACAAGTATTAAAATTTGGAAAAAATGTTATCATCAAGAAAAAGAAACAGAAGAAATAGAAGCAATTCCAGAAATAACAGAAACATCCAATACAGAACCAAAAGTTGATAAAAACAATCAAGCATTTACAATCTTCACATAGTTTGAACAATCGGGACGATTGTACTTAAGGAGGGAGGAGTTAACACAAAATATGTTTAAACATAAACATTTATTAAATATTTGTAAGTTCCCACCAAATGTTCTGAGTTAACACAAAATAAGTTTAAACACAAACATTTATTAAATATTTGTTCGTTCCCATCAAATGCGCTGACACAATGTCTGAGTGTCGCATTTCTTTATTGCATTCCAAAATTTAGTTCTCATCAAAGGTGTAACACGAGCCAGAATAAAGTGGCGTGATCATTAAAATCTAAAGCTACGAGTTAGGGTAGATTATAAGAAACAAATTACTGTTGATTTCACTTTTAAATAAAGAGGTTGAGCTGTCTCTTAAAAGACACTCAACATAAAAAAATATATTTTTTTAAAAAATACAATTTACGTATTTTTAATTTGTATACTCATATAAGCAAAAAATTAAGTAGCTCTATTAAAAAAAAAACATAACTGCACTTATTTAAAAATAAACAAAGTATAAAATGAGCCTTGTCAACCTTTACATAATTAATTACTTTCCTCACATAATACCGAAAACCTCACAAGCAACTAAGTGTAAAATTTTCTAAGTACACCTTATACTTTAAATTGTAAAATTTGTTAAATCAAACCTAAAGTGCTACATTAAAAACTTAAACATGGTAAAATTTGCTACTTAAAACTTTGAAGTGTAAGATTTGCTAAATAAAAAATTTAAATTGTAAATTGTAAAAATTACTAAATAAAATTTATAATAAAAGTGTAAAATTTGCTAAATAAAAATTTAAATTGTAAAAATTACTAAATAAAATTCATAATAAGAGCGTAAAATTTGCTAAATAAAAATTCAAATTGCAAATTGTAAAATTTACTACATAAAATTTATAATTTAAAGAGTAAAATTTGCTAAATACGAACTTAATTTTTAAATTGTAAAAATTGCTACCTAAAACTTAAAGGTACCATTTGCTAAATTTAAACTTAAACTGTGAAATTTGCTAAATAAAATTATAACTTAATTTGTAAAATTTGCTCAATGCAATTTATAACTTAAATTGTTAAATTATAAAACTTAAATACTCAAAGTGTTAATTATAAATTAATTCTATATAATAAAATTAGAATTTTGTTTTTAAAACTTGAATACTTAAAATGTTAATGTTTCTAATTATAAATTGATTGTGCATACCAAATTTGGAAATTAGCTAAGTCATCTTCATTGAATCGTATCAATCTCTCCCACCCATATACGAAGGCCCTTCGGGTGATTTATCGCCTGGTCGATAAATATTGTATTTTGAGAAAGTTGTTGTCTTAACATATAATACAGTCCACTCAACTCAACCCTTGAAAAACGCTAGGCAACAGAAATTTTCTTCAAGTTCCTTGGAAGCACCTACAAAATTTGTGCCATTATCGGAATGCATGTCTCTTGGGTAACCACGGCGTGCTACTAATCTGGAAAATGCGGCTAAAAAAGCTAAGGTTGATAAACTACTAACAGCCTCCAAGTGAATCGCTTTTGTAGCGAAACAAACAAATACGCATACATAGCCTTTTGTTATTAAACACGCGCGACCTGTAAAATTTCGAATATCGAAGGGCCCAAAAAAGTCTACTCCTGTAGCATTAAAGGGACGGGAAAAAACTGTACGAGACGAAGGTAACGCAGCCATAATCTGGCCTTGGGCATTTTTTTTTCTGTATGACACAGACCTTACAAGGACTTATAAACGATTTGAATAGATTTTTTTTTGCCCGAGGAATAAAAAACTGGGTTCTTAAGAACCTTAACATTAACTGGTTCCCTCCATGTAACGTGATTCTGTGGATAAAGTTTACCAAGAGTTTAGCATAATGACAATTCGAAGGCAAAAAGATAGGGAACTTTTCATTATAAGCGAGATTTGGTGCATTTGTCAACCCACCTCTGACTCGAATTATGCCCTGGTCATCCATTAAGGGAATCAAATTCAATAAATTTTTATCTAAATTGGTCTCTTTTCTTGATAATTTGTAATATTCATTGGAGAACAACACTCTCTGAGCTACTATTATTAACCTCTCCTTAACAAAACTTATTTCATCAGGTAAAATTTCTAACGATATGTAACGTGGCTTCTTCTTCTTAGTGCTCGCGAGTATGAAGAGAAATTTGTAATCAGGTCACAATGAGACTTAAAGTATGTAAAAAAACCTTCTGCACACTTTGCTCCTCATATGTTCCATAATTTGTACCTAAAGCTACTTCCCAACAATTCAAATCTAAGCAAAGCCACGAAGGACCATGACACCAAAGACTATTTTCCACTAGATGTTGAGGGCGAATAGCTCTACTAAAAAAATCATTGTCATTGGAACCGGCAACTCGGTTTGCTACAAAAGTCATCCAAGAACTTTGGGGTTTCTGTAGCCAAGCCAAAACAATAAAAAGTGATGTTTCAATTTCATCCATACCTAAATCCTTTTGTACGGCGTAAATTAAATCAGCGAACAAAGATGCACCGCACAGTTCCAATCTCAGCAATGAAACAGTTTTAAGTGAAGCTGCTTTTGACTTAGCTAGCAGTAACTGGGTCTGTATAAAAACGTATACGCAAGCACCATATGCTTTCTTCGAAGCGTCACAAGACCCATGTATTTGTAATTTACCCGAAGGCTTGAAACCTATCCAACGCGATATTCCTATATTATTGATTGCTTTGTAATCATCGAGAAATTGAGCTCATTTAAGTCCCCTGGATGCCGGCAAGTATTTGTCCCAATTTGTTTTATCACTCCGGATTTGTTGCATTATTATCTTTGCAATAACCACAATGGGACTTAAACATCCAACTGCATGAAAAAGTTGTACGATAAGGGCCAAGACTTCTCGTTTGGTAAATTTTTCTTTACGCGGTATTGAAGTTGCCACAAAATAAAACTGATCTAACCTAGCATTCCACCGTATTCCCAATGTTTTAGTCGTACTTATATCGTCGATTTCTAAAAAGCTATCTCGCAGTTGATGGTCGGTTGGCAGGCCCTGCAAAATTCGTTCATCGTTCATCGGCCGATTTTAATGCTAATATAAACTGGTCGCGAGCCTTAATCGTAAAGGAAACGTCATGGGTGCCTGCTAAAGCATCGTCTACATACATTATGCGTCGCAGAATGTTGGAGGCCATTGGCCATTTGTCATTAACATCATCCGCCAACGGACGCAAATTCCTTCTAGCCAAAAAGGGGGCGCAGTTAACCCCAAACGTACCTGTCTTTAGTTCGAAATCCTTGAGATTACTTCCAGGATACGATAGCAGATTGTGGCCAGGCATTGAATTACACACATCTCATCGTTGCCTACTCTCATAGTCCTTGCACCTAAACGCCTCACCACATCCTCAGCTATGATAGAAAACTCCGAACTAAGGTCAATGAGAGCTTGCTTCATTTGTAAAGGTGGACATCACACTTTACTACATTTGCCAAGACCCCGAGATACCTCCAAATTAAGCGCGACCAATGAAATGGTAAAAACGGAATCTTCTGCAGTTCGTATACCAGAAAGCAATGCAAACCATCCATCAACTTCGCGACATTCTCAAGTGCAGGCAAATTTCTCCTCAAACAATGATTGTATCTTACTCCGCACAGCCTTGGTACAAATAGAAAGTAATGGAGAGCTTTGTACCGCAAGAGCCGTGATGGACCTAGAAAATCTCATTTCAAAGTTGTGGCTATAGGTGGTAAGATCCTATCTGCAAACAAAGGTGCAATATTACAATATTTGCAAAGCGCTGCAAATTAAAATTTTCTATAAACACTATTATTCTTCCTAAACTAACTAAACAAATCCCTTCAATTTCTTTAGAACCTACAAAAAGTACAAAAATCTTGAGCCTAGATCTGGCAGATCCACACTTTAATAAATCTTCTCAAATAGATTTAATTCTGGGTAACGACTCAGAACACTTTATTTATATTAAAGGCATCAAAAAGAATGTGAGTTGCAATTCATCTGAATATAATACCATATTTGGGTGGTTTTAAGCAGCCCAATACAAACAGATGTAGTACACACTTTTACTACAACGGTAATACTTTCCTAAACCTCTGCTCTAAATAACACACTTAGAAAATTTGGAGCAAGAGGAAATCCCGATCGTCCCTATCATTTCGGCAGCTGATCAGTACTGCGAAAATTATTATAAAGAAACCACAACGAGAGAACCAAACGGAAGATACATGGTAAGACTTCCAATAAGAAAGGAATTGCCAAACACAAAATTTCTCGGTTACTCACGCATTTTGGCCCTTGTTCAATACTCTCGTATCAAGCAGTCTCTAGCAAAAAATCCAGAGCTGAAGAAAGAATATGACTCGGCCCTAAACGAGTATTTAACACTGGATCACAGCGAAATCGTTCCAGATGGCAAATATTTTTCACCCTACTTACCTCACCATGCAATAGTTCGTCCCGAACATAAAACTACAAAGGTTAGAGTAGTATTCGACGCGTCTCGTGCGACCAAATCAGGGTTTTCACTTAATAATATTTTATACACCGGTCCAACGTTGCAATCTGATTTGATTAGTATTATTCTCAACTAGCGGATATATCAAATCGTCTTCAATGGTGACATTCAAAAAATTTATCGCCAAATCCTTCTTCATCCGGACGATCGAAAATTCCAACGTATTTTTTATCAAAAAACCGAAAATGGATCATTTAAAGACTACCGATTAAAGACCGTTACATTCGGAGTTAATTGTGCACCATTCTTGGCAATTCGCACATTGCATCAACTAGCAGAAGATATACAGAACAAATTTCCCAAAGTGGCTAAGATCTTGCGTCAAGAAATTTACGTAGGTGATATTTTATCTGGTGGACACACTATCGAAGAAGCACAAGAATGTAAGTACGAAATTGTAACAGCCCTTAAATCCACCGGCTTTCCCTTAAAAAAGATTACAGCCAATGACGATAGACTGCTCTCTCATATCTCTAAAGAAGATCTATATGACTCAGATCTTCTGCGGCTTCCAGAAACTAGCACTACAAAAACGCTAGGAATTAAATGAAATTCCCTTTCAGACACCTTTAGTTACTCATTTTTAGAAATTCCCTATACCGTAGGCATTACTAAAAGAAAAATATTGTCAGGAATCGCATCTATCTTTGATCCGGCAGGGTGGATCACCGCAATAGTAGTTAGAACAAAAATGATAATGCAGCAATTGTGGCTCGAGGGCCTACAGTGGGATGATTAAGTTAGCTCCGAAATTTCAGATAAATGGAAAAAATTACTCACAAGCCTCTCTCAGATTTATAAAATCCAAATTCCAAGATGGCTTCAATATGCTTCAACAGATGTCACTCAAGCACATGGCTTCTGTGATGCATCCAAAGCTGCATATTGCGCAGCAGTCTATTTAAGATGTGAAAAATCATCTTATGTTACCTTCTCGAACCTAATAGTAGCCTAAAACAAAGTAGCTCCCCTACAATCAGTTTGTTTACCCAGATTGGAACTCAGCGGAACAGTATTACTAACAAAACTAGTAACATATGTCAGGGAATCTCTAAAATTATCTCAATGTGATATTTTTCTCTGGACGGATTCACTAATTGTCATCGGATGGCTTTCAAAGTCTCCATGGAATTGGGAAACTTATGTCGCAAATCGCACAGCACAAATACACAACCTTCTTCCTGCCGCCAATTGGCGACATGTGCGCACTCACAATAATCCTACAGATTTGCGTACTCGTGGCTGCAACCCAGAAGAGTTAGCAAGAAATCTATTATGGTGGAATAGACCTCCTTGGCTAATTAATTCACAGGATGCGTGGCCCAAAACGACACCCATAAATAATCCCGAGAGTGTCAAAAAAGTACAATGTCTTCAAACGTCTGCTTATGCAAGAGATATATTAAACAGATTTTCTTCTCATCCGAAAGCGCTAAGAATTCTATCTTATGTATTCCGATTCGATTACCACAGTCTCAATAAATTCAAATCACAGAAAACTTATTCTAGCACAGATCTCACTCAACACGAGGGTAAACATATTAAGCAACGATTAATAATTTTGACACAACAGTCTTATTATTCCATAGAATATCAAAATATATCTAATACTGTGCCAATTTCTAACAAAAGCCCATTAAAGCCACTCAATCCAATACAAGACTCAAACCAAATTTTACGAGTTAATGGTCGTCTTGCAAACTCATCGCTGCCATACAATGAACGCTATCCTATTATATTGCCAGGAAATTCCAGATTTTGTCAGCTATATTTGGAATATATGCATGTATTTCTTGCCCATGCAGAATGCAATCAAATGACAAGAATAGTCCAAACCGAGTTTTATATTTCTCGATTAGAATCTCGAATAAAAAAGGTAATACACTAATGTAAAATCTATGTTATACACAGACAAACGCCGTGTTCTTAAATCTTGTCCCCTTTACCACAAGATAGATGCACCCTACCAGTGCCGTTTCAAACGACTGGAATAGATTTCGCTGGCCCCTTCGAACTTAAAAGCACATTTCTAAGAAATGCACGCTTAACAAAAAACTACGTAAGCGTATTTGTGTGTTTTAGCACAAAGGCCATTCACCTAGAGGTGTGCCTCGAGTTATTCACAGCAGCATTTCGGGAATCCTTTTCTCGTTTCGTAGGTCAGAGGGGACTCCCTTTCAAGATATATTCTGATAATGGCAGGAACTTCGTGGGAGCAAACCGACAGTTAAAGCGAGAATTAAAAATTTTTATTAACTCTGCGTCAACAGACATTGCTCAAAAATATATAACCCATGGATTCGAATGGGTGTTTATACCGCCTCATGCTCCTCATATGGGTGGTTTGTCGGAAGCAGCAATGAAGAGCTTTAAATTCTATTTAAAACGTGTTACAGGCACTCATAAACTCAACGTTGAAGAATTTGTAACAATATTAACTCAGATCGAAGGAATTTTAAACTCTAGCCCTATCTCAGCAATGTCTGGAGACCCTAATGACACCTTAGCTCTTACACCAGGGCATTTTCTGAGAGGCGCCCAAATTATGAGTTTTCATGACCAAAGTATTCAAGAAATAGAGCTGGTTAATCATTGGCAAAGGCTCAAGGCAATACATCAACAGTTTGCCATTAGGTGGAAAGAGGACTATTTAAAATCACTGCACAAGCGCTATAAATGGAAAAATGCTTCCACAAATCTCAAAGCAGGCGACCTCGTTGTCGTCATGGACGATATACTACCTCCGTCAGAATGGCGAATAGGTAGAATCGAACAAACCTTTGTTGGCACTGATGACAATGTGCCAGTTGTGAACGTGAAAATTGCTCATGGCATAATTAAACGCCAACAGTAAAGCTTTGCTACCTAGCACTAGTGAACGAAAATCTTTGTAATATATTTATTCTATTCCTCGTTTATTTAGCTCACATCAACAATACATTTTCTTCCCATTGATCTACTAACCATTCATGTGGCTCTTATTAGAATTCTATAATTAATAATAATTAAAATTTTACTAATAATTACTTTTCTCGTTGTCTCTTCTCTTCTCTTCCCTTTATTTAATTTATTTACAGCTTTAAATCTAGGGTAAATAGACATCATCGAACCAAACAAGATCCTGAGATCTATCAATGCATGCTGTGTACCAAGTTTCACTCGATCCGGTTTTGCAAAAAATTTCTAAACATGAATGCTTAACAAAAAAATTACGCAATAAACAAATATCGCTATTGCGTCAACTGCTTAGCAAAGAGCCATGATTTGCGTGCTTGCCCATCTATGGACACCTGCAGAAAATGCAAGCCCAAGCCCAAAGGTCTAACTCCTGTTTCCAACATCAAACGTAAAAAAGCATCACAGTCTAACAACAAGACTGCAAAAAGTCATCAAGTTCCGGATCAGCGCATCATCTCGGAGGCAATAAGATCATTGGCGCAAGTTTTGTGCGCTCAATCCGGCACAGCAATTTCCAACTCTCCATCCAGTGGCCGGAATGTATAAAATCCAAGGATTTTATATAAAATAAAATGTATATTAATAAAGTTTTATAAAACCAATATTAATATATATTTATATTCAGAATATTTCCACATATAAAAATATCCTGAATGAAATCAATAATTATGAACTAAAAGATACAAGAATTTAATAGAATATAATTTAATATATTCAAAGAAAGAAAGAAGAAATTAATCTATTTAAAATTAACGGAATGTATCTGAAATCCATAATCGGTATTTTACTTTATACATTCGTTAAGTAACTGTAAAATACTCACTATGGTGAAATAAAGATTACCGCTTGAAATTTATGTATGTATACTCATATAAGCAAAAAATTAAGTAGCTCTATTAAAAAAAAGCATAACTGCATTTATTTAAAAATAAAAAATGTATAAAATGAGCCTTGTCAACCTTTACATAATTAATTACTTTCCTCACATAACACCGAAAACCTCACAAACAACTTAGTGTAAAATTTTCTAAGTACACCTTATACTTTATATTGTAAAATTTGTTAAATCAAACCTAAAGTGCTACATAAAAACTTAAACATGGTAGAATTGGCTACTTAAAACTTTGAAGTGTAAAATTTGCTAAATAAAAAATTTAAATTGTAAATTGTAAAAATTACTAAATAAAATTTATAATAAAAGTGTAAAATTTGCTAAATAAAATTTAAATTGTAAAAATTACTAAATAAAATTCATAATAAAAGCGTAAAATTTACTAAATAAAAATTCAAATTGCAAATTGTAAAATTTACTAAATAAAATTTATAATTTAAAGAATAAAATTTGCTAAGTACGAACTTAAATCTTAAATTGTAAAAATTGCTACCTAAAACTTAAAGGTACGATTTGCTAAATTTAAACTTAAACTGTGAAATTTGCTCAATAAAATTATAACTTAATTTGTAAAATTTGCTCAATGAAATTTATAACTTAAATTGTTAAATTATAAAACTTAAATACTCAAAGTGTTAATTATAAATTAATTCTATATAATAAAATTAGAATTTTGTTTTTAAAACTTGAATACTTAAAATGTTAATGTTTCTAATTATAAATTGATTGTGCATACCAAATTTGGAAATTAGCTAAGTCATCTTCATTGAATCGTATCAATCTCTCCCACCCATATACGAAGGCCCTTCGGGTGATTTATCGCCTGGTCGATAAATATTGTATTTTGAGAAAGTTGTTGTCTTAACATATAATACAGTCCACTCAACTCAACCCTTGAAAAACGCTAGGCAACAGAAATTTTCTTCAAGTTCCTTGGAAGCACCTACAAAATTTGTGCCATTATCGGAATGCATGTCCCTTGGGTAACCACGGCGTGCTACTAATCTGGAAAATGCGGATAAAAAAGCTAAGGTTGATAAACTACTAACAGCCTCCAAGTGAATCACTTTTGTAGCGAAACAAACAAATACGCATACATAGCCTTTTGTTATTAAACACGCGCGACCTGTAAAATTTCGAATATCGAAGGGCCCAGAAAAGTCTACTCCTGTAGCATTAAAGGGACGGGAAAAAACTGTACGAGACGAAGGTAACGCAGCCATAATCTGGCCTTGGGCATTTTTTTCTGTATGACACAGACCTTACAAGGACTTATAACCGATTTGAATAGATTTTTTTTTTGCCCGAGGAATAAAAAACTGGGTTCTTAAGAACCTTAATATTAACTGGTTCCCTCCATGTAACGTGATTCTGTGGATAAAGTTTACCAAGAGTTTAGCATAATGACAATTCGAAGGCAAAAAAATAGGGAACTTTTCATTATAAGTGAGATTTGGCACATTTGTCAACCCACCTCTGACTCGAATTATGCCCTGGTCATCCATTAAGGGAATCAAATTCAATAAATTTTTATCTAAATTGGTCTCTTTTCTTGATAATTTGTAATATTAATTGGGGAACGACACTCTCTGAGCTACTATTATTAACCTCTCCTTAACAAAACTTATTTCATCAGGTAAAATTTCTAACGATATGTAACGTGGCTTCTTCTTCTTAGTGCTCGCGAGTATGAAAAGAAATTTGTAATCAGGTCACAATGAGACCTAAAGTATGTAAAAAAACCTTCTGCACCCTTTGCTCCTCATATGTTCCATAATTTGTATCCAAAGCTACTTCCCAACAATTCAAATCTAAGCAAATCCACGAAGGACCATGCCACTAAAGACTATTTTCCACTAGATGTTGAGGGCGAACAGCCCTACTCAAAAAATCAGCCGAATTTTCATTGGAACCGGCAATTCGTTTGCTACAAAAGTCATCCAAGAGCTTTGCGGTTTCTGTAGCCAAGCCAAAACAATTAAAAGTGATGTTTCAATTTTATCCATACCTAAATCCTTTTGTACGGCGTAAGTTAAATCAGCGAACAAAGATGCACCGCACAGTTCCAATCTCAGCAATGAAACAGTTTTAAGTAAAGCTGCTTTTGACTTAGCTAGCAGTAAGTGAGTCTGTATAACACCGTTTTCATCCTTAATACGAACGTATACGCAAGCACCATATGCTTTCTTCGAAGCGTCACAAAACCCATGTATTTGTAATTTACCCGAAGGCTTGAAACCTATCCAACGCGATATTCCTATATTATTGATTGCTTTGTAATCATCGAGAAATTGAGCTCATTTAAGTCCCCTGGATGCCGACAAGTATTTGTCCCAATTTGTTTTATCACTCCAGATTTGTTGCATTAATATCTTTGCAATAACCACAATGGGACTTAACCATCCAGCTGGATGAAAAAGTTGTACGATAAGGGCCAAGACTTCTCGTTTGGTAAATTTTTCATTACGCGGTATTGAAGTTGCCACAAAACAAAACTGATCTAACCTAGCATTCCACCGTATTCCCAAAGTTTTAGTCGTACTCATATCGTCGATTTCTAAAAAGCTATTTCGCAGTTGATGGTTGGTTGGCAGGCCCTGCAAAATTCGTTAATCGTTTGATGTTTATTTCCCTATTGGCACCCCGGCCGAATTTAATGCTAATGTTAACTGGTCGCGAGCCTTAATTGTAAGGGAAACGTCATGGGTGCCTGCTAAAGCATCGTCTACATACATTATGCGTCGCAGAATGTTGGAGGCCATTTGCCACTAACGTTATCCGCCAACTGAAGCAAATTCCTTATATCCAAAAAGGGGGCGCAGTTAACCCCAAACGTACCTGTCTTTAATTCGAAATCCTTGAGATTACTTCCAGGATACGATAGCAGATTGTGGCCAGGCATTGAATTACACACATCTCATCGTTGCCTACTCTCATTGTCCTTGCATCTAAACGCCTCACCAAATCCTCAGCTATGATAGAAAACTCCGAAATAAGGTCAATGAGAGCTTGCTTCATTTGTAAAGGTGGACATCACACTTTACTACATTTGCCAAAACCCCGAGATATCTCCAAATTGAGCGCGACCAATGAGATGGTAAAAACGGAATCTTCTGTAGTTCGTATACCAGAAAGCAATGCAAACCATCCATCAACTTCGCGACATTCTCAAGTGCAGGCAAATTTCTCCTCAAACAATGATTGTATCTTACTCCGCACAGCCCTGGTACAAATAGAAAGTAATGGAGAGCTTTGTACCGCAAGAGCCCTGATGGACCTAGGTTCCCAAAGGACATTTCTCTCAGAGAGAATTTCTTCTCTGATAAAATTACCATATAGAAAATCTCATTTCGAAGTTGTGGGTATAGGTGGTAAGATCCTATCTGCAAACAAAGAGTGCAATATTACAATATTTGCAAAGCGCTGAAAAATAAAATTTTCTATAAACACTATTATTCTTCCTAAACTAACTAAACAAATCCCTTCAATTTCTTTTGAACCTACAAAAAGTACAAAAGTCTCGAGCCTAGATCTGCAGATCCACACTTTAATAAATCTTCTCAAATAGATTTAATTCTGAGTAACGACTCAGAACACTTTATTTATATTAAAGGCATCAAAAAGAATGTGAGTGGCAATTCATCTGTATATAATACCATATTTGGGTGGTTTTAAGCAGCCCAACACAAACAGATGTAGTACACACTTTTACTACAACGGTAATACTTTCCTAAACCTCTGCTCTAAATAACATACTTAGAAAATTTGGAGCAAGAGGAAATCCCGATCGTCCCTATCATTTCGGCAGCTGATCAGTACTGCGAAAATTATTATAAAGAAACCACAACGAGAGAACCAAACGGAAGATACATGGTAAGACTTCCAATAAGAAAGGAATTGCCAAACACAAAATTTCTCGGTTACTCACGCATTTTGGCCCTTGTTCAATACTCTCGTATCAAGCAGTCTCTAGCAAAAAATCCAGAGCTGAAGAAAGAATATGACTCGGCCCTAAACGAGTATTTAACACTGGATCACATTGAACCACCCTCTTATCGCGAAATCGTTCCAGATGGCAAATATTTTTCACCCTACTTACCTCACCATGCAATAGTTCGTCCCGAACATAAAACTACTATTCGACGCGTCTCGTGCGACCAAATCAGGGTTTTCACTTAATAATATTTTATACACCGGTCCAACGTTGCAATCTGATTTGATTAGTATTATTCTCAACTGGCGGATATATCAAATCGTCTTCAATGGTGACATTCAAAAAATTTATCACCAAATCCTTCTTCATCCGGACGATCGAAAATTCCAACGTATTTTTTATCAAAAAAACCGAAAATGGATCATTTAAAGACTACCGATTAAAGACCGTTACATTCGGAGTTAATTGTGCACCATTCTTGGCAATTCGCACATTGCATCAACTAGCAGAAGATATACAGAACAAATTTCCCAAAGTGGCTAAGATCTTGCGTCAAGAAATTTACGTAGGTGATATTTTATCTGGTGGACACACTATCGAAGAAGCACAAGAATGTAAGTACGAAATTGTAACAGCCCTTAAATCCACCGGCTTTCCCTTAAAAAAGATTACAGCCAATGACGATAGACTGCTCTCTCATATCTCTAAAGAAGATCTATATGACTCAGATCTTCTGCGGCTTCCAGAAACTAGCACTACAAAAACGCTAGGAATTAAATGAAATTCCCTTTCAGACACCTTTAGTTACTCATTTTTAGAAATTCCCTATACCGTAGGCATTACTAAAAGAAAAATATTATCAGGAATCGCATCTATCTTTGAATCGGCAGGGTGGATCACCGCAATAGTAGTTAGAACAAAAATGATAATGCAGCAATTGTGGCTCGGGGGCCTACAGTGGGATGATTAACTTAGCTCCGATATTTCAGATAAATGGAAAAAATTACTCACAAACCTCTCTCAGATTCATAAAATCCAAATTGCAAGATGGCTTCAATATGCTTCAACAGATGTCACTCAAGCACATGGCTTCTGTGATGCATCCAAAGCTGCATATTGCGCAGCAGTCTATTTAAGATGTGAAAAATCATCTTATGTTACCTTCTCGAACCTAATAGTATCCTAAAACAAAGTAGCTCCCCTACAATCAGTTTGTTTACCCAGATTGGAACTCAGCGGAACAGTATTACTAACAAAACTAGTAACATATGTCAGGGAATCTCTAAAATTATCTCAATGTGGTATTTTTCTCTGATATTGTCATCGGATGGCTTTCAAAGTCCCCATGGAATTGGGAAACCTATGTCGCAAATCGCACAGCACAAATACACAACCTTCTTCCTGCCGCTAATTGGCGACATTTGCGCACTCACAATAATCCTGCAGATTTCCGTACTCGTGGCTGCAACCCAGAAGAGTTAGCAAGAAATCTATTATGGTGGAATAGACCTCCTTGGCTAATTAATTCACAGGATGCGTGGCCCAAAAAGACACCCATAAATAATCCCGAGAGTGTCAAAAAAGTACAATGTCTTCAAACGTCTGCTTATGCAAGAGATATATTAAACAGATTTTCTTCCCATCCGAAAGCGCTAAGAATTCTATCTTATGTATTCCGATTCGATTACCACAGTCTCAATAAATTCAAATCACAGAAAACTTATTCTAGCACAGATCTCACTCAACACGAAGTTAAACATATTAAGCAACGATTAATAATTTTGACAAAACAGTCTTATTATTCGATAGAATATCAAAATATATCTAATACTGTGCCAATTTCTAACAAAAGCCCATTAAAGCCACTCAATCCAATACAAGACTCAAACCAAATTTTACGAGTTAACGGTCGTCTTGCAAACTCATCGCTGCCATACAACGATCGCTATCCTATTATATTGCCAGGAAATTCCAGATTTTGTCAGCTATATTTGGAATATTTGCATGTATTTCTTGCCCATGCAGAATGCAATCAAATGACAAGAATAGTCCAAACCGAGTTTTATATTTCTCGATTAGAATCTCGAATAAAAAACGTAATACACTAATGTAAAATCTATGTTATACACAGACAAACGCCGTGTTCTTAAATCTTGTCCCCTTTACCACAAGATAGATGCACCCTACCAGTGCCGTTTCAAACGACTGGAATAGATTTCGCTGGCCCCTTCGAACTTAAAAGCACATTTCTAAGAAATGCACGCTTAACAAAAAACTACGTAAGCGTATTTGTGTGTTTTAGCACAAAGGCCATTCACCTAGAGGTGTGCCCCGAGTTATTCACAGCAGCATTTCGGGAATGCTTTTCTCGTTTCGTAGGTCAGAGGGGACTCCCTTTCAAGATATATTCTGATAATGGCAGGAACTTCGTGGGAGCAAACCGACAGTTAAAGCGAGAATTAAAATTTTTTATTAACTCTGCGTCAACAGACATTGCTCAAAAATATATAACCCATGGATTCGAATGGGTGTTTATACCGCCTCATGCTCCTCATATGGGTGGTTTGTGGGAAGCAGCAATGAAGAGCTTTAAATTCCATTTAAAACGTGTTACAGGCACTCATAAACTCAACTTTGAAGAATTTGTAACAATATTAACTCAGATCGAAGGAATTTTAAACTCTAGCCCTATCTCAGCAATGTCTGAAGACCCTAATGACACCTTAGCTCTTACACCAGGACATTTTCTGAGAGGCGCCCCAATTATGAGTTTTCCTGACCAAAGTATTCAAGAAATAGAGCTGGTTAATCATTGGCAAAGGCTCAAGGCAATACATCAACAGTTTGCCATTAGGTGGAAAGAGGACTATTTAAAATCACTGCACAAGCGCTATAAATGGAAAAATGCTTCCACAAATCTCAAAGCAGGCGACCTCGTTGTCGTCATGGACGATATACTACCTCCGTCAGAATGGCGAATAGGTAGAATCGAACAAACCTTTGTTGGCACTGATGACAATGTGCCAGTTGCGAACGTGAAAATTGCTCATGGCATAATTAAACGCCAACAGTAAAGCTTTGCTACCTAGCACTAGTGAACGAAAATCTTTGTAATATATTTATTCTATTCCTCGTTTATTTAGCTCACATCAACAAGACATTTTCTTCTCATTGATCTACTAACCATTCATGTGGCTCTTATTAGAATTCTATAATTAATAATAATTAAAAGTTTACTAATAATTACTTTTCTCGTTGTCTTTTCTCTTCTCTTCCCTTTATTTAATTTATTTACAGCTTCAAATCTAGGGTAAATAGACATCATCGAACCAAACAAGATCCTGAGATCTATCAATGCATGCTGTGTACCAAGTTTCACTCGATCCGGTTTTGCAAAAAATTTCTAAACATGAATGCTCAACAAAAAAATTACGCAATAAACAAATATCACTATTGCGTCAACTGCTTAGCAAAGAGCCATGATTTGCGTGCTTGCCCATCTATGGACACCTGAAGAAAATGCAAGCCCAAGCCCAAAGGTCTAACTCCTGTTTCCAACATCAAACGTAAAAAAGCATCACAGTCTAACAACAAGACTGCAAAAAGTCATCAAGTTCCGGATCAGCGCATCATCTCGGAGGCAATAAGATCATTGGCGCAAGTTTTGTGCGCTCAATCCGGCACAGCAATTTCCAACTCTCCATCCAGTGGCCGGAATGTATAAAATCCAAGGATTTTATATCAAATAAAATGTATATTAATAAAGTTTTATAAAACCAATATTAATATATATTTATATTTAGAATATTTCCACATATAAAAATATCCTGAATGAAATCAATAATTATGAACTAAAAGATACAAGAATTTAATAGAATATAATTTAATATATTCAAAGAAAGAAAGAAGAAATTAATCTATTTAAAATTAACGGAATGTATCTAAAATCCATAATCGGTATTTTACTTTATACATTCGTTAAGTAATTGTAAAATACTCACTATGGTGAAATAAAGATTACCACTTGAAATTTATGTATGTATACTCATATAAGCAAAAAATTAAGTAGCTCTATTAAAAAAAAAGCATAACTGCACTTATTTAAAAATGAAAAATGTATAAAATGAGCCTTGTCAACCTTTACATGATTAATTACTTTCCTCACATAACACCGAAAACCTCTCAAACAACTAAGTGTAAAATTTTCTAAGTACACCTTATACTTTAAATTGTAAAATTTGTTAAATCAAACCTAAAGTGCTACATAAAAACTTAAACATGGTAAAATTTGCTACTTAAAACTTTGAAGTGTAAAATTTGCTAAATAAAAAATTTAAATTGTAAATTGTAAAAATTACTAAATAAAATTTATAATAAAAGTGTAAAATTTGCTAAATAAAATTTAAATTGTAAAAATTACTAAATAAAATTCATAATAAAAGCGTAAAATTTGCTAAATAAAAATTCAAATTGCAAGTTGTAAAATTTACTAAATAAACTTTATAATTTAAAGAATAAAATTTGCTAAGTACGAACTTAAATCTTAAATTGTAAAAATTGCTATCTAAAACTTAAAAGGTACCATTTGCTAAATTGAAACTTAAACTGTAAAATTTGCTCAATAAAATATAATTTAATTTGTGAAATTTGCTCAATATAATTTATATCTTAAATTGTTAAATTATAAAACTTAAATACTCAAAGTGTTAATTATAAATTAATTCTATATAATAAAATTAGAATTTTGTTTTTAAAACTTGAATACTTAAAATGTTAATGTTTCTAATTATAAATTGATTGTGCATACCAAATTTGTAAATTAGCTAAGTCATCTTCATTGAATCGTATCAATCTCTCCCACCCATATACGAAGGCCCTTCGGGTGATTTATCGCCTGGTCGATAAATATTGTATTTTGAGAAAGTTGTTGTCTTAACATATAATACAGTCCACTTAACTCAACCCTTGAAAAACGCTAGGCAACAGAAATTTTCTTCAAGTTCCTTGGAAGCACCTACAAAATTTGTGCCATTATCGGAATGCATGTCCCTTGGGTAACCACGGCGTGCTACTAATCTGGAAAATGCGGCTAAAAAAGCTAAGGTTGATAAACTACTAACAGCCTCCAAGTGAATCGCTTTTGTAGCGAAACAAACAAATACGCATACATAGCCTTTTGTTATTAAACACGCGCGACCTGTAAAATTTTGAATATCGAAGGGCCCAGAAAAGTCTACTCCTGTAGTATTAAACGGACGGGAAAAAACTGTACGAGACGAAGGTAACGCAGCCATAATCTGGCCTTGGGCATTTTTTTTTCTGTATGACACAGACCTTACAAGGACTTATAACCGATTTGAATAGATTTTTTTTTTGCCCGAGGAATAAAAAACTGGGTTCTTAAGAACCTTAACATTAACTGGTTCCCTCCATGTAATGTGATTCTGTGGATAAAGTTTACCAAGAGTTTAGCATAATGACAATTCGAAGGCAAAAAGATAGGGAACTTTTCATTATAAGTGAGATTTGGCGCATTTGTCAACCCACCTCTGACTCGAATTATGCCCTGGTCATCCATTAAGGGAATCAAATTCAATAAATTTTTATCTAAATTGGTCTCTTTTCTTGATAATTTGTAATATTCATTGGGGAACGAAACTCTCTGAGCTACTATTATTAACCTCTCCTTAACAAAACTTATTTCATCAGGTAAAATTTCTAACGATATGTAACGTGGCTTCTTCTTCTTAGTGCTCGCGAGTATGAAGAGAAATTTGTAATCAGGTCACAATGAGACCTAAAGTATATAAAAAAACCTTCTGCACCCTTTGCTCCTCATATGTTCCATAATTTGTATCCAAAGCTACTTCCCAACAATTCAAATCTAAGCAAATCCACGAAGGACCATGCCACTAAAGACTATTTTCCACTAGATGTTGAGGGCGAACAGCCCTACTCAAAAAATCAGCCGAATTGTCATTGGAACCGGCAATTCGGTTTGCTACAAAAGTCATCCAAGAGCCTTGTGGTTTCTGTAGCCAAGCCAAAACAATAAAAAGTGATGTTTCAATTTTATCCATACCTAAATCCTTTAGTACGGCGTAAATTAAATCAGCGAACAAAGATGCACCGCACAGTTCCAATCTCAGCAATGAAACAGTTTTAAGTGAAGCTGCTTTTGACTTAGCTAGCAGTAAGTGAGTCTGTATAACACCGTTTTCATCCTTAATACGAACGTATACGCAAGCACCATATGCTTTCTTCGAAGCGTCACAAAACCCATGTATTTGTAATTTACCCGAAGGCTTGAAACCTATCCAACGCGATATTCCTATATTATTGATTGCTTTGTAATCATCGAGAAATTGAACTCATTTAAGTCCCCTGGATGCCGACAAGTATTTGTCCCAATTTGTTTTATCACTCCAGATTTGTTGCATTAATATCTTTGCAATAACCATAATGGGACTTAACCATCCAGCTGGATGAAAAAGTTGTACGATAAGGGCCAAGACTTCTCGTTTGGTAAATTTTTCTTTACGCGGTATTGAAGTTGCCACAAAACAAAACTGATCTAACCTAGCATTGCACCGTATTCCCAAAGTTTTAGTCGTACTCATATCGTCGATTTCTAAAAAGCTATTTCGCAGTTGATGGTTGGTTGGCAGGCTCGCAAAATTCGTTAATCGTTTGATGTTTATTTCCCTATTGGCACCCCGGCCGAATTTAATGCTAATGTTAACTGGTCGCCAGCCTTAATTGTAAGGGAAACGTCATGGGTGCCTGCTAAAGCATCGTCTACATACATTATGCGTCGCAGAATGTTGGAGGCCATTTGTCATTAACGTCATCCGCCAACTGAAGCAAATTCCTTATATCCAAAAAGGGGGCGCAGTTAACCCCAAACGTACCTGTCTTTAATTCGAAATCCTTGAGATTACTTCCAGGATACGATAGCAGATTGTGGCCAGGCATTGAATTACACACATCTTATCGTTGCCTACTCTCATTGTCCTTGCATCTAAACGCCTCACCAAATCCTCAGCTATGATAGAAAACTCCGAAATAAGGTCAATGAGAGCTTGCTTCATTTGTAAAGGTGGACATCACACTTTACTACATTTGCCAAAACCCCGAGATACATCCAAATGAAGCGCGACCAATGAGATGGTAAAAACGGAATCTTCTGCTATACCAGAAAGCAATGCAAAGCATCCATCAACTTCGCGACATTCTCAAGTGCAGGCAAATTTCTCCTCAAACAATGATTGTATCTTACTCCGCACAGCCTTGGTACAAATAGAAAGTAATGGAGAGCTTTGTACCGCAAGAGCCCTGATGGACCTAGGTTCCCAAAGGACATTTCTCTCAGAGAGAATTTCTTCTCTGCTAAAATTACCATATAGAAAATCTCATTTCGAAGTTGTGGGTATAGGTGGTAAGATCCTACAGTGAACTCGCGAAAACCTGAACTAGTTTTTACCAGGGGTGTTTACGTTTTCAAATTTGTTCATGTTTTCGATTGTGAAAATTTTAGAACAAAAAAGCACAGTTAAGCTCGAAATAATAACTTCAAACAAACAATTATATATCAGATATTAAGATTGGATAAAAAATTAAAATTTTTTATTTATTCACTTCACAAAAATAAAATAAAATGTTTATACTTTTTCACTTCTAAAAAACAAAAAACTCAAATACATATGTACTAACAAATGTAATTCTTACCAACTGAATAAAAATGGATTAAAATAAATAAAAAAAACTAATATCCCTTTAAAGGACGGGTTTTGTTTCTTAATAGTTTTTACACAAAGAAATCGTTTATCTTCTTTTGGTATGTGTTTTGTTTTACCATTTTTAGTACAGCCTTTTTTTAAGATTATTCAAGACTCTTATTTCAGTTTGGTCAACCTTTTCATTTTCAGCCCATTTTAAGACTTTATTTAATGCTTCCACTGCTTCCTTGTGTTTTATTACGATTTCTGGCTGTTCTACATTAGTATCACTATCTTCGTCACCTTCAGATTCATTATTAATTTCAAAAATTTCAAGTTCTGTCTGGTTCTCGTCGAAACTGTTCTTTCATTCTTTTACTAGGAAAATGGTAACATCTGCCTGTAAAAATTGTGTTATATTTTTAAAGAAAAATTAAAAGTTTTTTATAAAACAAACCTGAGGACTTATAGTCTGCAGAAGACCAACCGCTCTTTCTTCCAACTGTCTTATTTCTGCCTGCCAGGTTTCTCTCAATTCACCTAAGGGTACGTTATCATCAGGGTCCTCCTGATCCGAAACTAAATCTAAAATATTTTTCCAACATTTGCAATATATTTCTTGTGTGATTCGACTCCATACAGAGTCTAAGAGAGTTATTGCATCTCTTAATGAAATCATTTTGATTAACTCCAACAAATTTAATTCATTTCCTGCAATTAAAGCCAAAAGGCTGTTTCTATAATGCAGTTTTGTTATTTTAAAAACATTTTGATCCATTGGCTGGATTAATGAGGTTACATTTGGAGGTAAAAACATTGTAGAAATGGAACCATCCTGAGATATCAACTCTTTTTCAGGAGGATACGACGGGGCATTGTCTACTAATAAAAGAGCGTTTACTGGCAGACCCTTTTTTCTAGAAAATCCGTAACCTAAAAAAAATATTGAAAATTTAAAAGTTTTCAATAATGTATAACTGATTTACCTCAGGTACGAATGAATAGTGAAACCAATCCTTGAATAATGAAGACGTCATCCAAGCAGACTTAGAGCTTTTGTAGTTAACAGGGCATGCATAATTTTTGAAGCATCGGGGCTTTTTTGCCTTTCCAATAACAAAGAGCTTAAGCTTATGTGATCCTGACGCATTTGAGCAACATATAAAAGTGAGTCGCTTTTTCTCCATTTTATCGCCTGGTGTAGTTTTCTCCAAAGATGAAACAAACGTTTTTTCCGATATAAACCGGATTCGTCAGCGTTGTACAACTGATCTTGATATAAGCCGAGCTCATTCATTTTTGCTCTTAACTTTATTTTAAACGGATCTACCAAAAGTGGTTGAGCGGAAAGTTTTTCGCCGCTAATTTTAAGCAGTCGAACACCATACCTCTTTTTGAAATTTTGTAGCCATTCGTCGCTTGCATTAAATCCACGATTGCTTTCATTAATTTGCTCATGAAGTTGTTTGGCTTTCGCTTTTAGCATTAGTCCACTTACTGGCATTTTCTTATTTCTCATGTTAACAAACCATTTATAAAGATTTTTCTCCATTCTCGGAAGCTCTGATGCGTGTAATGTTTTGCGAACTCCTGGCCCACAAATTGTGTTGTTACACATGTTTTTATTGCATTATCCTTATTTTTAATCGAACATATCGTTGATTTTGCCACTTGATATTTTTAAACTAAGCCAGTTACACTACCACCTTTTTGTAATAGGTCAACAATATCTGCCTTGTCTTTCAGACTTAAAACTTTTGGCTTTTTAGATGACATTTTAATTAATTATTAGCACTCAGAATTCAAATTTGTACTTTAGCAAAATACGAGTAATAATATACTGACAGGTTGTGTGTTTATAGATCAAATGTCATGGCGCAACTAAATCAGTAAAGGTACATAGATGCATGTATTTGTGAAAACAATCAACGTAAACATAAAAATGTGTTCTGGGATTTCCAAAATTAAAAGTAAATTAAAAAATAAAACGAAAAAAAAAATTAGAAAACTTTGTTCACGTTTTAGAGCTTCAGACTTTGTTCACGTTTTAGAGTAGTCAATGTAAAAATTAATTTGTTCACGTTTTCGAGTCGTTCATGTATTCGAGTGTTCACGTTTTCGCGAGTTCACTGTATTTGCAAACAAAGAGTGCAATATTACAATATTTGCAAAGCGCTGCAATCTCGAGCCTAGATCTGGCAGAGATCCACACTTCAATAAATCTTCTCAAATAGATTCAATTCTGGGTAACGACTCAGAACACTTTATTTATATTGAAGGCATCAAAAAGAATGTGAGTGGCAATGCATCTGCATATAATACCATATTTGGGTGGTTTTAAGCGGCCCAACACAAACAGATGTAGTACACACTTTTACTACAATGGTAATACTTTCCTAAACCTCTGCTCTTAATAACACACTTAGAAAATTTTGGAGCAAGAGGAAATCCCGACTGTCCCTATCATTTCGGCAACTGATCAGTACTGCGAAAACTATTATAAAGAAACCACAACGAGAGAACCAAACGGAAGATACATGGTAAGACTTCCAATAAGAAAGGAATTTCCAAACACAAAATTTCTCATATCAAGCAGTCTCTAGCAAAAAATCCAGAGCTGAAGAAAGAATATGAATCGGCCCTAAAAGATTATTTAACACTGGATCACATTAAAACACCCTCTTATCGCGAAATCGTTCCAAATGGCAAATAATTTTCATCCTACTTACCTCACCATGCAATAGTTCGTCCTACAAAGGTTAGAGTAGTATTCCACGCGTCTTATACGACCAAATCAGGGTTTTCACTTAATGATATTTTATACACCGGTCCAACGTTGCAATCTGATTTGATTAGTATTATTCTCAACTGGCGGATATATCAATTCGTCTTTAATGGTGACATTCAAAAAATGTATTGCCAAATCCTTCTTCATCCGGACGATCGAAAATTCCAACATATTATTTATCAAAAAAACGAAAATGGCTCATTTAAAGACTACC
The DNA here is from genome assembly GCA_937654795.1 of Cistogaster globosa. Lineage (NCBI taxonomy): Eukaryota > Metazoa > Arthropoda > Insecta > Diptera > Tachinidae > Cistogaster > Cistogaster globosa. The sequence continues at coordinate 107,369,985 of OW569403.1, read as the reverse complement.
AATTAAAGACTGTTACATTTGGAGTTAATTGTGCACCATTCTTGGCAATTCGCACATTGCATCAACCAGCAGAAGATATACAGAACAAATTTTCCAAAGTGGCTAAAATCTTGCGTCAAGAAGATTACGTAGATGATATTTTATCTAGTGGACACACTATCGAAGAAGCACAAGAATATCAGTACAAAATTGTAACAGCCCTTAAATCCGCCGGCTTTCCCTTAAAAAAGATTACAGCCAATGACGATAAACTGCTCTCTCATATCTCTAGAGAAGATCTATATTACTCAGATCTTCTGCGGCTTCCAGAAACTAGCACTACAAAAACGCTAGGAATTAAATGAAATGCCCTTTCAGACACCTTTAGTTACTCATTTTCAGAAATTCCCTGTACCGTAGGCATTACTAAAAGAAAAATATTGTCAGGAATCGCATCTATCTTAGATCCGGCAGGGTGGATCACCGCAATAGTAGTTAGAACAAAAATGATAAGGCAGTAATTGTGGCTCGAGGGCCTACAGTGGGATGATTAAGTTAGCTCCGAAATTTCAGATAAATGGAAAAAATTACTCACAAACCTCTCTCAGATTCATAAAATCCAAATTCCAAGATGGCTACAGTATGCTCCAACAGATGTTGTTCAAATACATGGCTTCTGTGATGCATCCAAAGCTGCATATTGCGCAGCAGTCTATTTCAGATGCGAAAAATCATCTCGTGTTACCTTCTCGAACCTAATAGTAGCAAAAAACAAAGTAACTCCCCTACAATCAGTTTGTTTACCCAGATTGGAACTCAGCGGAACAGTATTACTAACAAAACTAGTAACATATATCAGGGAATCTCTAAAATTATCTCAATGTGATATTTTTCTCTGGACGGATTCACTAATTGTCATCGGATGGCTTTCAAAGCCCCTATGGACACACAAATACGCAACCTTCTTCCTGCCGCTAATTGGGAACATGTGCGCACTCACAATAATCCTGCAGATTTCGGTACTCGTGGCTGCAACCCAGAAGAGTTAGCAAGAAGTCTATTATGGTAGAATGGACCTCCTTGGCTAATTAATTCACAGGATGCGTGGCCCAAAACGATACCCATAAATACTCCCGAGAGTGTCAAAAAAGTACAATGTCTGCTTATGCAAGAGATATATTAAACAGATTTTCTTCTCATCCGAAAGCGCTAAGAATTCTATCTTATGTATTCCGATTTTATTACTACAGTCTCAATAAATTCAAATCACAGAAAACTTATTCTAGCACAGATCTCACTCAACACGAAGTTAAACATATTAAGCAACGATTAATAATTTTGACACAACAGTCTTATTATTCGATAGAATATCAAAATGTATCTAATACTGTGCCAAAAGCCCATTAAAGCCACTCAATCCAATACAAGAGTCAGACAAAATTTTACGAGTCAATGGTCGTCTTGCAAGCTCATCGCTGCCATAAAACGAACGCTATCCTATTATATTGCCAGGAAATTCCAGATTTTGTCAGCTATATTTGGAATATTTGCATGTATTTCTTGCCCATGCAGAATGCAATCAAATGACAAGAATAGTCCAAACCGAGTTTTACATCTTTTGATTAGAATCTTGAATAAAAGAGGTAATACACCAATGTAAAATCTGTGTTATACACAGACTAACGCCGTGTTATTAAATTTTGTCCCCTTTACCACAAGACAGATGCACCCTACCAGTGCTGTTTCAAACGACTGGAATAGATTTCGCTGGCCCCTTTGAACTTAAAAGCACATTTCTAAGAAATGCGCCCTTAACAAAAAACTACGTAAGCGTATTTGTGTGTTTTAGCACAAAGGCCATTCACCTAGAGGTGTACTCCGAGTTATTTACAGCACCATTTCGGGAAGCCTTTTCGCGTTTCGTAGGTCAGAGGGGACTCCCTTTCAAGATATATTCTGATAATGGCAGGAACTTCGTGGGAGCAAACCGACGGTTAAAGCGAGAATTCAAAATTTTTATTTACTCTGCATCAACAGACATTGCTCAAAAATACATAACCCATGGATTCGAATGGGTGTTTATATCGCCTCATGCTCCTCATATGGGTGGTTTGTGGGAAGCAGCTCCGAAGAGCTTTAAGTTCCATTTAAAACGTGTTACAGGCACTCATAAACTCAACTTTGAAGAATTGGTAACAATATTAACTCAGATCGAAGGAATTTTAAACTCTCGCCCTATCTCAGCAATGTCTGGAGACCCTAATGACACCTCAGCTCTTACACCAGGGCATTTTCTGAGAGGCGCCCCAATTATGAGTTTTCCTGACTAAAGTATCCAAGAAATAGAGCTGGTTAATTGTTGGCAAAGGCTCAAGGCAATACATCAACAGTTTGCCATTAGGTGGAAAGAGGACTATTTAAAGTCACTGCACAAGCGCTATAAACGGAAAAATGCTTCCACAAATCTCAAAACAAACGACCTCGTAGTCGTCATGGACGATATACTACCTCCCTCAGAATGGCGAATAGGTAGAATCGAACAAACCTTTGTTGGCACTGATGACAATGTGCCAGTTGCGAACGTAAAAACTTCTCATGCCATAACTAAACGCCAACAGTAAAGCTTTGCTACCTAGCACTAGTGAACGAAAATCTTTGTAATATATTTATTCTATTCCTCGCTTATTTAGCTCACACCTACAAAACATTTTCTTCTCATTGATCTACTAACCATTCATGTGGCTCTTATTAGAATTCTATAATTAATAATAATTAAAATTTTACTAATAACTACTTTTCTCGTTGTCTCTTCTCTTCCCTTTATTTAATTTATTTACAGCTTTAAATCCAGGGTAAATAGACATCATCGAACCAAACAAGATCCTGAGATCTATCAATGCATGCTGTGTACCAAGTTTTACTTGATCCGGTTTTGCAAAAAATTTCTAAACATGAATGCTCAACAAAAAAATTACGCAGTATACAAATATCGCTATTGCGTCAACTGCTTAGCAAAGAGCCATGATTTGCGTGCTTGCCCATCTATGGACACCTGCAGAAAATGCAAGCCCAAGCCCAAAGGTCTAACTCCTGTTTCCAGCATCAAACGTAAAAGAGCATCACAGTCTAACAACAAGACTGAAAAAAGTCATCAAGTTCCGGATCAGCGCATCATCTCGGAGGCAATAAGATCATTGGCGCAAGTTTTGTGCGCTCAATCCGGCACAGCAATTTTCAACTCTACATCCAGTGGTCGGAATGTATAAAATCCAAGGATTTTATATCAAATAAAATGTATATTAATAAAGTTTTATAAAACCATTATTAATATATATTTATATTTAGAATAATTCCACATATTAAAATATCCTGAATGAAATCAATAATTATGAACTAAAAGACACAAAAATTTAATAGAATATAATTTAATATATTCAAAGAAAGAAAGAAGAAAATTAGTCTATTTAAAATTAACGGAATGTATCTGAAGTCCATAATCGGTATTTTACTTTATACATTCGTTAAGTAATTGTAAAATACTCACTATGGTGAAATAAAGATTACCGCTTGAAATTTATGTATGTATACTCATATAAGCAAAAAATTAAGAAGCTCTATTAAAAAAAAAAGAAAAGCCTTCTCAACCTTTACATAACTAATTACTTTCCTCACATAATACCGAAAACCTCACAAACAACTAAGTGTAAAATTTTCTAAGTACACCTTATACTTTAAATTGTAAAATTTGTTAAATCAAACCTAAAGTTAAAAACTTAAACATGGTAAAATTTGCTACTTAAAACTTTGAAGTGTAAAATTTGCAAAATAAAAAATTTAAATTGTAAATTGTAAAAATTACTAAATAAAATTTATAATTTAAAGAGTAAAAATTGCTAAATACGAACTTAAATTTTAAATTGTAAAAATTGCTACCTAAAACTTAAAAGGTACCATTTGCTAAATTAAAACTTAAACTGTGAAATTTTCTCAATAAAATATAATTTAATTTGTGAAATTTGCTCAATGAAATTTATAACTTAAATTGTTAAATTATAAAACTTAAATACTCAAAGTGTTAATTATAAATTAATTCTATATAATAAAATTAGAATTTTGTTTTTAAAACTTGAACACTTAAAATGTTAATGTTTCTAATTATAAATTGATTGTGCATACCAAATTTGGAAATAAGCTAAGTCATCTTCATTGAATCGTATCAATCTCTCCCACCCATACACGAAGGCCCTTCGGGTAATTTATCGCCTGGTCGATAAATATTGTATTTTGAGAAAGTCGTTGTCTTAACATATAATACCGTCCACTTAACTCAACCCTTGAAAAACGCTAGGCAACAGAAATTTTCTTCAAGTTCCTTGGAAGCACCTACAAAATTCGAGCCATTATCGGAATGCATGTCCCTGGGGTAACCACGGCGTGATACTAAATGGAAAATCCAAGTGAATCGCTTTTGTAGCGAAACAAACAAATACGCATACATAGCCTTTTGTTATTATACACGCGCGACCTGTAAAATTTCGAATATCGAAGGGACCAGAAAGTTCTACTCCTGTAGCATTAAAGGGACGGGAAAAAGCTGTACGAGACGAAGGTAACGCAGCCATAATCTGGCCTTGGGCATTTTTTTTCTGTATGACACAGACCTTACAAGGACTTATAACCGATTTGAATAGATTTTTTTTTTGCCCGAGGAATAAAAAACTGGGTTCTTAAGAACCTTAACATTAACTGGTTCCCTGCATGTAACGTGATTCTGTGGATAAAGTTTACCAAGAGTTTAGCATAATGACAAGTCGAAGGCAACAAGATAGGGAACTTTTCATTATAAGCGAGATTTGGCACATTTGTCAACCTACCTCTGACTCGAATTATGCCCTGGTCATCAATTAAGGGATTTAAATTCAATAAATTTTTATCTAAATTGGTCTCTTTTCTTGATAATTTGTAATATTCATTGGGGAACGACACTCTCTGAGCTACTATTATTAACCTCTCCTTAACAAAACTTATTTCATCAGGTAAAATATCTACCGATGTGTAACGTGGCTCCTTCTTCTTAGTGCTCGCGAGTATAAAGAGAAATTTGTAATCAGGTCACAACGAGACCTAAAATATGTAAAAAAAACCTTCTGCACCTTTGCTCCTCATATTTTCCATAATTTGTATCCAAAGCTACTTCCCAACAATTCAAATCTAAGCAAAGCCACGAAGGACCATGCCACCAAAGACTATTTTCCACTAGATGTTGAGGGCGAACAGCTCTACTCAAAAAATCAGGCTAATTGTCATTGGAACCGGCAACTCGGTTTGCTACAAAAGTCATCCAAGAACTTTGTGGTTTCTGTAGCCAAGCCAAAACAATAAAAAGTGATGTTTCAATTTCATCCATACCTAAATCCTTTTGTACGGCGTAAATTAAATCAGCGAACAAAGATGCATTGCACAGTTCCAATCTCAGCAATGAAACAGTTTTAAGTAAAGCTGCTTTTGACTTAGCTAGCAGTAAGTGGGTCTGTATAAAAACGTATACGCAAGCACCATATGCTTTCTTCGAAGCGTCACAAAACCCATGTATTTGTAATTTACCCGAAGGCTTGAAACCTATCCAACGCGATATTCCTATATTATTGATTGCTTTGTAATCATCGAGAAATTGAGCTCATTTGAGTCCCCTGGATGCCGACAAGTATTTGTCCCAATTTGTTTTATCACTCCAGATTTGTTGCATTATTATCTTTGCAATAACCACAATGGGACTTAACCATCCAGCTGGATGAAAAAGTTGTACGATAAGGGCCAAGACTTCTCGTTTGGTAAATTTTTCTTTACGCGGTATTGAAGTTGTCACAAAATAAAACTTATCTAACCTAGCATTCCACCGTATTCCCAAGGTTTTAGTTGTACTTATATCGTCGATTTCTAAAAAGCTATCTCGCAGTTGATGGTCGGTTGGCAGGCCCTGCAAAATTCGTTCATCGTTTGATGTTTATTTCCTCATTTGCACCCCGGCCGAGTTTAATGCTAATGTTTACTGGTCGCGAGCCTTAATCGTAAGGGAAACTTCATGGGTGCCTGCTAAAGCATCGTCTACATACATTATGCGTCGCAGAATGTTGGAGGCCATTGGCCATTTGTCATTAACGTCATCCGCTAACTGAATCAAATTCCTAATAGCCAAAAAGGGGGCGCAGTTAACCCCAAACGTACCTGTCTTTAATTCGAAATCCTTGAGATTACTTCCAGGATACGTTAGCAGATTGTAGTTTAAAAGGTAAAGCAACGATATACCGATCAAAACTATTTCGTCGTGTAGTTTTCCTGTAAAACTCTTCGCAATAATCGTCTTCTGGTGATCATTTCGATGCATGTGGTGGCTCTTCAAGTTTCCAAAAATTCTCTTATTGTTTATCTAAACTTACTTCAGTGTAAAATTAGCGGACTGTCGAACATAATGTATAGTTGCCCTCATACGAACCAAATAATACCTAACTAAAATGGGTCTCATGAGCCACAATATTTCCTAAAACCCTTTGCCTAGAACCCTCACACATAATCTTTGGATAAAATCAGATCCAATCCATATATAAATTGGTCGATTCACGGCGGAGTTCGGGTCAGCTAATTCCAAGTCAAGTAAGGCCTCCCACTTTGAAATATCAACTGTTTTATTTGTCAGATTTCCTGACAATTCGGGTAACACTAAAGCTACCATTTCCAATGAAAACTTTTTTTTTTGGTGAACGTAAAATTATTTCACATTCCTTCAAAGCACGAGAGCACGAGATTCCTATATTTGTTGGTCTTGTCGGCAAACTCAGTTTTTCTTTGCAATTTTTTAGAGATAAAATTTGATTGGGAACCTGGATCTGTTACCGCTCTTGCATTCAAAATTTCTTCCCGACATAGGATCTGAACAAGAGCTGTTCTCAAAAAAATATGCTCTGAAGTAGCAGCAAAACAATTCTGCACACTTGTGGACGGCTAATAAATTTGATCATTATTTTCACCGCCTGAAGCACTTAGAGTAGAATTAAATGTAGAAGCTCCCCTTAAAGCATCAAATTACGCTTTAATTTGCATATTGAACAGCTAAAATTACTTCGACAATTATTAAGTCTATCACCTTCAGCCAGGCAATTTATATTGAGATTATGCTTTTTTACAGCTAAAAATCTCTCCCCCGGATTAATATTGATAAACCTGGAATAAAATCTTATAAGATGGTCTCTTGAGCACAAGGGACATGCTTGTCTCACCAGCTTTGTTTAAAAGATCTTTATTTTCCTACTATATGAACCACTACTACCAGAACATGTAATCAGAGCTCCGGACTCTGATCTCCTGCAGTCGCAATCCTCAAAATTTTTTAAATCAAACCCCGTTTCTAACGACTGAAAACGACCAGTTTAAAAGTCATCTAAATATTTCCATTAAATTAATGAATGTTAGTTCTGACGAAACGTTTGAGCTAAGTTGCACTAGAATTCCTTTCTATACAGTACCAAAATAAAATTTGTTGGCGATACCTTATAATTACTTCGGCATATGCACTTAATTTATTTGAAATTATTATTAAAGATTTTAAACATTAATAGAAACTTACGTGAATTTTCTACATGTAAATTTATGAAAAATGTTAAGTGTGGCCTACCTTTTTTTGTACTGAAAACTAAAACAATATCTGGCAGCTTTATAGTCTATACACATTAAGAGTTTCTTTACAGGCAAAAGGGTAGGTTTTTTGTAAAATTAATCAAATTAGTTTAATAATAATTTTTTTTATAGCATGCTGCAAAGGCCTTAGAGTTCTGTCGAAAGAGGTGCTATTGGAAATCAGCAAGATCGGTCCATTTCCTTTGAGGCAGCAGGCAAAATACCAAGCCTGCTTACAATTTTTCCATATCATTTGGAACAATGAAGTAATTCTAATCAAAAAAACAAACGTATGAAGCGATTGAGAATAAAAAAGAAGAAAAAATATCAAGTGAAAATATTGGCGGTATCCCACATTTACCCAGTTAAGATACCGAATGTACAACTCATACACAAATAATTGTGCCGTCGTTAACATGAGAGCTGATAATGAAGATCCGCAAAATTTATTAATGGATATTGTTATAAAGAAAGTGTTTGACAGCAATTTAAAAAACAATTTTGTCAAAAATAAATTAAAATCTGTTAAAAGACATTTTGTTATATATTTTGTAATAATTATTTTTAATTTTTATTAAATATAATGAACACTATATAAGATAGACTAAAATCAAACCATTGAAAATCGTGGCGACAAAAGTTATTTGTCCTTCATTATATTTTAGAGAAATATATTAACTTTCCACGAATAGCCGAAACCTATTTGCATCGTATTGGCCGATTTGATTATTAAGTTATTACAATTTATTTAATAACATACGAGGATAGATTTGATTTACATCGAATTGAAAAAGAACCTGGAACTGAAATCAAATATATACCTAAAGTAATTGATCCAGCTCTATAAGTAATTATTATTACAGAGATTTGGAAATTTAAATCTGTTAAGTATTGTTTTAATCAGAGTAAAAATGAAAAAGTGCAACATGCACAAACAATTAAAGGTAGTAAATACCATTAATTTGTAATTAAATTATAAAAAATAAAACAGTGCTTGCTCCCGACACGTTCATTAATTGATAGTGTTATTTCTTTGTAAAATAAACATAACACTAATCTTATTTATGTAAAACTAAAAACAAAATTATATGTTACCCTCTATGAATGCCGGGAGTAACTCTCTGTCTGCGTATTACTAAGCTCTCCATTGCAAAAAGTAATGCAAATATAAATTTAAAAATTAAAGGGTGTCCGCCTTTAAAAAATAAGGCAAAATAAGGCAAAATGTCGATAACTATTACCATTATAACAAGTGTAAATGTTTAAAATTATAAAAACAAGGGTGCTCCAATAGTTAATTTAATTTGATGTATATGGCTATAATTTTGGAAAGTTGAACCTGTGTTGCAATTATAAATTAAAGGGTGTCCCAATATTTGATGTAAAATGATGTATGTGGTCCAACTTTAGAACCGTGATAGACAAGTGGCTAAAATCTATTTCGAAGTCGGTTTTTTTGCAAGAATTATTTATGATATGTTTTCGTTTTCGACTGGAAACCAAAATTTTAGTTAAGTTTATCATTTAGGCCAATTATTACAAGTTATCAATAGGTAAAGTTAGGAAATTAAGCGACAAGTCCAATTTTAAATTAACTCCTTTTACACACAAAAAAAAAACGAATTAAATGAAATTGAAGTCAAATTAAACAAATAGTTCATTTAATTTGATGCATTATGCTTTAATGTCGGAATTATACATTAACTCGTTGATGTTGTATTGTTATCAATTTAAGTTAAACAAGGACAAATTTTATTGTAGGTTTACAGAGGTAGAAAACCAGTGTAAAAATCAATCGGAATTTTTATCAGTGTGTATTTCTACCAGTTATGTATTTCAGTTAAAATTAAGCAATCTCTGCATTACTTTACACTATCATGTGAAATATGCTACTAACGAATGTTGTTTTTATAGGCGAAAATAATATATATTGTTAGATTACTTGTTATTTATTATTCTCATATGTTATTTGTATTGATATTTAAATAATTGTATACATATATTAAAACCTTAGCTGAAGACATTTTTCCGGATTGTGTTTTTTATACATTTGTATACTTAAAGATAAAGTACAAGAGGAGATATATGTTTGATAACATTTTAATTCAGATTTAAGACAGTTCAAATGAATTTGCTAAAAATGAATTGCCATTCGTTTCTAATGAATTTGTAGAATGAAATGCAATTTGTTTCTACTTCAAATAAATTTAGTAAAAATAAGTTGCTATTCGTTTCTTATTCATTTGACTTGCATTGATTTTGAATTAATTCAAATAAATTATAAAAAATGCAAACAGTATTTTGCATCCGGTGTGGGTCCTATAGGTCAAGAAGTGGATTGAGTGACTTATTGCAAACAGTATTTTGTCGTAAGGGACAAAAACTGGTCTGAGAAAAAGTAATGATGCCAAAATGTAGCCAAGACTTAAGGTTTTTAAACTGCGTTTTTAGATTTTTGTGGGTCCTATAGGTCAAAAAGTGGGTCGTAAACATGAAATCATATCATATCATACACATATTTCATATATTGGTTTAACGAATTTTGTTTGTATATTTTATATTTGTGTTTCTTTATACTAAAAGAATTTTTTAAAGAATTTTAAATTGTTTTATGTTATATTTTTATTATTTGAAAATTCGCGCAGGTTTGTTGAAAATTTCCAAAAAGTTTGTTGAAGATGGAAAAACGATGAAATTGAGGAAGTGTTGCCGTATAACTGTACGCAAATTTGTACTAAATGTGTGTATTTGACTAGGCATCACTAAAATTTTAGTCTGCACATCCGAAAATACTCAATTCTGTCTGCACAAGAGAGCATTTTTTCGTTGCCTCTCGCTGCAAACTGTGTAAAAAAATTTTTTTTGAAAAAGTTTGTTATCTTCACGGATATTGAATATTAATCTCAACTAAATAATCCCTTTTTTTGCAACTCCGAGTAAGAAATAAATAATACTACCAGTCCCACTATGTCTCAATCGTTCGTTCGTTCGCACAATTACATTCAAAACAAAAACAAATTCTTAAAAATTGTTTTTTTTTGAATGTAATTATGCGAACGAACGATTAATTGCGATATCGTGGGACTGGCAGATAGTGTTTTTTTTCACGTGCGAGAAAATAACAAACTTTTTCCAACAAACTTTTTTTTAGCTGAGAGCGAGAGAGAAAATAAATCACTCAATTGTGCAGAAAAAAGAGCGTTTCTCATTTGCTTTGCAGATTATGCTACCAGACCAAATAAATATTTTTTTACAGGTGCTACCAAATTCATGAGAAGCTTAATATAAATTCATTTTATATTATATCATTTTGACGAAATTATCTTGACTAAAACTAAAATCTCATATGTTTTATTAGGTTTTATAAAGAAGTTTTATTGTATATCCACTTTTGCTAAGAAAATTAGCATTGTACGAACCATTAGTGTGGATAAGATTTTTTGTCTTAAAAAATATTTATCTTCCTGGAAACTACCAAAAACCAGGAAGGCTTATAGTGGAAAAGAAAATAAGTGGAATATTTATATTTTATTGCTCTAACTTTCTTAAATAGACATTTAAAAAATTTAATTAACTTTCTAAAAAAGATTACACTTTAAAATTTGTCGAAATTTGTAAGTGAACTTTTTTAATTATAGTTTTTTAAAATTTTATTTATTTATTCATTTCATTCTGATATAAATGGCCAAAATAATAATATTCCATAGGAATTAAACCTGAGATAAATTCAATCAATGGCATGAAAAATGCTTGTCTGGCCTATTTTTCACTTTTTTTGTATGTGAGTCCAAGTTTCATTTCGTACTAAAAACAATAAATATCTGCATTACAGAGAAAAAAAAACGAGGAAGAATGTGGTAAGCTATTAAAGATATAATGCAATTTCATATATTAGTGCTGAATTAATCGCCAAACACTTGAACGAAGACTTAAAATATTTTAAGGTGGTTTTTTAAGTCTTAGTTTTCTTGTAAATCTCTTTATATTTATGTTCTCTAATTATAATAAAATTCTGTATAACTTCTAAAGAAATAAAACTTATCTTAAAAAACAAGAAACACCTAATTTAAAATAATCTTAAGCAAATTATTTCTTAATTAACCTTTGTTTCAGTTGATGCTAAAAGACAATTTTGAAATTAGTCCTACTTAAAAAAATTTTATAATTGTTAAAAGTAATTCATTTAATGTATTTTGACGATTTTTTCTAATTTTCCATTTAAAGAAGATAACTGGCAGCACGTTAGAAGAATAGCTTTGTTCTCTATCACTCACAGGTAGGGCATGCGAAATATTTTTTGAGAAGTTAAAGTCAAACTTATTTAATGCATTTTGACGATTTTTTCAGTTTTGCAAGATTAGATTTCCAACTGTTTTCAAATAGAGTTTTATAAAATAACTTAATACTTTTGATTCGTTTTTCGTCCTTTGTACGCGAGTTACGTCAGAGACACCTCCGACTCCACATAAAATAAACGTAGACTGGGAAAAGTAGCAAAGAGATCAATTGCCAAACCAAAGTTGTGTAACTGACACACTTTGCAAATTCAGCACTTCCGGTAAAAGAACTGAATTTCTGTCAATAACCTAATTACACTTCCTTAGTTTAAGAAAATACAAATAATAAGCAATAAGCATTTTTAATTCAAATAAATAACCTAATTACACTTCCTTAGTTTAAGCAAATACAAATAATTAGCAATAAGCATTTTTTATTAAATAAAACAAAAACAAATTAATCAGTAGAATAAGCACTTTTAAGTTTAATAGTTAATTTTAAACCTAGAGTAAAATTGTAACAACAGTCTAAACTCAAACTTAAATAAATAAAGTACAAAAAGGTCGCAAAGCAGAAGCTTTGGATTAAATTTATTTTTTTTTTTTAAATTCATCTAAAGAATTTAACTGGCGCAGTCGAGGTAGGATCTAGTCCCGAAGGATTAGATACGTGAACCAAATCGTAAAATTTTTTTATATCCCGTAGGATTAAAATAACGAAACCAAAATTCCTTAAGGAGTTAAAAAGTCAAAAGACATTATAAAAACTGTGTGTGTTTGTTCGAACTATATTATATTGACTGTATCATATAAATACTTTATTAAAGAAGAAAAATACAACTAAAGTTGAAAAAACAAAACAAAGTAAAACTAGTGACTAAAAATAACAGCAGTTAAAGAAAAACAAATTTATTTCAAATACAATAGAAATTTAACAAGTGTCCAAAAAAAAAAAAAAATCAAAATGGAAGTGGAAATGGAAACAACCAAATCAGCAGACCCGAGTTAAATTCTTTAGATGAATTTTTTAGAAAAAAAAATAAATTTAATCCAAAGCTTCTGCTTTGCGACCTTTTTGTACTTTATTTATTTAAGTTTGAGTTTAGACTGTTGTTACAATTTTACTCTAGGTTTAAAATTAACTATTAAACTTAAAAGTGCTTATTCTACTGATTAATTTGTTTTTGTT